>VWZE01013873.1:0-147683 GCA_013396675.1 Eubucco bourcierii | reverse complement strand
TTTTTTTTTTTTTTTTTGCTTGGTTTGGGTTTTTTTAGGGCTGAATGTAGACATAATAAATACTTGCCACCTTCGAAAAGTCTTATTTTGATTTTAGACATAGTTTTCTGCTTCAGTGCAAATGGTTTTGAAGAACCAGAGCCAGCAGTGCTGCTGTCTTAGATACTTAGCTGAGCATTTTTATCCCTAGTACTCAAAAGTATTTAAAAAAATGTTAAGACTTATAGATGCTGTGACAGCTGACAAATTCTCAGCCATATATATTGTAATATCATCAAATACTCAAATTACTTAGTTCTAAGTGTTGGGCAGTGTAATGCAGCACACTGGGTCTTTAGCTTGCCTGCTGCATTTATCTGTTGTCAAATAATGAATTTTCTATGCTGAGTGATCTTTTTTTAGATGGAGGAAGATAGCACGGAGGAACAATGGTTCGTATTTTATTAGGCCTTGAGAGAGAGGCCTCACAAAAAAGTAGTGTTCTCAGATGTTAGTAAATCTTCCCTCATTCTTTTCTAATGGAAGAATGTGGCAATTATAAAAGCAGGTCTTGTATTAAAAGATTAGGAAAGCAGTACTTGGCCTGTCTCATTTTCAGTCAGATTTCTGAATGCTGCAGATGCCTACTTACATTTCCTTAACTTTGCTTAGTTATCTTCAAACAAGCAGCCTTTTAGCTGGAGATAATCACTTAACAGAAGATGAACGCAAAAACTTTTGCCAAGAAATACTAGATTTTGCCAATCAGAAAGCAGAGAACCAAGGTAAGTCAGGTTCTTAAAGTGCTCTAATCAAAGTAGATTGGAAGGCTTTTTCTGATTATTTTCATTACCTTGTGTATAACTTCTGAACCAGTGTGGCTCTTTTCTTGTCATCTCCAGCACAATTACAAAACTTCTGCAATAATTGAGTAGTCAATAATGAAAGCATAATTAACATTTTCACCCTGAACACCAACTTTGTTTTCTTTCATTTATCTGTTTCTCTGCTTTGACAACTCTTTATTTCTTTGTTCTGGTTTGGTTTTTTTCTATTCCTAATTTATCATTGTCTCTACATTGCTGGCACACAGATGGCAGCTCTGTAGTGATACTTTTGATGTTAGATCTGTTCCCATCTACTTGCAGCTTACTGTTTTGAACCACACAAAATCACAGAATGGTAGGGGTTGGAAGGGACCTTTGGAGATCATCTAGTCCAGCCCTCCTAGAGCAGGTTTCCCTTGATCAGGTTGCACATGAATGAGTCTAGGTGGGTTTTGAAAGTCTCTAGAGAAGGAGACTCCACAGTCTCTCGGAGCAGTCTGTTCCAGTGCTGTGTCACCCTCAAAATAGAGATTTTTTTTTTTCGTTACATTTAGGTGTCTAGTTTGTGCCCCTTGCCCCTTGTCCTGTCACTGGGCACTGCTGCTAGGAGTCTGACAGCCACCTTTTAGATATGTGTAAGTATTGGTAAGATGCCCTCTCAGTCTTTTTTCCAGGCTAAAGAGCCTCAGGTCTTGCTCAGCCTCTCCTCGTAAGGAGAATTCCAGTCCCCTAATCATCTTGAAGCCCTCTGCTGGACTGTCTCTAGTTCCCTGTCTTTCTTGAACTGGAGAGCCCATAACCTTAACCTGCTGGTCACAATCTTCTTAATTCATCTCAGGAGACCATTTGCCTGCTTGGCCACAAGAGAACACTGCTAGCTCATGGTTAACTTGTCCACCAGCACTCCCAGGTCCTTCTCTGCAGAGCTGCTGTGCAGCAGGTCAATCCCTAACCTGTACTGACTTCTTTCCCAAGTGCTAGGACTCCACACTCACCCTTGTTGAACTTCATTAGGTGTCCCTCCACCCAAATATCCCACCTGTCCAGGTCTTCTGTCTCTTCTATTTAGTTATTCTGTGTCCCGTCTCTTTGCTTTATTCTT
Source organism: Eubucco bourcierii (assembly GCA_013396675.1). Taxonomy (NCBI): domain Eukaryota; kingdom Metazoa; phylum Chordata; class Aves; order Piciformes; family Ramphastidae; genus Eubucco; species Eubucco bourcierii. The sequence continues at coordinate 145,775 of VWZE01013873.1, read as the reverse complement.
TCTGCTGTTTCAGTAATATCTGCACCTGGATCATTGCTCTCAGTTTAAATTGATACAGAATAGTTTCTGTAGATCTGAAGACTGTTCATTCTTATGCAGAAGTTTTCCTTGATGACTGGGTGTACCATAAGGAATATGTTATTTTAGACTTGTTTGTTAATTAATGTTTGGCTACTTCTCCAGTGTTAATTGTTGGAATCTAGAAAAGAGAATTAAAACCCTTGTATGGTAAAGCTGATGGCTCAAGGCATCAGTCCAGTTTATTAGTTTCTTAAACCTGTACTTGCTCTTAATTTATACACCTTTAGACCTTTGTGGCTTTGTGTTACTATGGTCATTTAGAACACTTTACATAGTAGTGAAATGTTAAACTACTGCTTAGACACTAACTCAGACTTTAGTCATCTTTAATGGCATGAGTGCTAAAATCATATTAGATGTAACTGTTAGACAGAGATGTCCAGATTTGTTTTCTCATTCCTATGCAAGACAACTAAGACATGCAAAGAATCATTGAGTGGATCCATTTAATTCTAGAGGTTTCATTTTTAAGAGGAAAGATTTGCTAATCTCCAGCAGCATTGGAGGAGAATAAAATTTCTGGTTTTATCTCCCCAGGTCAAAAGGTTATATTGCCTATGCACACCTTTGCACAGTTGAAAACTCTACATTTTGACCCTGCAAACGCTGTCGTCCACGTGGGTGGGAAGTTGTCCATTGAGTTGACTTTGCTGAGCCAAATGCCCATCCCTGTCCAAGTGGATCAGATTGCCATCCACGTTCACTTCAGCATTGAAAAAAACAGTTACAGGAAGACAGCTGAGTGGCTTACTAAGCACAAAACTTCCAATGGTGTTATCAGCTTTCCCAGTGAAGTTGCAGGCTTTCCTTTGTCAAAAAACAACTTGCCAGCACTGGAGCTATATGAAATGTACGAACGGAGTCCCTCAGATAACTCTTTGAACACAGCAGGAATTATCTGCAAAAATGTGCACATGCTACTACGAAGGCAAGAGAGCAGCAGTTCACTGGACATACCTTCAGGGGTAACTTTAGAAGATGGAGCTCATGTGTTGAAATGCAACAATTTAATACTGGAACCAGGGATCAATAAAATAACATTCAATACTCAGGTATGGTTTTAGAGTTGAGTAAATGTAGCACTCATGAAAAAAATAATAGCACTGGCTGTGGAAAAGCATAGTGCTGGCAAGTGGTCCTCTTATTGGTTGGGTGATGCCTATCCCCTTGTGGCTTTCTTACTATTCTAGACCAGTTTCCCTTGAAAGAATGCTGTTGTGTTCTTGCCGAAGCATGCAGGTGACTTTCCTATTTGCAGTCATTCAAATCAGCCTTTCAAAACTTAATCATCATGGTTATTGATGCCAAAAATGCAACATAATGTACTGCTCCTGAAGTCTGCCTTGTCTGTTAAGCTTTTTGAGAGGAATGGTTAAAAATTTTGTTGAGAATGCGTTTTCTAGCCATTAGGAAGCGACTGCCAAATTTGATGTGATGCTCTTCACTGTGGAGAGTGGTAGAGTATTTTTTTCACTTGGTGTGGATATAGTAAAAGACAGTATGCAAAATATATGAAAAAGTTGAATTCAGCTTCAAATATCTGAATTTAGAAGATGTGAGAATTAAAATTATTTCTGTTATTCATCTGAAGTGAGTAAGGAATAAGGTAAGAAGAGCACAGAGATTCTCTGTTACAGGAAGACTAAATTTACATGGACAAACACCTGTTAGAATAGTGTCACCATCTAATAGCCACCATCAGGAAATGGTTTCTATGTGAAGCTCCCTCAATTCCTGCCTTAAACATGCACTCTAAGTCAACTTAATACTTGGAGTAATGCTTTTTTTGACTCCCATTCTTCCCCTAGCAAGCTAAGTACTCCCACTAGTTACTGCAATATCGAAATATCCAAGGGCAGTAGTGCTTATTGCTTTTGTTCACCTTGCTTTACTAGATGCAGAGGAAGTGGAAATTGGCAGGCCTTAAGTACCAATCCTGTTGGTTGTGGTACTGAGGTTTGTGAGGTTTTGTAGTTTGTTGTTACAGGTTTTTTTGGGGTGGTTTGGTTTTTTAAACTGCCACTCATTCTATGGCCTTGGACTCTGCTGATCTGTGGTTTGTTTGCTAATTCTAATGAAATGCAGAAAGGCATTTACCTGCCAACTTAGTCCGAGGAAGTAAAACCACAAGGATTTTCAAAAGCAAGACTTCACCATCTGTTTGGCATTCCAGGAGTAGGAACTTCTGGCCTCAGTTAGGTTATTCTATTCTTTGGATTTCTTTAAGTGTTTTCTGTCTCCCTCTGCACCTCTTTAGTGATGCAGCAAGCATTTAGTGGAGTTCAGTGTTTCAGTAATGAACATTAGAATAGGGAAAACTTGATTGAGGAAAAATGCTGAGAAATTCAGTGCAGCACCTGAATGACTAACAAGAGATGGGGCAGTGAGCAATACAACAGGTGCTTCATTTTCTGAGCATTATCCAGCCTGTATATTGGAAAGTATATGGATTCTATGAAGAGAGGCATTGTTGTGCAGTCACATATGGTATTTGTGCCTGCTAGCTTTGCCACTTTCTCTGTGGTTTAATTCCAATTTGGTCCTTTTTAAAAAATTAATTTTCAAGTAAGAATCTACCTCTCTACTTCTGACTAAAAACTAATAGCTAGACGGAGCTGACCAGGAGGTTTCTTAGCATTCTTAGCATTCTTATTGTATTTTAGGTGCCCCACACCTGAGATACTAACTTTCTCCTTTTTTTAATTTAAATTTCATTGTTAATTTCTATCTTGTCATAGACCTGTGGTTTGAGTGAATCTTTCCATAGGCTTAAATACTCTGCCTTTGCATTCCTCTAGCACTGGGGCAGAAAGCAGTAGAGAAATGTGTGCTTGGAGTGTGTGAACATGCACATTGTGCAATCTGCATGGGTAGCAGGTATTCAAGATGGAAGTTGAGTCCAAGTCCTTGATGATACAATGTGAAATGGCAGTAGTATCATTTGAACTACCTACTGACCTAATTTTTTTTAGGTTACTCATTCTTTCAAAGGATTGGACAAGTTAATGGGATTTGGAGATGTCAGAGGTCTTGGGGGCTGCAAATGTAGTTTTCTGTAAAATAAATTAACATGTAAGTAGAATGGGATTTCAGGTGAAGGAGCTTTACTAAAAGGAAGCTGTTAGAGGCTGTCTGAGCAGGCATTTTGCCTTTATGGGCTCAGGAAGCAATCTGAACCACGGAAGAGGAGATAATGAATGGAAAACTAGATACAGCTCTGCTCTAAATTTACCTTGCTCTGCATGGTGGCTGTTGGAGGATGGACAGCCCCAACCTTTCTTTCTTTAATGAACTTTGCATGGAAGGCTGCTCGGTGTGAATCCTACTTAATCATTATGCAGTTGTTCAGAGCATGATTTATCTGCCCTTAAAGGGAAAATTTGAACACATTATCATTTTGACACCATATTACTAGATAACATGGTGATGCCTGCTTTAGATTTGAGCTGCACTATTCCACAAAACATTTACTAAAAATCCCTTGTCACTGTAAGTGTATACTGTTGTTACTTCTGCTGGCTAAGGGATAGAAACTGCTGACTTCTTTTCTAAATTTTCTTACAGTAATGTTTAATTGCACTGCTTTTGCAGAAAGAGGAATGACTGTGCTTCTGAGATGCAGAGGGATTTGATAATTCTTTCTGTAAATCTCAGACTGATGATGAGCGTTATTTAGGCTGATAGCAATCTTGCACTTTACTTTGCAAGCTTTAAAGGAGGTCAGAAAGCATTATCTGAATACTTCAGACTGCTATTTCCATGTCCTGTTGAGGTTTAAACTGTGTATGTTCTGAAGGATTTTACTCATGCTTACCTGTTTATAAAGAATTCAAGGGAATTAAATTCAGTGATTTTAATGCAAAAATGCATAATGCTGACTGAAATTCAGTATTTGCTTTGTACACAACTGTAAGTGATGTTTAACTGTTGTTGTAGCTTTTTCTGTAGTTTCTAATCTCATTCTTTAGATTCAATTATACTTAGCATCAATGTTTGTGTGTTACACTTGGTAAAACAGCACATGAGAAAAGAAAATATTTCCCATTCCTTAGCACTGATAGCTAAGAGCAAATAGACTCAAGAATAAATGTACTGGCAGATGTTAGAGATTGGCTTTTTGGAATGTTATAAAAAAACATCCAGAATTTCATGACTCAGGCCTGGGGAAGAATGCAAAATTAAATAGATAATGTATTTCACACAGGGTACCGGTGTGGGGGGGAGTGTGTGAAATCCATAGCTTGAGCTGAAATGTCTTACACAAATGTTGCAGGATTTTATGAATGTTAGCCAAAGAAGCATGCCACTGCTTGCTAAATATAATTTCAGTACTCAACTGTATTTTAATATATGTGGTACTTGGAGGGAAGAAAAAACCCAACCAACAAACAAGACAATAAGCATTCCAAAATAATAATTTGAAAGCTTAACTACTATGTTATTTGTTCTGATTATTGGGTGCTACTCTGATTATTGGTATTATTGGTACTATTGATACCTACAATGTTTTTTTCTTGAACAGCCAGAACTTGAGAGCTTGTCTTAACGGAGCCAAAGGTGCTCCTTTGTCAAAAATGTTGTTGGTTACTCAGAAAACAAGTGGGTTGTTTTAATTTCCAAAGCTAAAGAATCTGGTTAAAATGAACTGAAAACACACTGTTCTTTAGTGTGTGTGGGGGGGGTTGTTGTGGAAATATTTCCTAAATTGAAATATCCCTGCAAATGTTTTCTTCAAAGGCCAAAGAACCTGGGACATACACGCTCAGGCAGCTGTGCACTTCAGTGGGAAAAGTACAGTTTGTCCTTCTCCATATTTACCCAATTGTGCAGTATGATGTATATTCTCAGGAGCCCCAGCTAAAAGTGGAACCAATGACTGGTAGGTACAGTTGCTATGCTGAAAATGTTCTGATGATGGCTGTTATACTTTCATTGACTTAAATAAAGTGTTTTCTGGCTTGAATATTCCTCAGATTTTTTTTTCCCCCTATTCCTAATGTTTAGTCTAAAATACATTCTCATTTTTTAAAGTATCCATCACATATTCTCTGTCAATAATAGGTACTTCTCAACAGCTGATAACAGTCCTTTGTCCTGAAACAGTGTTTTGAACATCAGTTTGAACATGAGGAGTAGATGAAGATGGGATGTTAGAATCAAGCTCTTTATTATGAGGGTAGTGGAACACTGGAACAGGCTGCCCAAGGAGGTGTTTGAGGTCCCATCTCTGGAGATACTTATATTCAAAATGAGGCTGAAGAGGGCTTTGGGCAACCTGATGTAGCTGAGGATGTCCCTGCTGACTGCAGGGGGTTGCAGTAGATGACCTTTGGTGATCCCTTCCAATCCAGACCATTCTGTGTAGGGTGACTTAACTATCAGGTGTGATTTGACCTGGCACAGTGATTAGGAGAACTGAATACTTAACTTTGCAATTGTCTGAGCTCCTTGTTGGTCAGTACTGTGATACTTCAGTCTTTTTGTTATTTACAAGAACCGTGTAAGAACTGGGATTCTCTGCTAGAGGTGATAATATAAACTATTTAGAATTTAATACTGAATACATCCCTTGGTTTCATGAGTGGCTGAGCACTGTATTTAAGTTTATAAATGGAACTTAATAATGATTTTATTTTCAGACAATTAACTGAGGCGGCTGAAGAGTTAATATGTATTGTGTGCTATCATCCCTGTTACAGGGGTTGCAAGGTGTAACAAAGGAAGGACAGGCGTATTGAACATGTATCAAATTAATGTTTGGAATAATGGTTGTGACTGAGATATTTGAGAGCCTGTGTGCCTCTTGGCATTCTTGTTAATAATGTAAATGCAGCCTGTGGGTATGACTGCTATTGTAGGTGCAAGAATATAAAGCAACTGGGAGAACTTGAAGAAAAGCTTAGTAAATTATTTGGAATTACTGTGTTTCACTGAATTCTGTGCTGTCAAGAGTTACACAGTGCATGAGCCAGCTAGTCTCAGCCATCCAAGAAACAGTAGTTTTGGTCACTCAAAGTTGGGAGAACCAGTTTCTTCACACCCATGTATCTGAACTTGGTTTAATGTGTTGTACAGTACCAAACTCCACACTTTGGTTACCCTGGAATTTCCTGGAAATATTCCTAACAAGCCTTAGCAGCATACCTTAACCATTTACTGGTGAGTACTGGAATCTGTTAACAAATGCTGCCTTCTCCTTCAGATAGCCTTTTGGCTGGCATTCCACAAAAGGTGAAATTCACAGTGACTACTGGCCACTATGCCATGAAAAATGGGGATACCTTGCAGCTCAGTAATGCAGATGCCATGCCTATTCTGTACCATCCAGAGAGCAAGGCAGTCATTTATTCCAATACAAGAGGTAAGCTATGAAGTACAAACCAATAATATTTAAAGGGTTGAAAATTCAGTGATCTTGAAGTAAACCTGTGCTTACAGTATTAAGAACACCAATACTGTCTTATTCAGTAGTCGTTACTAAGAACAATTCTAGGGACTTGTCGCTGAGTATTTAAGTGCAAGAAGGGTCTTGACCTTTCACCCTTGAAGTGAAAGTATGAACTTTTCAGCAAACATAGCTGCACAACTTTTGCTGTCTTTGTCAGTAGACATTGTGGAACTTCCAGTGAGGTGAGAATCTGTCACAATTCCCTGGGGAATTGTGGTGATCATTTACTGCTTTGTGGGCTCTATTTTGACTAGATCAATTTTTTTATTGTCAACTAGCTGCAAGTAGGTTTATAAGTAATGTTCTGTGTAAATTGAACCTTTCTTTTGGTTGGTGTTTAATTTAAACAGATAGCAGCCTAGTTTGGTTTTTTTTTTTCTGAACATAAGTGCTGTATAGTCTCCTCAGTTGCTCAAACACAAACAAATTCTGCATAAATGAGATCAGTTTTGAAAGGCTGAATGAAATTAAGATTAAAATAGACTGCACAGAGACACTCCATATGTAGTAATTTAAAGACAGCTGGTGAACAGTAACCAAGAATACTGATGCATGTGTGTTCAACGAGTCCTAAATTTGCTTGAAGTGAAATTATTAGACTGAGGTGCAAGATGCTGTAAAAACTTTAATAGGTGTCATGAGATGAATTAAAGAGCTACTTTAGCCTGTTTGAAGCTTGTTATCAAGTTGTCCTCAGTTCTTTCTTGAGACCACTACACAGAATGTGGTGGCTACCTTCCTGCACTTCAGAAGGGATAGAGCATTACTATTGAGAAGCTGTGAATAGCAGTGGTATTTAAGATGTGTGGATTGTAGACCATTCAAAGAGGTTACTGTATAGATAGACAACATGATCCTCATTGCTGCTTTTGCAGGCTTGGAGGTCTTGCTGGGAAATGGTCATGGCACCATGTATTTTTCTATGGCACTTAGCTTTTTAGCCTACTTTAATTACTTCCAGCTTAAGATGAAAATTGGGAAGGGATGAACATACTTTAAACCTGCCTTTCCCCTCATTGTACAGAAAAGGTCTCAGAATCATCATTAAGGATTCAATCTTCTGAAAAGATCACAAGCATAAATTTGCCAGTAGCCCCTGCATATCATGTGATTGAATTTGAACTAGAAGTCATGTACTTGCCATCAGCCACAGAATCTGCAGTGGAGAAAGAAAATACTACAAATAAAGAGGTTCACAGAAAAAACAAAGAGAAGCAGAAGCAGGACAACTGCATGGCTACTGTTGACCAAAAAGTAAGATGACATTTAACATTTTAGGAAATCTGTTAGATCACAGATGGGTACACTTCACAAAGTAGAAGTGGAGGGGGTGGGGGGAATCCTTTAGCTTGCATTAAGCTAATTTTCCTTTAAAATATGTACATGTAAACATTATGGGAAGTGCTATAAACATAAAGGAAACATAAATATAAGCAGACATACACATTATGTTTACTCTGTTGCCAACTGTCCCACTGGCTACTAATCTCACAATTAAAGTTCTAACACTCACAGTTTATACAGGATGAAGGATGCTTGGGTCCTTGTGAAAGGTGTCATGGTGGCCTTTAAATACTCCCTTCTGACTTCTAGGAAAGATATTTCTTCTACTTGCAAAGAATCTGTATGCTTTGTTGAAGTACTTAACACTGTAGTGTTTCAAGCTGTCACATTTAGCTGGAGATAACTTTCTTTAATTTTCATTATGAAGGGGGAATAAAATAGTCTAGAAAGAAGCTCTTCAGCTGACAACAAAATGCTCTTGAAGGGATCACCTTTCACAGTGTTACTCCTTGTTAAAACTGACCAGGTGTGCTGCCATGTATTACTGAGTGTGAAGAATGGGATAAAAAGGAATAGCATGGCTAAAATGTGATGTGACAACATACTTTTATGCTTTTTTTCTCTGCATATAAAAATATGTTCTAATGAGAAGTGTCCCTGCCTATGGCAGGGGATTTGAACTAGATGATCTTTGGGGTCACTTCTAACCTAAGCTATTCTATGATTCATTCTATATTCATTACAGTTGCAATAATGGAAGCATTCACTTCAGGAGAAATTCTTCAGGATAGGTGTGCTGCTTCTAGTTTAAACAAATACACTTCTTTAAAAAAAACAACCTAATTTTTGAGCTTATATTTCATATATTCAAGTGTTTAAAAGACATTTCAGTAAAATCTTACAACAATTTATTTGATATTCACCTTTTATTACATTATGGTAGTAAGGTGCTATTGGTATTGTTAGTGTCCTTTTTAACCTTTTCTTCTATTCCAATTCCTTTATTTATAATCTTCAGAACTGGGAGTATCAGTTTCCACAGGAAAGGTATCTTTTACATTTGATATCCCACTCAGAGGAAAACAAAAACCTGATATTTTGTCAGATTAGCTTTTGACCTGCTGATTTATTTTATTTTCTTTTTTTACTTTTGTTTTTTTCTCTTACCCTTCTGGATGCATTAGATGTAGACTTGCTGAGAAAGTTCTGCTCACAAATAACTGAAAATCATTATGCCTAAGACCATTATGAGTAAGAACTTTGTTCTCTTTTTCTTTTAGGTAACCATTGATTGTCCTTGGTCAATTTACTCCACTATTATTGCATTAACATTTTGCATACCTTTTAATGCCAAGCATTCCTTACTGTCAGCTGGCAAACGGTAAGGTACTCATTAAGTATTTATTGTTTCTTTCTTCTTACAAAATATGGACTTAGAGTTTCCTAAGTAATATTTATAGCAGCCTGGTGGTTGTTGGTTTTGTTTGGTTTTGTTGGGCTTTTTTCTGTTGGGTTCTTGTTATATAGATTCCCATCGGAAGCTTGTACATTTCTTCTAGTGTTCTTCCATAACAATAAAATAAATCTGTGGTTTCAGCTATTTTGGAAATAAGAGCACAGGATAAACCAAACTAGGTTTTTGTTTATTTGTTTTTCATTTAATATGAAAGAGGATGTTTTCTGTTTGTGTTCCTACAGACTATAGGTACTGGGAAAAACATGGAGAAACATAAAAATATAGCTCCCATTCTGTTTTTGTTTGAGCTGTGCACTTTGAAAATGACTTTCTGGATGTACACTCTCTTAATGTAATTATTCAACTTTTGTTAAAGAAACTGTGTTATGTTTTTTCAGGAAATACGTGCAAGTCTGTGTGCAGAATTTGTCAGAACTCTGTTTCCAGCTTTCAGACAACAGCCTAAAAAATTCTGCTGACTCTAGAGATTTGCAGCTGGTACCTCTAAACCCTGAATCTCAGCAGGTAAAAGATATTTACATGGTGTTTTATGAGCTTTGCTGGCAGCACAGCTAGATGAAGGTTCTTGTTAGGCATTAGTACCAGTACACATAGATTTTTGTGGTAAAGCTGACAGCCGATGTCAGGGCAGACATTTGTAGTCCTCTGAGTAAGTTCAGTTTTTAAAGATGCCTACAGGCATTTACACCTGTAGATCTTGGATTGAATTCTAATTCTTGGGAAAGATTATGAAGTAAGATTTCAAACTTGGCCCTTTGCCTCATGCAAAGCATTACATACCTGCTTGAACTACAAATGTAATGTCACTAAATTGCTGTTAAGATTTAATTTGCTCATCCAACAGCTACAGGTTGTCATTAGGTTTTAAGAAAAAAAAATCAGGCACACAATACAACTGTAGTCTAGTTAAGTTACAAAACAGTTGCCTAGAAATTTCTTGCCAGCTTATCTCAACATGATATTAAATTGGTCATTCTTGGTGCCCAGTAGAAGTGTATACTAACATTATTAATACCTTTAATAAATTTTACTTGTGAATAAAATAGTTTCACATGTGCTTGAGTGTGAGTTGTTCTCTTTTGAAACATCGATTCTGTCAGTGAAATGCATCCCTGCTTTTAATTTGATGTGGCTTGTTTAAAAAAAAAAATTAAAAATCAGTATTAGTTATTTAGGATTGCATATATTCTCTAATTATTTATTTAACAGTTGACAGGTAATTTGTCTTTATAAACTGCAGGTAATCTGTTTTTATAAACTATATTAATGCTAGAACAGACAAACCGGTATGTGCTTTTCCACTCAGAGGAAAGGAGGAGCTAATCCTATAAACATTCTCTTTCAGGTCATATACAGTAAGCAATCAATATTCTTTGTGTGGGAATTGAAGTGGACAAAAGAGCTTCCTCTCTCCTTGCAGTGCCTGTTTTCAGTAAGCTTTTGTCCAACTACCTCTGAAGAACAGTCTTTCACCCTCAAACCGTTCACTTATGAATTCCAAGTGGAAAATTTTTTTGTAAGTTCTCTTCTAAATACAACAGATGTTAACTGAATGTGATTTTCTAATATATGGAGAGAGAAAGTCAAGAAATGTATTAGAAATTTTCTGTTTCCTTAAGTAGATTGATACCTACTTGGAATCACTGGAAAACTAGTTTGTTGGAATTCTAAAACTGAAGCCTGATATAGTATACTTGCCACTGGAAGGGATGGGAGGGAATGTAACACTTTTGCAAGTGTGCCGGATCTTTTTTCACTTCGTTTTTTTTTTTTTTTTCCCCTGTGCTTCTTGCCTTCCTGGGCTTGTGCCATGGAGAATGTCCTTAAATTACTGAGCTGTTTTTCCTCTTCTGCCTTTAGACTCTCTTCTCTAAATTGCAATTTCCATAAAATATTTGCTATTGAAAGCATTTGAGTTGTTTTTTTGTAGCACTTGAGATGAGCTCTTGTAATGAAATATTTAAGGTTTTCTAGGCCATTATCTTAAATGTTTCTTCTTTCCCTTTATGGACAAACTTTCTACTCCTTTGGTCATCTGGGAAGCGTACAGGCTAGATACAACTTTCTGTTAAAGGAATTCCATTTAATCTCATCTCTAAATTTAGCATTACACTTTTTGATGCATAGGTGAAAAGCAGCAACATGAGAGACTGATTTAGTTAAATTCTTTTGTCTGTTTTCAGTGTTGCTGTGTATTCTACCTTGCTCCCTCCCTGGAGGTATTCAAGGCCAGATTGGATGAGGCCTTGAGTAACCTGTACTAGTACTAGTGGGAGGTGTTCCTGCCTTTGGCAGGGGATTGGAACTAGATGATCCTTGAGGTCTCTTCCAACCTTACCATTCTATGATTCTATGATTCTGTGCTTATTACAAACTGGCATTGAACAGTATTTTAAGTGTTTACCTACTGTCAAGTAATTAGCGTTTGTTGGCACCCACGTCGGCATCTTTCTGGAATTTTTAAAGAGAACTAATGGCTTTAAACTGTGTAGGGGGTGTTGGTAGAAGTTTAATTTTGTAATAATCAAAAATTACTTCTTTGATAATGTGGAAAGGCTGAGTTAAGGTACAGACGTGGAGAGAGAAATGGTAAGGCTGCTGCTGGTATCAAAAATAGATTTAATCAAATTTGGTTTGATTGTTTTCTCAAGCTGAGCAAGATAATGAAGTGAACATTACTTATATAAGTGAATCTTGCATGGAAAAAATTAATAGGATGTACAGTCAGATTTGCAGTGTATCAGTTGTCCAGTTCAGTTTAAACAGAAGTGCCCCTTTTGTCTTGGTAACAGTACTGTTTTCTTCCTGACAGACATTGTATCACGTGAAAACAGAGATTTTTCCACCACTGGGGGCAGAGTATTGTAAAACGGGCTCACTCTGCTCTTTAGAGGTGTCAATCACCCGGCTCGTTGACCTTTCAGAGGTTGACAGAGATGAAGCATTAACAGAATCAGATGGGTATTGCACAACAAAACTTATGTATGAAGGTAAGAATATTTTTCTTAAGTGTATTGACAAAATTCCCTAGTAGTTTTGCCTTGATAATGACACCTGCCAGACCTTGGATGGCATGTATTCTTTTCTTGTGAGTATGGCTGCTCAGTAAAGCAGCTTTCATTTTGATAGACTAAAAATATTTTAGTTTTCCTCGTTTATTTGTCTGTAAGGGGAATAGAAATGCTCAGCCTTTATGGGCACTTGCTTGAGGCCTTGTTATAGTCCCTTTTTTGTAGGGTTGTTTTCTTACTACACATAGCTCTTCACACACAAAAGCTGGTGTGGCTTTTAGGTATTGCTAAAACACTGATTGAAAAAGTGCTTTAAAACTATACTGGCTGGGTCTTCTTCATTTTTTAGAAAAGCTATTTATAGTCTTTGTTCTTTATTCTTGCAGTTGTTGACAACAGTAGTAACTGGGCGGTCTGTGGAAAAAGCTCTGGAGTGATATCTATGCCTGTAGCAGCTCGAGCAACTCACAAAGTCCACATGGAAGTGATGCCACTGTTTGCTGGATATCTGCCTTTTCCTGATGTCAGATTGTTTAAATACCTCCCTCACCATTCTGCTCACTCCACACAGCTTGATGCTGGTAAAGCTATCTTGACTACATGGCTCCTTACAGAAATGATTCTGCTTCTCCTGGGTTCTTGTGTAAAGGGAAAAGCAAGGCTAGGACCCATATTAACCAAATACTCTTCGTTGCTTATCTTCATTCAGAGTTCTGATTTGAAACTTACAGTGTGGCTGTGATTTGAATTTGGGATTGCAGCCTGTATCTGGCAGGAGGAATAATATATGCATTGTTTTCTTACATTTCCTGTAAACATTATTCTGGCAATAAGTTGTCACTGGATTTACAGTCAAGTGAAAACTGTCTGATAACCCCCAAATCCTGTGGTTTAGTTGTCTGAAAACCACACACTTTCCGTGTCTTCAGTAGCTTTGATTTTTCACCCACCCCCCAAGTTTTTGACAGGATTAAGTACAAATTAAAAGAGCTGTGGCATATAAAATAGATCAGATGAGGAGTTTACATTACCACAGCCACCAGTTTATCTGTACTGTTGAGTAGCTTCAGTACAAGCAACTTACTGTTTGTCAGTGGAGAAGTACCAGTGTGCACCTTCTAGACTGTGATAAATGTGAGGTAATGCTACTTACATTTTTCTTAGAAACCAATATAATTTATTCTGTTAAATCTGCTGCTGGCCAAAAGTGTGCCCAGACTGTTCCCTCAGCGGAGATGAACAGTAACTGCTAACATGAGGAAACATTTTTTCACTGTGAGGGTGACAGAACACTGGAACAGGCTGCCTAGGGTGGGTTGTGGAGTCTCCCTCTCAGGAAAAATTCAAGACCTTCCTGGATGTGTTGCTGTGTGATCTGGTATACGGGGGAGGGGTGGACTGGATGATCTTTTGAGGTCACTTCAAGCCCCTAATGTTCTGTGATTCTGTTTATGCGGTAAAGTGACCACAGTATTTTTAAAGTTATTTAATTGCTTCATACAATAAAACTGTGGATTTTCGCTTTAAACAGATAGCTGGATTGAAAATGATAACCTATCTGTGGACAAGAACGTGGATGACCAAGCTGACAGCAGCAGCGTAAGGAGCAGAGGCAGCTTGCATTCTGCAGCTAGTGGGGAACACAAAGGTTTGCCAATGCCCCGCCTGCAATCCTTTTCACCTGGTCAGGTCTTCAACTGCAGCACGGGTATGCAGATACTTGTCATCCCCAGCAAGGACGACCACGTTTTGGAAGTCAATATCACGTGACACCTCTGTATGAAGACAAGGAAAACAAACCCCATTAGAAACTGGATATGAAAGCACTTTAAAGGATTATGACCTGATTAGTCTTTGTTGTAACATTCTGACTCTAAGGAGACCTATGGCACTCCACATGTACTGGCCATGGAAGCACCAGACAATTGTATCAATTTAAATGTACAGTGAAGCTTGTGTCAGCTAGTTTATATTGCCACTTTAGTATGTTTTGTGTAAGCTGTTGGGTTTTCTTCCTTCAATCACATCAAGCACCACAACACAGGGCAACAAATACAAACAAACAAATCCAAATACTTAGACCACTTCTTTATTTTTGTTTCATGCTTCCTACATACTTTAGAATTTAAGAGTTGATGTAATTATCCAAATCTTGAGTTTTCATGTAATAATTTACAGGCTTTTCCACACACGTGCCAGAAACACAACACAGCATACAACAGCACATGTGCTGGTGGTTTTGTTTTGCTGTTGGTTCCTGCCACTGCAATTTTATATTAAATTTCCACCATTTCTTTGCATACTTATATGCATGGAAGAGCTACTGCTATAAACAATCTTAACTGAACAAATTTCCTTAATTTATTTTTTGAGGCTTTCTCCTTCACAGACACTGTGATGTCACATGATTTTTTTTTTTGGGGGGGGGGGAGGTTGTATGGGGGTTGTGTCATCCTCTTGCATAGTTCTTACCAAAGAAAGATATTGGCTGAATAAATTATTTGGCTTATTGAGTTCCCAGATTAATTTCTTTTGTTACCATTTCTAAGTGGCTTGGTTCATTGTCCCAGTTTTTTAAATTGGGGCAAAAATTCCAGTATGATGTGATACTTGAACAGACAACCTTTCATCATAAAGGCTTAGTGTAATTATTACTGATTAGAGGCCAGACTTCCACATTCGTGATGGAAGAAAGAGGTTGGTTTCGTATAGGAAGGCTTGCAGATGTAGAATAATTGTGAAGCAAAGTTAAAACATGTAACTTAAAGAATTTCATTATTTATATCTGAAATGTAAATACAGAAAATGTACAAAAAAAAAAAGAAAAAAAGAAGTGTAATTTTGGTGAATGTTGCAAATCCACCTGTGACTGGAAAAATTACAGTTTCTTCTGAAGTCCTGCTTCTGATATTGTGCATTTAATGTGAGAATGACCTTTTCTACTTGCAGATCTATAATGGTGCGTTGTCAACAGACTCCACAGAGGAATAAATGTCCCATATCAAATACCTGTCAGTAAAGCTGAAGTGAGGAACTGCTCCTTAGATAAGTTCACTGTTATTATTTTCTAAACTCAGGTTCTTCTAAATTCTGAAGGAGGAGTAAAAAAAAAAAAAAGCCTCTTTCCAAAAATGATCACAGTTAAGTTTAAAAGTTAGTTGGCACCCTGCACTGGTCTAAATTTTTTTTTCTTACTACTTTTTTTTTTTTTTTTTTTAATAAAAAGCTATTCTATCTGAACAGATGTGTAAAAATCGACCTCCTAGCTGAAAAATGTTACGAATCTTCTTTCTGTGAAGGAATGCCCTTTCTCTGTGGAAATCATACCACTTTCTTCTGGATAAAACCCAAAGCATTTAGTGTGAATGACTGCTGGGATTCTTTGACTGGAAAAGGTAACAAGTTAGTGACTCTGACAAACTGCAGGTATAATTAATTCCATTTTCATGGTTTGCTATTAAAATCATTTTTCACATTGTTCTGTAATATACTGTTAGATTATACACATTGTACTAAGATTGTTTAATGAAATTGTAAGCGTTACAGTTCTAAATATACATGTTTTAAAAAGAAAACTTCGTTCAGTGCCATCTCCTATTTGTCTTTTGTTTAAAGAAGTGATTGTTGCACTTTTAATTGATTGATTTATTTAGTTTTAATTTATGTATTATTTTAGCAAAAGCTACTTTAACGAGGAAGAAAAATATCAACGTTTTCGAAACGCAGTTCAGGTTTGGGAATTTGCAGTAGCTATCCCTAATACGCTCTTCGGGCAGCCGCCGACTGGGGCCTGCCGCCTCCCTGCCGGCACCAGCACGCGGACGGGCAGGCACCGCCTGCCGCCGGGGCTCTGCTCTGTGTTCCTACTCTCCCCGCTGCGTGCGATGGCTGCCCGGCGCGGGCCCCAGGGCGCCCTCCTGAGGAGAGTCCTCAGCGGGCCCGGCTGCGGCAGGCAGGTGTCAGCACGGCCTGTGCCAAGTAGTGGAGACCGGCGACAGCGACTAGACTTAATCGTGTGTCCCACGTTACTGGTAGCGCTTCACCCCTACGTGACTACGCCGGAGGGGCGGGTTGGGTTGGGGCGGGCCCTGCAGCACTCCCACACCCCTCCCAGCTGCTCCCAACCCAGCAGCCCGATTTGGCCCTGACCCGCCCCCAGCGGGAAGCCGCTGCCGCCTCTCCAAGCGCATGCGCGGGGTGGCGCGCGCCGGTGGCTGCCTTGCCGGTGTTCCGTGGCTGCGCGTGCTAGCGGTAGCTCCACGCGCTCCTCACGTGCGGCCGCCGCCATGAAGTTTGCATACCGGGTGAGTACCGGGCGGCGGGCAGCTGCTGCCTTCCTCTCCCAGCTCCTAACCGTCTCCTCCCGTTTCCTTTTTTCCTTCCCCCTCCTCCCGCCGCAGTTCTCTGGCCTGCTTGGCACTGTGTACCGCCGCGGGAATCTCAGCTTCACCCGCGATGGCAACTCCCTCATCAGCCCAGTCGGGAACAGGATCTCCCTCTTCGACCTAAAAAAGTAAGCGAGCACCAGCGTCTGTCTCTTCTCTCTCCCCTCGGCCCCGCCTCAGGGCCGCCGGCCTAGCGCTCCGCCAGCGCATGTCCGGGTCGGTGGCGGTGCAGATAGGGTCTGTTGCTGCCAGCAAGATTTTGGGTACGAGGGATAAAACTCCCAGGGGTTGTGGAGCTCGAGCTAAGGGCGGCAGCCAAGTTGGCAGTGTGCGCAGTGCGCTACCGGCTCCCGCATGAGGCGAGAAGTGCTGCGTCGTATGGGGTGCAGCTGCATGGGGTGCAGCTGCATGGGCTGCGCGTCTCAGGAACAGGTTACCTGCCCAAAAGGTCCTGACAAGTTGCTGGCTTACCGTTAAAAGGGGGAAGCCTGACAAGCAGGGAGGTGTTCCACAGTGCAGATTTATTGTGCTTAGGTCGCTTAGTATAGTATAAGAAGTACTTAAATGAGTATTTTAGTAGCAGAAGGGAAGAAATGGTTTACATGTACTTAATTACGTGATCTGCGTGCTTCTGTCTTGTACTGCCTCATGTATATGGCAAAGCTCAGATTGTCATCTGCCTTACCCAGTAAGCCAGAGCTCATTGTGCTGGTACTGTGGTTAGGAGCCCATCTGGTTAGGAGTCGATGTTCATGGGATTATGACAGCTAAAGAAAGTCATGAAGGTGTTGTATCTAAGTTGATTCTGTTGCTTTAATGTGGTGGGTATCAAATCGTATCTCATCAATACCAGAGATGACTTATTTCTACAACCTCGTATCCAGTGTACTCTTTTATCTTTTTTCCTTGCAGTAATAAGTGTGAGACATTCCCACTGGCTACACGACTTAACATTGTGTGTGTGGGGCTCTCTCCAGACGGAAGTCTTGCCATTCTAATTGATGAAGGTACTGTCACAGAGAGGGGATTTATTTCATGAAAATAAAAAAATCTAGCCTTAACGTGAGACAAGTATGTATTGCTAGGTATTCAAGCATAACACAAATTAAAAGTGTTCTGCTTAAAAAACCTTGTTA
Source organism: Eubucco bourcierii (assembly GCA_013396675.1). Classification (NCBI taxonomy): domain Eukaryota; kingdom Metazoa; phylum Chordata; class Aves; order Piciformes; family Ramphastidae; genus Eubucco; species Eubucco bourcierii. The sequence goes on along the minus strand of VWZE01013873.1, from coordinate 127,953 downwards.
AAATTTATTGGGAAGATATCTATTTACAGAATTTAACAAGAACTTGTCTACAGAATTTAGTGGTTTGTTTTTTTTTCCACTGTGAAGGTGATGGAACAGGCTGCCCTGGGAGGGTCGTGGAGTCTCCCTCTCTAGAGGTATTCAAAACCTACCTGAATGCATTCTTGTGTGATCTGGTATAGGTGATCCTGCTCTGGCAGGCGGGGGGTCAGACCAGATGATTTTTTGAGGTCTCTTCCAGGCTCTGATGATAAGTGATTTGTGGTTTTGATTGATTGGTTTTTGTTCTTCTTAATAATATAAAGCACACTGTCTTGGAAAGTTTCTGAGGAATGTACTTTTCCTCCTTCCACTTTCACGGAAGAAGCTAAGCTTGATATTGTTAAATTTTCTTTTGGAGCTCAGTTATTGCTATGGGCCTTCTTACTCTGTCTTTACAGAGGGAGCTGCCTTGCTTGTCAGTTTGATTGGGAAGTGTGTGATACATCAGTTCTATTTTCACAAGCCAGTTCACAGTGTCAGCTTTTCTCCTGATGGCAAGTAAGTAAATTGCACTTTAGAACAAAACAACAGAAATCACCCCGTAAACTAGTTGTAATTAAGTTATTAATGTACTGAAAAATTGTGTACTTTAACAGCTTTATGTGCAACTGTGCTTTGTTCCCTCTATACAACAGGAAATTTGTGATTACAAAAGACAATATTGCCCTTATGTACCATGCACCTGGGAAGAAAAGAGAATTTAATGCCTTTGTTCTGGACAAAACTTACTATGGTCCTTATGATGAAACAACTTGTATTGACTGGACTGATGATTCCAAGTGAGTTGCTAAACTACAACATTGTCTACCTGCTCGTGTTAATATTCATATGCATGTTGCAGTCCATTTTCTTCACTCTGAGGTATTGTACTAACTTTAAAAAGTCTTTTGGATGTTCTGTTTTTCATTGTATCTTGAATTAATAAAATAAAATTAGGCAGACTACAATGAAAAGGAGAATGAAGAGAGATTGAGGGATCTGGGTCTCTAGTTTGGAGAGGAGGAGACTGAGGAGTGACCACATTAATGTTTATAAATACATGAAGGATGAGTGCCAGGGGAATGGAGCCAGACTCTTCTCAGTGATTCCCAGTGACAGGACAAGGGGTAGTGGGTGGAAACTGAGGCATAGAGATTTCTAAGTAAACATGAGGAAAAACATTTTTCACTGTGAGAGTGACAGAAGACTGGAACAGGCTGCCCAGGGGGTTGTAGAGTCTCCCTCTATGGAGATATTAGAGACCTGCTTGGATGCATTACTATATAGTCTGTTATAGGTGATCCTGGTCTGCATGGGGGTTGGACTGGATAATCTTTTGAAGTCTCCTCCAGCTCCTAACATTCTGTGGTTCTGTAAATAAAATATGCTTGTACTAGGGGTCAGCACTGGAGCTTGCTTGAAAATACCTAGTTATCCACAAAAGGAACACATCTTAGAAATGTGAGCAAGACTGAACTCTTCTGAATATATTTAATCCTATCTATCTTTGCTAGAGTTGCCGGCAACAGTTTGCAACTGTTGTGTGTAAAATCGTTTCTGAAGTGGTGGTTGGTGTCTTCCTGCTCAGAACATTCTCTACCCAATGAAAAGTTTTGTAAACCAGTGTTCTAATATGGATTTTCTTTGCTAGATGTTTTGCAATTGGGAGCAAGGACATGTCTACATGGGTGTTTGGAGCAGAACGATGGGCAAACTTGATCTACTATGCACTTGGAGGACATAAGGATATAATAGTAGCCTGCTTTTTTGAAGAGAACAGTCTAGATGTATGTATAATCACACAGCATTCTTGGTTTTCATGTTAAAATAGAATCTCACCTGTGAAAAGGTGGTGAATATTTTAGTATTTCAGAATTTAGAAAATATGTTAAGTAATATTCCTCTTTTTGCTGTGTTTGGGAGTTTACAGTTCCACAAATATATGAAGAAGTAAAATTTAGAAGGAGAATAAGTTATTCAAACTTGCATCTCCAAAGTAGTAGGGTTTTAAATAGGAAAAAAACCAAAAAACATAAAATGCTAACGAGGAAGCAAGTTGCCATCAATCTTTTAAAAAGTTATCTGAGGACAGGTGAAGTAAATCACTACTTCTCAGGACAAGTGAACTTTCCAGATGAAAGCACTCCAAATTCTAGAAAATTAAGTCATGTATTATCCTAATGATACAATACAGACTTCTAACTTAAGAGTGCTAACCCTTCTGCAAGTCTGTCTTCGTAACAAGAGAGCAGAGTACAAAAACATGGATATGGCCAAGAATCATCTTTTTTCCGTGTTTGTGTTCTAGCTGTACACAATTAGCCAGGATGCAGCTCTCTGTGTGTGGCAGTGTGATACAGAGCTGGATGGTTTGAAGCCCATGCCTCGTAAAGATGCAGCTAAGGAAAATGGTGCAGCAAAAAATGATGAAGAGTTTATTGAAGAGTCAAAGGGTGAAGAAATTCGTGGGAAAGCCAATCCAAATGAACAAGAGACTAGAAATAAGGTTAAGTACTCGCGTGTTGCAAAGTAAGTAATTTTCAGTTTTCCAATGACAGTTGTTACGAGGATTTACTATGTTGGGGTGTTTATATCCTTTATTAGTCATTCAGAGCTGTATAAACCTGCCCAGGATTTAGTAATTTGCTACAGATCTCAATTGATGGAATATCTGCTTGTCTTACCTTGACTCTACAAAGGACAGTACCCTCAGAATGATGAGTCAATGTGACTTTAAAAATGTAAGAGATACTGGCTTCATGTGTGCCAATTAGTGTTTGAAGCTCAACAAGTGCAATGAGAGACATGGCAAGAGATGGCTTACAAAGAACAATCCAGTCACATTCATAGGCAGTCTCTTGTCAGTGCAGTGAGGGAGAGATGGGATGTGTGCAGGGGCCAGTTGGCAATTCTGAATATCAGGCTTCTACTCTCAGTCTGACTGTAAAGGAAGTGTGAAGGAATTCACACTGCAATTAGTCTTAGTGAGCATCACTTCCAGACTGAATGAATTTCGAATATCCAACTGTTGGATAACATTCAAGTGTTCTTTTTTTTGGCTGTCACGTGATGCTTACCTGTTTAATTCCAGTAAGAGATACAGGTACAAAGAAACTGAGAAGACTTTCACTAGACACATATAGGACTATTGCTTCAATTGCTTACTCTGTAGGCCTCATGTAGAAGAATAACTATCCATATTGACATTAGAGGATAGAAGTGCATGGTGAAGTTTCTCTGAGGTTAACATTTCATTGCACTTGGTCAGCTGTCACTTCCAATAGTCAGGTTGCTGTAGCAGCTGTAAACATTGAGAAGTAACTTTCATGTAAATTATACTTGGCTATTTCTGCAACTGCTACTTTTTAGTTTTATTGCAGGGTACCTCAATCAAAATATTTTACCTATATTAAAATGCAACAGCAAAGCTTCACATTCGGATTGTGTCTTTCTCATTTCTTTGATGTCAGGTATTTTTTTAATAAAGAGGGAGATTTTAATAACCTGACATCTGCAGCCTATCACAAGAAAACACACCTTTTAGTCACTGGTTTTGCCTCTGGAATCTTTCACCTTCATGAGCTTCCAGATTTCAATCTGATCCACTCCTTGAGGTGAGTTATGGGGTGGTGGTTGGTTTGGTTTTTTGAGGGGGAGTACATTGCTTTGGAGGAGGTTCTCATTTGTTTGGCTGAGACTACTTAGTAGCAAAGGATGAATCAGAGCACATGACCTTAAAACATGAGTATCTATTTAACATTGTAATTTCCTGCCAGGGAGAACCAGACTTAAGTAATAAATACTGTACAACTCCATTCTATACCTTACTGTAGGAAACTGAGATCTGATTGAGGAACTCCTGAGTAGTAGGTTGTTGGGTATGGATTTTTTCAATATTTTGGACTTGACTTTGTTAGATGTTTCTGTAGAAAATAAAGCTAGTGTCTGAAATAAGTTCTAAATATGTACAATTTTCTGCAAATTGTTTCTAAACTGAAAAAACAAGATAACCATTATTTTCCATCCCTGTATGTTGCTAGCTAAAAAATACATAATTTCCTTGTATGATTTTTTTTTTTTTTGTTCCTTGATCATAGGGAATTTTAGCTGGCAAGTACATCTTTCTTTGGGGTATAGATACTTGGCCTTCATTAAAAATAAGGCAATATTGTCTGTTGGAAGGTTTTTGAGCATAATGAAGGAAAGAATTTGAATGTGGCTTTTACAGTGGTACAGAAGTTATCTAAAGTAATCAAGGAACTTGTTTGAGCAGAGGTAGTGAAGCCTAGATTTGAAATTTTATCATGCAAGATGTGAAAATTCAATGTTTTTTATTGGTTAAATTCTCTTCAGTATTTCAGATCAAAGAATAGCTTCTATTTCTATCAATTGTACTGGTGACTGGATTGCTTTTGGATGTTCAGGTTTGTAAATCTTGTTTGGTTTGTATTCATGGAAAACCAAAGAATGTTATGGGCATGCAAGGCCAAATTCCTCTTGCCTGTCTTGAATCTAAATGTTAATATTTTGTTAATTCATAGTCTTATGTTTGTAGCACCTAGATAGAGTAAAGCAAGTACCCCATATCAATTTCTCTTCACAGAATTCTTGTGATTCAGGAAAATAATTTGAGAAATTATGAAAAATGAAAATATGAAGACTGTAGCAGAGTTAGGAGAAAGCCCTTATCTTTTGTAGTTCATGGTGTCTTTTATTCTGGGCTCAGCTTCTCTTCTTTTGCTGCTTGTTGCATGTACCATTTTACAAAGCTTCCTGGATGTCTCCACATTGCCACCCAGTCCATAAAGGTGTTGATGGTAACTAAAATCCAGATCTGCTTTTCTTTCCAGCTCGTTTATCAGCTGATTGATAACAAGTGGGTTTGTATTGAGAATGTTACTCCCAGTAACAGCTCCTGATAGTTGAAGAAAATTGTTTTGGCCTTATAAAAGGGAAGGGACTTTTATTAGGATAGATGCATAATGCAACCTGTCTGGATCATTTTATTTAATAAAGTTTTTTTTTATTTTTAATGTTGCTTGCAGGTGTGTGTTTTGTGGCTTGCATTTGCAGGGTCACTGTATTCATAATTCTGCTTTATTCCTTCTTCACGCATTTACAGGTTTAGGTCAGCTCCTGGTGTGGGAATGGCAAAGCGAGTCCTACGTGCTGAAGCAGCAGGGACATTTCAACAGTATGGTTTCATTAGCATATTCTCCAGATGGACAATACATAGCAACTGGAGGGGAGGATGGGAAAGTAAGTGAGGCAGCATTACTCAAAAGTGAACCTAAGTCTTAATAACATAGCAAACAGCTTGAATTTCCTGTTTATGTGGAAAGTTGTCACCATAATTGATTGTGGTGGATTGGGAACTCCACTGCCCCCATTAAAATTTACCAGACCAGCTCAGATGACTTGGAGTTAAGATAAAACTACCTTCTTTGTCCCCAGATAGAAAACAACCAGCAAAGCTCACATGTTACCTGGTCAGTCAAGGGCAGAGAAGTAGATTAGAGAGAGAAGCAAAGAGGAAAGAATTGTTTATGTATGATCTTTGTATACCTCTTAGCAAACCAATGAACGATATAGACTTTATCATTATTATTCTTTTACAACCAATGATCTAATGTAGTTAGATTCTGTACCAATTTCTCTTACTAGAATATTCCAGTAAGCCTTAAACCACTACACTGACACATATTTTTCTCAATATAAAGTCATAGCTTTTTGTCTTCACTTTTCTGAAATGTGTTTGATTTTTCTTTCTGTTATTGGTATTCTCTACAAATTGCATCATGCTTTTAATTTTTTTTTAAATTATAGATGCAGTCACCAAAAAAACAAAAATATATCATTCATCAAATGTTAATTTGTGTATGCTTGCTGTGGTTCTATGATATTTTGGGGTGAATGATCTTTGGTCACCTAAATTCATGCCCTTTTAGTAATTAGTATGGTGTGAAATGAATTACAAAATATTTATAAAAGTGCAATTCTTAAACCAATTTTTCTGAAATAAATCTTATGAGGAGTGCCTGAGGGAGCTGGGGATTATTAGTTTGAAAAAGAGGAGGCTGTGGCGAGATCTCATTGCTGTCTACAACTGCCTGAAGGGACATTGTGGAGAGGCTGGTGCTGGTAATTGGAGACAGAGCAAGGGGGAATGGCCTCAAGCTGAGACTGGGTAGGTTTAGATTGGCCATTGGGAAAAAGTTTTTCATAGAGAGAGTTGTCAGGCACTGGAATGAGTTGCCCGGGAGGGTGACGGAGTCACTGACCATGAATGTGTTTAAGGGTCATTCAGATGTGGTTCTTAGGGCTGTGGTTTAAGGTGAATCTTGTAGAGTAGGGTTCTAGATTGGACTTGGTGATCCTGAAGGTATTTTCCAACCTGGATGTTTCTGTGATTGTGTGAAATGTACTATTTCAGAAGTTTGTTATTTAAAATAAATACCAGTTTCATAGTGATTTGCATTGAAATGATAGGCTATGTGTACAGTACCATTTTTTTCTTTAAAAAAAAAAAAAATGTTCTGTAGAGTAATTCCACAATCTGGCATGTACTGGGGCAAAGATAGTATCTTACTTCTCATCAGAACTTCTGAATGTCAGAAAACCACCTGCCACTTCATAGGTCCTGCCATTCGGATTCGAAATTGATCAAACCTTAGAGGCCTCAGACTGCAAATAGCTAAATGCATAACATTTTTGTTTCAAGAGGGAAAAAAAAAAGGATTAAAATATCATCTGAATTGTAAATTCTGGAAGGGCTTCATGTTTGGGTTTGAATTTGATGCTTACCTTATCCCTTGACAGTCCAAAGCTTGTGAACCCAAGATGCTTGCCAAGTGCTGTACGTTTCCTAGAACATCAGCCTTGTTTCAGTTTGTTTTGTGTCTGTCCCATTTAGATGTTCATCATGTTGTATGTGCTTTCAAGGGCTTAATGATAAGCTGTTTCCCGTTCGCCTCACTGGCACAGAATTCCTTACTGGTAGCAGTGAAAGTCCTTTATGCTATCGCAGAGTTCTGGGCATAACTTTTCTTGGCTCTTCTGCTGCCTTATTTTCTCTCTGAACCAATGATGTTGATACTAAGAAGGCTTTTCTTGTCTCCCTTGCAGGTGAAAGTGTGGAACACTTCAAGCAGCTTTTGTTTTGTTACTTTCACAGAACATACCAGTGGTGTAACTGCTGTATCTTTTACTTCCAATGGTTATGTCATTTTGAGTGCTTCCCTAGATGGAACTGTGCGTGCCTTTGATCTACACAGGTAAGTAGCTCTCTGTAAATCTTTCATTTCTAATTTAGTCTCCATCTTTCATCCCCTAAAATAGAGCAAGCCGGTGATTTCTTGCTTCACATTGAAGTCTTACAAATACAAGTACCGTCATCCCAGTTTGGGGCCGCGAGCACAGAAATTATTCTTACCTCTTTCAAGGAGTAAGGATGAGAATGCTGCACACTGATTGGAAGTTCAAAGAGAAATTTTATTTACAAGAACATATATATACATAAAAGGCGATTGGGTAGAATAAGTACAAAACCTATTAGACCCAACTGGCCTTCTAGAATCCTCCACCCCTTCCACCCTCAGTTGGCCTGAGGGTAGACCAAAACCGTTCTCTCCATCTGGGGCTTACAAGGCCTCAATGGCTCAATTCTCTTCCAACCATCTCCCAGACAAACTGAGATAAGAGCATGCACTGCTTGGAGAAGTGAAGGGAAGAGTAGGGGGAGAGATCATTCAGGCACTGTCTTTTAAGCCGTGATATCAGAATGTGGAATAGAATAACACTATTACAATATCCTGGGATGAGCAGGTCAAGTTTCTGTGAGGAAAGCTCTGGGAGAATTTTCCTCAGAGAAACTGGAAACCCAGTAAGATTATTCTCTGTGTTTACTACTTGAACCAGGAGAGGGCACCTATCCGACAACATTTTGCCACAGTTTATAATACAGAAGTAGGTGTGTAAACAAGCCTCTGTTTATTAAATAATGGATAAATGCAATGGAGGAAAGCTCTTCTGTTTCTGTATTTTTGACTACTGTTTTTGCAACTCTTAATACTTTAATGGTTGGGATCAAGCTGAGGCATTGCATCTAATTTGATACAAAGAATATATTTTCTGTAGATAGCTTAAAAGACTTTTCATGTAAGATCTTTTTTAGTGCATTCATAAAAACATGTTTAATTCTACCTAAAATGTTTTCATTGTTTTCATCTACGTTCCCATTTACAACAGATACCGCAATTTCCGCACCTTTACATCTCCACGACCGAGTCAGTTCTCTTGTTTAGCTGTGGACTCCAGTGGTGAGATTGTGTCAGCTGGTTCTCAGGATTCCTTTGAAATATTCATCTGGTCAATGCAGAGTGGGAGGCTGCTAGATGTAAGGATTTAAAATGTTGAATGTAACTATCTCATTAATGTGTAAATATGTAAGGGGTGAGTGCCAAGAGGCTGGAGCCAGGCTCTACTTGGTGATGCCCAATGACAGAACAAGGAACAATGGGTGGAAGTTGAGACATAAGAAGCTTCATGTAAACATGAGGAGGAATTTTTTTCACTGTGAGGGTGGCAGAACCCTGGAACAGGCTGCCCAGGGGGGCTGTGGAGTCTCCCTCTCTGGAGATACTTCAAAACCCACCTGGACGCTTTCCTGTGTGATCTGGTATAATTAATACTGCTCTCACAGGGGTGTTGGACTGGATCTTAAAGGTCCCTTCCAGCCCCTAACGTTCTGTGATTCTGTGAAGTGGAGCTACATTGTTCCTCTCAACTATTCTTGATTTCTTGTTGGAGGCTATTCTGGATTTGTGTGGGAAAAAATTATAATTAGAATTTTGAGTAATGAACTCTTTCTGGCTTATGAAGTAACATCAGTATTGCTGAGCTAACACACAGGCGTGAGAATCTTTCCCCTAATAATTGTTCAGAGATGTTCTTGGCTACATGTTCTGTGCAGGTAGTGAAGGAATTTCAGATACTGACCTAAGATTGACACAGATTTTGTGGACAGTCTTGCTAAAGCAGAGCAGGGACATGCTTTCTTGTGTAAGTTTTTGTTGTGTGGGATGAGAAAACTAGTAAGTTAAATCTCCACTATCTTGCTGCTAGTTCTAGTAACAGAATCACACAGAATTGCAGTATTGTCAGGGTTGGAAGGGACCCCAAGGATCATCTCGTTCCAAACCTCCTGCCATGGGCCAGGACACCCTCCACTAGATCAGGTTCCACCACAACCCTGGGCAACCTGTTCCAGTGTCCTACCACCCTCATGCTGAAGAACTTCTTCCTAATGTCTGATCTAAATCTCCCCTCATCTAGCTTAGATCCATTCCCCTAGTCCTATCACTACCTGACACCCTAAAAAGTCCCTCACAGCTTTCTTGTAGGCACTCTTCAGATATTGGAAGGCCACATTAAGGTTTCCTCCTTCTCCAGGCTGAACAACCCCAACTTTCATCCTGTCCTCCTAGGAGAGGTGCTCCAGCCCTCTGATCATCTTTGTGGCCCTTCTCTTAACATTCTCTCCAGAGTTACTCCTGAGCAAGTTAAGCTCATTGTCTGTTTTCAGTTCTTAAGCAGTATTGTACATCATGTACAAGCAGAGTAACTCATCAATTCACAGTATTTATTAGCGTTCTTAAACAATTTCAGATGCAGGACACACTGAATTTTCAAACCACTGACTTGCTTTGACACAGATTGTTCTGTTAGAAGGGGGAGAAAAAAAGACACCCTGTATTCCTAATGCTTGGTCTCTGAAGAGACTGTGTACCTGCATAGGAGTAGGTATAGATGCCTGTGCAGTGGCAGCACTTCAGTGAATTTTCTTTAAAATTGTCAAATTGCTGAGAATCACTGATATGTTGTCATGCCACATGTCCAGAAGTGATCTCAAGCACGTGTGGACAAGTTATGCGTGGTTTCATTGCCACATTTAGTGTTTTCTGAATGCAGAATGTCACTTTCTTTCATCTAATTCCATGTTACCTTTTCTTAGGTTTTGTCAGGTCATGAGGGCCCCATCAGCAGTTTGTCCTTTAACCCAATGAAATGTGTTCTGGCTAGTGCCTCTTGGGACAAAACTGTCAAGTTATGGGATATGTTGGACAGCTGGAGAACTAAGGAGACGCTGATACTGAACTCAGATGGTAACTTTTTATTTATCTTAAATAAATATCAAAGTGTTATCAGAAATATTTCAAGAACGAATAGCAGAACATGTCAAATGCAGATGGACTCATTCTTGGTAATGAAATCCAGAAGTTGAGGTAGTTCTCTGTAGTGCTTTGTTAACAGTGCAAGAAATCTTTTCTTTTTAACACTAATGCTAGCTTTATAGTAGGTTACGTTGTCATATTTGTTACTTTTAAGCTTTTTCTGCTAGTTGAGATGAGATCCTAGAAAAAGAGAATCTTAGAAAAAGATCTGATTGCATTTTTAACTGCAAATTAAATTCTTTGTAGTTCTCGTTGTTGCTTTCCGCCCGGATGGCCACGAGCTTGCAGTTGCAGCTTTGAATGGACAGATAACTTTTTGGGATCATGAAAATGCAGTGCAGACTGGCTCAATTGAGGGACGGCATGATCTTCAGATGGGAAGGAAGGAGCTTGATAAAATAACTGCCAAACAAGCAGCTAAGGGAAAGTAAGTAAATGAACTTGCAGTGAAAAGAATGCACCACACCGACTTTTGCATGGTTTGACACTTCTTTACAGTGAGGGTGATAGAGTACAGGAACAGGCTGCGCAGAGAGCTTGTGGAGTCTCCTCTGGAGACTTTCAAAACCCACCTGGATGTGTTCATGTGAACCTGCTTTTGGCAGGCGCGTTGGACTCGATGATGAGTGCATCTGCTGTTCAAGTATTTTAATTCTGATTTTGGATTTTAAAGAACTACCTAATTTGACATCTGGATGGATTCTTTTTTGCCTTTTGTTGTGTTGACCCACAGATCAGCATCATTCTGGGCATCTGGTCTTTTTAATCAGTATTAAGTTTGGTTCATCAGCATAATACTAAGCTTTTCATGACAAGTTGTCAATTGAATAAATAAATGTGATAGGGATATCTTGTTATATAGGTACTAGAAATTTACTTTTTTTTTTTTAATGTAAATAGGCTGTGGGGTTTATTACAGATTACCATACATGTGAAGTCATATTTAAAGGCAAGTTGAATTTGTGTACTGTCAAAAAGTGTATTACAGAAACCCTGCTTCATCTTTCTCTTTCCCTTAAACCCCTCTCTTTTTTTTCCCCACATGTTCCCACTCAAAATGAAAAAAGAGAACAATAAAAATATGGGGTTTTTTTGGTGATGAGCTCTCAACCATCTCTTTAAGACATGCCATACATTAGTTTACTACTTCTCACCATCTGTAGTGTACAGTTGGGTATGTGGGGTGCAGTTGAGACCTTGATCATTTGAACAGTGACTCACAGTATGGAAGTACTTCAAAAACTGTGGAAGTTTTAGATTGTTTATAATTCATCGTGAAGTGCCAAGGACTTGTTTGTGGTAAAAGATTTTGTGTTTAAGTACATGTGTGTGAATGAAGAGGTCCACTTTTTCCATGGAATGATTATTCTTCTGTGTCTTCACATTGTACTTATGTCTTTTAGCTGAGATGTGGTGACAAAAATAACTGTTTTCTGTTTTCTTTTGCTAGGTCATTTACTACATTGTGTTACTCAGCAGATGGTCAGTCTATTCTGGCAGGTGGCCTGTCAAAATTTGTCTGTATATATCATGTCAAGGAACAGATCCTTATAAAAAAATTTGAAATTTCATGCAACTTTTCTTTAGATGCAATGGAGGTATGTGACCTCAGGAGTCAAGCTTTTTCATTCATCAGTGTTTTTTCAAACACAGGTTCTTTTTCTTGGTTTTGTGAAGGAGAGTGGAATTGCCTGTAACTCCCTGACAGTCAGCTTACTAAATCTTGTCAAATTGCAGTGTGTTAGTATTGAACGAGCAGAACTCTTAAGTCAGTTGGCACCTGACTTAAAACTGAAGAGAAAATTTGAATTATCACTATGTTCTACTAAACTAACTTTTCCTGGGTGTCAGTTGCTCGTGTTAGCAAGGAAATTAGAGATTTTAACATCACTGACCTTGACAAATTCATTTTCTGCATATTGCTAGGTGCAAAACATCAAAAGGAGAAAATTCCAATAACCCTTTCTAACATACCCTTGCCTGAAAGAATGGGGATTGTTCACTGTTCATGTCAGGTCAGGTGGTATTTAGTTGTGGTTCCAAATATATTTCATTAAAAACAGCAGTTTGTGAAGCAGCCTTCACTTATTTCTCTGCTGCCATCTATTGTGCTAGCATAGCTCAACATGTGGCTTATAATGGAACCAGAAGTGAGCCATCAGAAAAAAATTCCTGGAGAGGACTTAAAAAGGGAGGCACAGTGGTCCTGAAACACATACATAGCTGTCTCGCTGCACAGCCCTCATATTGGCACACTGAAGTTACAGAACCTGAAGGGGAGAAAGATGAGGGCACCATCTGAAGGAGTGGTGCACCTTTTAGGTAGAACAACATTCTAATATTATGAAACCACAGTCTAAACTGACTTGTGCCATTCTGAGGCCTTAAGACTCATTCTTGTCTGTGATTGGACACTGTTACCTGCTCTTGTGAAATAGTCAGTTTTCACAGTGATTTTGGAGAAGCTTTTGGCAGAAAGGGTAGGGAAGTAATCACTGGATCACTCTTGAAGATTGTAGGTAATTTTCAATTAATACAGATAGTTGAGAGGAGATTCAGTGCAGTGAATGCAATGGATTTTTATTTTTTTTCTAGGAGTACTTAGATCGGAGAAAAATGACTGAATTTGGCAGCATGGCTCTGTTTGATGAAGGGGGTGGAGGTGAAGATGCTGTAGCCATTCCTCTTCCTGGAGTAAAAAGAGGTACAGCTTTTGGCTTTGCTGTCTTGTTACTAGCTTTATGTGGATCAGAGCTTTGTTGTTGAGTTGATACCAGACAGAAGAAAGGTTTGAATTGTTAAGTTCAGTTTTAAAGTTAGGATTACCTGAATGTTCTGTAACTGCAGGGATTTGCTAGAGAAGTGTTCATCTGATGTATGGGTGGATCCTTTTGCATAGTGGAAGCACCAGAAAACAGGAGATACTGTGGTCTCCTGCTTATGAACCGTGGGAGTCCTGATTTAATTTTCAAAGAGCAAAATTCAGTTGCACCACTTGAGGGTGTGGGGTGTTCCTTACTTACCTGCTCTTTAACTTTTGCACATAATTTTTTCATGATGATGGTATCAGTTGATAGCTGGATGGTGAACTCTTGGTGAATGTGTTAAATCACTTCTGAACTCCTGTTTTAGGTGACATGAGTTACCGACACTTTAAACCAGAAATAAGAGTGACTTGCCTGCGATTCTCTCCTACAGGTAAGTGTTGTTCATAAATGTAGTGTGCTGGTTTGAGGCTAATTGGAATATTTTAATGAGAGAAATTAAATCATCAGTTGTGAAAAGAAAATATGATGATGTCCATATCATTCATTGTTTTGCTGAAAGGCATAAAAAGCCAAAATACAAACAATTCTCTGTCACTTTGTCTTGGGACATTGCCCTATTCTTTTCTCCTTTGATCTGATCTAATATCTCTCCTCTAATCTCAGTTAACAACTAACACATAAGCTTTGCTGCTTTTTGTTTGCTTGTCTAGATAGAGAGGGAGAAAGAAGGGGGTAGCTTTGAGCCCTTCTGGGCAGTTTTCTTTGTCCAGGAGGGAGTTTGGCTTTCTGTATTGTTTCTATTTTGTATATAATTGTAAATACTTGTAAATATATTGTGTATATGTGCTTGTAAATTTTTCCGCGCTGTAAATACAGCTTCATCTTACTTCCAAGCCCTCTGAACTAAGTCTGATAAATTTCAAATAGTGGGATGGGGAAAGTTCCTAACCCATGCCATGTAGGATTTTTTTATTCTATGGAAAACAAGCAAAAGAATAGAGCATTGCCTTGGAGTTGGTCTCTCCGTGTTACATAGTGCTGCTAGATTTGTAGTCTTGTTTTCCATACGGGTGAATAATTAGGAGACTTAAATAACAGCTGTGAGTGATATACATTTATCACAAACACTGTGATTGCTGATGGCTCTTTCAGTGATGTACAGCTTTCAGTCTTATCTACCTGTAAAACATGACATCTGTTTATCATTATTCTTCTGTTTCCATCCTCGGAAACACAGCTTTGTTCTTATATACTCTTACTTCTCTTCTAGGACGAAGCTGGGCAGCCACCACCACAGAGGGTCTTCTTATCTATTCGCTGGACTCTGGGCTAATTTTTGATCCATTTGATCTGGATATTGATGTCACACCCAGCAATATACGCAAAAAGCTACATCAGAAGGAATATACTGTAGCTATCATCATGGCCTTCAAGCTGAATGAAAAGAAATTAATTCAGGAAGTCATAGAGGCTGTGCCTAGCAATGAAGGTGAGTGGATCTGTGGAACTTGGCTGAACTAGCTGTAAGCAGAGTTGTGTAAGCCAAATACGTTGAGGTGTGAAGTGCAGAGTTCAGCTCCTGGAGATGTTTGTGGGGTGGAGGATAACACTGGTATTTAAGAATACTCTACTGTAGTTGAAAACTAAAGAGGAAGGGATGATTTTTGTTAAAAAAGTAAGTGTTAGTGTTTAGTTATGCATGCAGTAGACTGGTAAGAATTAAATACATCTAGTGACTTTTGAACATAGAATTTGGTGAGATCTGGATGTCTAGCTGAAGTTCTTGGATGTCAGTTCTCAGAAGCAGCAGATGTTAGAGTAGTGTGGGAGGTTTAATGTATTTTCAGATTGTTAGGGAGGGGAAATGATTGATGCGAGATTATATTTATTTCAAAATTAATATTGTTTATTAATTTTGATATTCAAAGTTCTCACCACCCCCAACCACTAATTTTAATAGCAATTGGTTCTTTGCAAGGTCATGGAAACATTGTACAGAGGAATAACTAAGTCTAGAAATAACTAGCAATAATATGCAAACATTAATTGAACTCAGATGAACTGGAAGAGAAGGTTCCTGCAGTCAATACACTGCTTGCCCACTAGATGGACTCAAGGAGCTCCTTTCTGCTTATGGCAGAAGGCTATTGTGAATTACAAGAAGCTTTAAGTATTTACTCACTAAATTATCTCCTGACTCACAGGGCTGACTACAGCTTCAGACAGTACCCAAATACTTTCAGGGAATTCTGTTACTGTCTTGTCAGCCACTGAGACTTCTGATTCTTCCCAGGCTGCTGGGGAAAGGAGGCAGACAATCTCTGACCTGGTCCTGGCTCTGGACAATATATATATCTCCAGGACTTCCCATGTTGGCAGGAGGCTTTCAGGTGCAGGCAGGATGTCTTGCCATGTGCAGTCTCAGCACAGTGTCACACTGGTTGCGCAGGTCGATCATGTGAAGGCATTTAGAGCCTTTTCCTGGTAAACTCAAGGCAGGCGGTTTCCAGGCCATTCAGGATACGATAAGGCAGTAAGCAATGGCCATTCAGGCAGTGGCAAGCAAGCACAAATGCAACAGGCAAAGCGCATTGTGTCACCTGCTTATCTCTTTATCCATACAGCCCAAGACTAATGGGCCTTTGGACACAGAACAGCCAATCAGAATGGCAGTTACCCAAGCTTGACCATATTAGGTGAACCCATAGGCTTGCTTTACCCTTTTTGGGGCAGAACACAGGCCTTGTACAACGCAGGTGCAAGCTAAGCATGTGTATCTTATTTAGGATGTAAACAAGTCTGGGCAAGCCCAAGTCCTTAGTGGCTCCAGGTTCTTTGTCCTCTTCCCTGTGGTTGCTTCTCCCCAAACGGAAGGAAGGAGATTACAAAAACGTGTCTGGGCAAGCCAGAACACGTATAAGGGTATTTTGGCCTGTTTAAGCCTACCACGACACAGATAAGTTAGCAGTGTCACTGCATGATAAAGGCAGTTAACTGGATACTGGGTTGTGCTATCAAGTATGTAGCCAGCGACTCTGCAGCTGTCAGCACTTAAAAGTTCCGATGATTTTTTGTTCCTTTATGACATTTGTTAAACTCATCCCTCTAAACAAATGTAAATATGGTCCTTATAAATGGCTTTGTTCACACAAACTAAACAGATACTAGTTAAGTGCTGAGTCTTTTCTAACAAGAGACAGATACTGTCACAATTGTGGCATCAGAAACAAAATGATTGAATGAGATGTCATTTAGCTTTGGAGAACATTTGCTGGAGTCATTCTTCAGCACTCTTTTCATCATTTTGGTAACTGGTGTGCGCATTCATTACCCATGTATTGTAGACATGACCTTAAAAATAAGCTTTCAGTATTCTATTTAACTTCGTAACTCTATTAACAGTTCTATCATAGTAACTTCATATTGTTTTTAGCTTTACTACACTGTTGTACCTTTTTATCTAGGTACAGCATGCTGTAGTGTGAAATCAGATGTGTTTCAAGCTGACTGCTTTGTAAGATTTTCTTGTTACTACCAAGGTTGCAAGCCAGATAATTTTGGCAGGGTATATAATCTGTCACATAGCTGTATTGGTATAATGGAATTTACCTCTGTCTGGCAGAACTTAGTTCTCTCTTACTGAAGTTAACCAAAACTCCATGTACACAGTCATGGCTGTGCAAGTAACACCAAAACCTCAGGAGCAGGGGATGAAGCATGGAAATTTCAGGTGCAGTAATCCAGTTAACAGCATAAATGTGTGCATGTGTCTTTAAGAGTAGAAAACTTCACAGACCAGTTGGGATGGCTGCAGAGAGTAGAAGCTGAATATTTTTGAGGGAGGATTATATGTAATAAGGTCATAATAGTTACATGTGAGATTATTTTGAATGCATATAAATCATGCTTCTTTGTGCTGTACGATTGCTAACAGTGCTTGGACACCTCTGTGAGCAGATGACTTTACTACCTTCTCAAATATCCTTTATTGCCTCTGATTATTGCACATAACCAGTTCCACCAAACACAGAAGTTTATATGAAGTCAGAAACAACAAGACTTCAACAGAGTCTAGTTATACCAAAAGAGGAGGAAAGGTTATGTAAGTTAAGAGTTCTGAAGAAGAGAGTATTATATTAGGAGGAAGAACTTGGGGAATGGGGAAGTTAAGTTCTTGCCTTTAAATACAGTAGTAACTGGAAGGCTCAAGGAGTAAAGGCATTGCACCTGAGAGACTGAAATGCACCCTGAAGTGTATCTTGAAATGGCAACTGTTTGATGTTTAATTGTAAGACAGTGCTTTATTTGTCTTCCTTTTATTCTTTCCTGTGGTCTCATGTTATTTCAAATAGTAATTCAACTCTGTCTGGGCTTTTTTCCTTCTTGTGCAGTTGATGTTGTCTGTTCATCACTCCCAGACCTGTATGTAGAGAAAACATTGGAGTTTCTGGCTTCTGCATTTGAGACATCTTGCCATTTAGAGTTCTATCTTATTTGGGCACATAAATTGCTCATGCTGCATGGACAGAAACTGAAAACAAGGTAAGATATTTGAGTATTAGGAAGGAAGTTCATTACAGTGAAGGCAGTGAAATACTGAAACATGTTGCCCAGAGAGGTAGGTGGTGGAGGCCCCATCCCTGAAGACATTCAAGGTCAAACATAATAGGCTCTGAGCAACCCGATCTAGTTAAAGATGTCGCTGCTCACTGCAAGAGCAGTGGACAAAGATGACTTTTGAGGGTCCCTTCCAACCAAATGCATTCTATGCTTCTGTGATCTTGAGAAATTCAAAACACTGACAAACATTTTAAAATGTATTTACCTGTCAGTTTTGAGGTTTTTACTTAACATTTACTGATATTCTACGTAATGCATACACAATTAAAACTATTTAACGTCTACAGTTTCTTTAATAATGGTAAAAGTTTGGATTTGATAAATCCCTAGCTAAATGATCCCATAATTCTAACACGTGTGTGATAGAATTGGAACGCATCATAGGATTTATGAGGATACATTTTAAAAACATCTTTCAAACATTACAGGTAAAGCTTTGCATGATTGCTTAGCCTACAAATGCATGGAGATTTCAAGGGCAATAGTAGGATTTTAGCAATTATGTTTTTAAACAATTAGAATCACTAAAAGATAATGTGCAGGTGCTGACAGATTTTTTCATCAACTTATCTTGCAGTTATTGTGTGCACTCTTAGCTTGTTAGTGCTCTGCTTTCCCACATAGTTCTTTACAACTGCAAGGGCCTAGTCTAGAAATTGTATTCAGGCCACCCATAGTAGAGAATTTATAGACGTAATGGGAAGAAAAATAAGCAGATTTATAAATTGAAAACAGGCTAAGTGTTAAGGTTAAAAAACCCAATCCATTCTGTAACTTATTCTTGCTTCAATGTGGATAATTACTGGTTTAGTTACTGAAATGACTGGAATAAATCTTTTCCTTTTGTTGCTGTTAAAGTGGAAGAGGATGATTTGAAACAAACTCTGCTTTGTTCAGAAAGCATTGTAGTGCCTGGAGGTAACTGTCATGACTACAAAAAGCAGAATTAGGTTTTCAAGATGCAATATGACTTTAGAAACAAATTATTTCTAGCAGTGTATTTACTTGCATTGAGTATAGTCATTCCATTAACTTGTATTGAGAGTCAAAAGCTTTCTGTTCATTATTTAGTATTATCTTTTAAAAGGTCCTGTTGGAAAGTTTTAACATGTATGCTTTTTAAAATTTTGAGAGCATGGAAAAGATCTGTATTTTCCTATGTAAATACAAATTGCATGTCTCCATTCAAGGTCAGTGAAGCTGCTGCCTGTGATTCAGTTCCTTCAGAAAAGCATCCAGCATCATTTTGAAGATGTTTCAAAACTGTATGTATTGTTACATTGCAAAGTCTAACAAAAGTTTCCAGACAGTTGTTTTTTTTTTTTTTTTCAATCTTGTTTCTAACATGCTTGATTTTATTCCTGCAGCTGTGAGTGGAACATCTACAACATTAAATATGCCCTGGCAATTTCAAAACAGCGAGGCATGAAACGCCTGGCAGAGGAAGCATCAGTAGATGAAGCCGACTTGGATTCTGATAGTGATTATCTTATGCAGGAGGTTAATAAAGACAGTTTTAGTTCCTAGTTACTCTTCGTGAGAGGGTAGAAAACCTAAGACAGGAATTTTATGCAGTGGTATTCACTGAGAATTAGTGGCCCTCATAGTGGCATAATTAAGCTCTTCTTAATGGTGTGGATGGAGTTAGGTGTGAGTTAGTGGGGAAAATATAGGACAGACAGAGTGCCATCCACAATGCTTTTGGTGTACCCTTTAACCATACCACCTTGACAGCGTTGATTTCTTGATTAATTGCTTTCTTATTCCTGATATCAAGGGGAGGGGAAAAAAATATTACATCAGTAGAGTTAGAGGTATTGATTTTTGAAAATGCATTGTAAATAGAGTAAGCATTGCAAGTTTTATAATGTCCTGTCATACTTTGGACTCTCTTTATTCTTTTTAAAAATATTTTTTTTATTGGAGGTCTGCACATTGCTCTCAGCTTGTTTTAAATATTTTTTTACTTGGTGTTAATACATACATGTTACTGGAATGCTGTTTGCTTAACTCTGTAACTTTCAAATCTGAATAAGTTTCAGTGATGAGGATAAGTAAGATAACAGTGAATATAGGAGAAAAATTACTGGACTATACACTTCTTCCAGAAGTTCAGTCATCTCAAGATACTGCAGTAAAAAATTGTTTGGAAATGACCAATTCACTGTAACTTAAATTGTGAAAGAACATGTTAAAAAAGTTGCTTTTTCTGATGAAAGGCCTTTCTTGTGTTGTTTTTGTACAATTTTTATTAATACAATAAAATATGAATTTTTTCTTGTTTTCTATGAATTGGGGTGAGAATTAGTTAACAAAAAAAAAAGACTCTGAGATCCTGAATATGTCTGTGCTTGAAATACTTTGAAGCTATGTGTTGAAAGGGACTTAGTTAATGATACTAATAACGAGCCAGAATTGCTTTTTTTTTTTTTTTTTTTTTTTTATTACTGCTTTTTAGTGTATTTTGTTCTTTATTTGTTTTCTGTTCACTTCCCGCTCTTGGAATAAAGAAGGGGTATCAATATTAAAAACTACTGAAGGAAAAAAAGTACATCCAAAATATACAACAGGCATGTGCAGTGAATTTGTAGAATTTCGTTCGTAGATATCTATGCCCCTATATATATATAGACCCCTCTGCCTCTGTCTCCTGTGCTGGTAGAAAGTAGGTCTTCTACCCCAGGCAGAAGGGAGGAATAGGTGAATAGGGAAATAGTAATGCAGGAAGACTACAAATATCAATCCACGTTAACTTAAGTACTTCAGTTCTGTGTGAAAAACATGATCATGTTATCTAAGGTAAAACATAGTTGTTATTCTGGGACCGCTGCAGCAGTAGCTTTGTGCTCTGTAAAATAGGAATTGGTTGTTTTGTGAAGTCAGCTTGATTCCTGAATCTGTATTTGTCTCCTCCATTTATGATGTGACTAAACCATGGAATATGGAGAAAATGTAGCCTTTCAGAAGAATGTCTTAGAAACACATTTTGGGGTTATTTTACATTGTAGTTTTCATCTTCAGAAATGTTTTCTCTCACAGTTTGTTTTAGAAAACCTCAAGAGCCTTGAGAGGGGTGATGTAGCACCATTTTTTGTGTACAAAATAGAAACTTGTTTACTTGACCTATAATAAACTTTCAGGTAATCAATAAAAAAAGTATGATGCATATGAAAGCCAGTACAACTTTCCAGTGTGCTCTTCATATTAGTAGAAGGAATAATGAAAATCAAATAGCAGGCTTTAGGAGGTCTGAAGTTTGGCTTCATCCCTCCTGCATGTTGGCACAGTATGTGTCTGACAATTACCTGTGTGGGCTGGAGTTGAGCTCTGAAGCAGCACCGTTTCCCTGTCTTTCTCCAGTACAGGTTTAGACCACTGCAGACTTGCATGTTGGTTTAATTATAGACCTTGGTATAAGATCAGATCTACGTCTTTCAACAGGACTGTCTTTCTTACATGTAGGTTGGTTTGCAGTTGAGGTTGAAATTGGATACTATAAAAAATTACTTCAGTGAAGGGGTGGTCAGGCATTGGAATAGGCTGCCCAGGGAG
Organism: Eubucco bourcierii; assembly: GCA_013396675.1. Lineage (NCBI taxonomy): Eukaryota > Metazoa > Chordata > Aves > Piciformes > Ramphastidae > Eubucco > Eubucco bourcierii. The sequence continues at coordinate 106,760 of VWZE01013873.1, read as the reverse complement.
GTGATGGGGTGACTGTCCCTGGACGTGTTAAAAAAATATTGTAGACATGGCACTTTGGGAAATGGTTTAATGGCCATGGTGGTGTTAGGTCAATAGTTGGGACTTGACAATTTTAGCTTTTCCAACCAAACCTGTTCTATGATTCTAAGAGGTGGAAAAAACTCTGCGGTTTTTACTGGGGGAAGGTATGTACCAGTGATGAAACTTGGCCCTGTTTAATGTTTGGTTTTAGCCTTATCTTTTCAAAGGAATACACTGTTTTACAAGGTCTTAGAAAGAAAAATCGAGATGTCTCTTATGTTGTTTACTTTTATTAATGGCTGTAGCTGCAGTAACCTCTTGCTGCTTTCCCACTGCTGTGCATCCTGCTCTCCCTGCCATGCACGGACTCTGTGCACCTCCTGGGCTACTCCATCTCACTCACAAAAAGAACTTGGTGTTGCTAGTTTATCATAGAATGGTAAGGTTGGCAGGGACCTCAAGGATCATCTAGTTCCAACCCCCTGCCATAGGCAGGGACACCTCCCACTAGTACAGGTTACTCAAGGCCTCATCCAATGTGGCCTTGACCACCTCCAGGGAGGGAGCAGCCACAACCTCCCTGGGCAACCTGTTCCAGTGCCTCACCACCCTTACTGTAAAGAACTTCCTCCTAACATCTAGTCTAAATCTCCCCTCTGCCAGTTTAAGCCTATTGTCCCNCAGTTCCATGTCCTTCCTGTGCTGAGGGTTCCAGAACTGCACACAGTACTCCAGGTGGGGTCTGACGAGAGCAGAGTAAAGGGGCAGAATCCCCTCCCTTGCCCTGCTGGCCACGCTTCTCTTGATGCAGCCTAGGACTCGGTTGGCTGTCTGGGCTGCATGTGCACACTGCAGGCTCATGTTGAGCTTTTCATCAACCCAGACTCCAAGGTCCCTTTCCTCAGGGCTGCTCTCCAGCCATTCACCACCCAGCCTGTATTTGTGCTTGGGATTGTGCCTACCCAGGTTCAGAACAAGTCCCTATTCCCACTCCCGTTTTACTTTTTCCCCCATTGCTCCTCTTCGTGCTACCGAACGAAGTTAGGGAAGGACCGACTTGCGCCTGCAGGCCCTGGCGCCGTGTTTCCCCTCCCCGCCTCAAGGGGGCGCGCCCAAGGGCGCAACGGGCCCGCGGCGGGGCGCGGCCCACCCCAGCGGCGTTTGGCTCCTCGCCCCGGTCCCGCCGTCCGCCGCCATGCTGGCCTGCAGCGGGCTGGTCCTGCGCGCTGCCCTGCGCCAGGCAGCACCCTGCGGCCTCGCCTCCTTCCACTGCTCTACTCGGTGCTGCCAGCCCGCCCGCGTCGCTGTGGTGAGTAGTGGCCGCGTCGTGCAGCGCCGGTGAAGAGGCCTCGGCGGCCCGCAGGGAGGGCGAGGCGGGGAATAGCCGCTGCTCCAAGGAGAAATGTTGGGGTTTGCTCCCTGCTTGTCCCCAGTTGCCCTCAGTGCCGAGCCTCTGTAGCTGGCTCAGCTCCAGCCGTGGGATGGGTTCGGCGCGGCCTCGGGCCGAGGACAGGCTCGCCTCGTGGCCACGGCGGCTGGAAAGCCTTGAGAGAAACTGGAATGGAAAAAGGAAGCTAAGCTGCTTAGAATTTAGTAATTTGGAGGATGCCGAAGCAGGAGTGGGAAACACGTAGGCATTGGCTTCCGTTTAGCTGTCACTGGCTGGAGCTAAAAGGAGCTGAACTCGGAATAATTTACGGTGTATTTGGGGGAGGTACGGGCAGAGTGCAGGTGTAGTGGTTTAAGCCGGCCGGCAACTGAACGCCACACGGCCGCTCGCTCCGCCCTCTGCCCCCTCCCAGTGCGACGGGGTCAAGAAATGAGTAATAGTTATAGTTTGACATAAAGACAGCTTAATAAAAAGGGGGGTGGGGGGAAGAAAAATAATAACAACAATAATGATAGTATTAGAATATAGAAAACAAACGATGTACAATGAAATCACTCACCACTCCCTGACTGATGCCAGGCCGGTCTAGCAGTGGCCCTCAGCCAGCTTTCCCCCTAGTTTGTGTGCTGAGTCTTGTGTCATATGGAATATGCTGCTGGTTAGTTTGTTTCAGCTGTTCTGACTGTTCCTTCTCCCAGCCAGCTCACTGGTGTGGTGGCCTGAGAAGCTGAAAAGTTGGGGTAAACACTGCTTAGCAACACCTAAGCATCAGTGTGTTATCAAACAGCCTAGATCCATTCTCATCCTATATCCAAAACACAGCACTGTACCAGCTATTAGGAGGAAAATTAACATATCCCAGCCATAACCAGGACAACAGGAAGTTGTTTAAACTGGACTCTGCCCTTTTACATGAAGGAGGTAGATCATGCTAAGCATATAAAAGAAAGTGAGGAGATGGATGAGTTAATAGGTGGCCAAAGGAAAATTTAGGCTGTAGGTAGCATGTCAAAAAGATATAGAGTTTTGGAGCTCAGTTGGCAGTGCTTGAAGCTGAAGTCTTATATAGTCTTGACAACATAAAATGGAAAGAAATAGGCATTAGCTGCATGAAGAAGTGTGAGGGAGATCTGGTTTGGGAACGGGCAAAACGCAAGTCCAAGTGTCTAAAAGGTAACGTACCAGGAATGCTGTCATTTTAGCAAAGGAGAGCTTTTTATGTAGTGGTGTTGTTCATGGTAGTGACAGAAGTTTCTGACAGTGATTAAGAAGACATCTATCACCAAACAGGCTCTGAAATAACAGAAGAGGGTAGTGGTTTAATGCTTTGGTTTTGCTGAGTTTCAAAAATATATTTAAAGTGTTGCTTAGAGAAAGTAACTTCTAGCACAGTTGTTTGTCTGTTCAGTCTAAATTAAAAGAGACAAAAAGTTGGAAAGTAGAAGGCAGCCTTTATCAGAGCAGCAAAACTGTAGTTGAAATTATCACAGAGGAAAATTCATGGATCTTACTCATTTGGTCAAGTGATGGTAGGATGTTATGCATAAGAGAGCAGGCTGTTGTGATCTGAAAGCCCCTACAGGTCCAACATTTCTAAAAGAGTTTCAATTGTGAAGTTTCTGTTCATGCTTCTGTGTTTAAAAATTTTCAAGCTTCCCATGAGGGAAAAGTGTAAAGTTAATAAATAGGCATTCTTTAACTGGATTTTTTTTTTCTTTTAAAACAAAAAGACCCTGCAAAAGTTCATATATATATATTTCCAGGAACTAGGTAATAATTTGGATATTTTTGTTTCATTTTGTTCCTATATTTGCCTTTTTTTTTTTCCTGGGTTTTTAGAAATGTTTGGTTTATTTCTCTTCTACTTTGTGAAAGACTTTCTCCACTCACATGAAGATAACTGATTGCTTTGTGCTCTTTATTCTGCAGTGTGTATAAACAAATTGAAAATATTATTATCATGGTAATAGGGGAAAGTATTGCTAATGTTGCATAATTGGATTTAAAATGATGTAGCTATTGATCCCTCATGTGGATGCTCAGACATACAGCAGCAGATAGAATAGTTTATCCTGAGTGCTACCTCAAAGTGCACTTCTGATTAATGGGAAGGTGCTTCACATGGATATAGATACTTGATATATAGGTGTATGACGCTCAGAATAGCCCATTGAGTATGCAATAAAACTGTGCCTAAGAGTATCATGTCAGTTTATCGACGCTGAGGACTAAAGGCATAAGGCAGTAAGTAAATATTAGTTATTTTTGAGACCTATCTGTGATGGGTAGCTATAAATAGGAGATGCTGGTTCTGCAGTATGTCAGATGGCAACACCAGTGCAAATAGAATGAAGCTGACTGACTGACTTGTTGCTAAGTTGGTTTTATAGCAGGGCTGGAGGGAGGTTTGTTGCTTGATTTTTTTTTTTTTTTTTTTAAATTTTTTTTTAAATCTTAAAGGATGTCGTGGAGGCAGGGAATTAATGTGGCCAAGTCAGGAGTTATGAATATACAATTATTTTATTTTCCTGAAAGCCCTGCCCCAAACTCTATACAAAACTAGTTAGGTTTATTTACAGGCTTAATTCGATCAGGAAAAATATTCACAGGATGCTATGGACAAATTTAGAAAGTCAGGAAATGGAAAAGGCTAAGCTATAAACACAGCTTTACCTCACTATCAATCAGGCTGAGCAGAGAATTAAGGGACCAACAGGCTTTACTCATGAATGTGAGATAGGTATTGGGCGATGATCCCTTGCTGGATTTCTCTCTGGCTCCGCTGCCTTCTGATGCTGCAAGCAATATCCAATAGTCGGGATTCACGCTGCAGAAATCCAAGGCAGGTGGAAAAGCCGCCAAAGTCTGAAGTGTCTCAAAACACGACTGCCATAAGACAGGGATTTGTGGAAGCTGCCTCAGCAGTGGCAGGGGAGAGCCAAAACCGCTCGGGTCTGCCCAGTTCGGAATAGCAGCCAGGAAATCGATTGTAGGTCTGAGAGCAGCTGGCCTCAGGTGCCACCAGCAGCTTTCTCAAATGGACCCCAGGACTTGCCAAGCTTGCAAATTTGCACAGAATGGTGCAAAAGTGGGGAGAGGCATCCAAAGGCAGGGACGGTGCAAAACTGAGAGCCGTGTAAAAAGGTAGGAGCTGTCCAAAAGTGGGGATGGTCCAGAACGGGAGCTCTGTCAAGGCGGGAACTCTTTCAAGGCGGGAAGGTCACGCTTTCTCCCTTGCTCTATTTAGCTTTTCTAGACCAAGTGTCCATTTGCCATTTTATAGTAGGCACTAAAACCCAGCCAACCACCAGCCTGATTCCCAGTGCGGGCTACCACACGGGTAAGTACACGCGTGGAAAGGCGTCTGCTGCTGTGCCCCTTCAAGCCTGCAGAGTAGGGTGGATAAAGCAGTTCTGACGCCTTCTCCTCCCCATTCAAACCTGCAGGCGGGGAGGGGGGAAAGTAGGAAGCAATTGGGTGTGCTCAAGAACAAAGGTTTGTGAAAGATCCTCTAGAAAATTTTGTGTCACCTGAAGTATTTTCTTGGTTTTCATACTACAGGTCCTGTCTGGTTGTGGTGTCTATGATGGCACAGAAATCCACGAGGCCTCAGCGTAAGTTGCTTTATGAAACTGTAGGCTCAAAAAAAGAGTCTCCTTTTTATTACAGCAGTCTGTTGAAATTAGTTCTGTTCTCTCTGACCATCAGTATTGCCCCAAAAGATGTATGATGGATCTTAACAGCTCTCACACTGTAATTGGGATTTCAGGCCATGATCTTGGGGTTCTGAGTGGCAGTATTCTGCAACGCAGCACAATGTGTGTGGTGCCAGAGCAGTGAGTTTGAGAGTCTTTCCTTCAGAAACAGAAATTCACAGTTTCTGGATCAGTCTGCAGAGCAGAGAGTTAATTAGAGATTTAGTTTCATTATCACTGATCTAGCATTAGAATTGTTAATAAGTTGAATTGCTAACTCTTCGTATTAATTGCAAAGGGATGTTTTGTCTAGATCTGGATTAAAAGGACACATAGGTATGGAAATTGTAGGAACTCTTGCATAACACATGGGGACTTGCATTGAGAAAGGAATTTTGTTATTGTTCCTAGTTGCCTGCATAAGAGCACTGAGCAAAGAAACTCTGTAGCTTCCCTGACCCTGCCTGTAAACTGACTTTCTGCTTTGGTGTTGCATACAGGGATTTTGCTGCTAAGTGCTCAGTATGTTGGGTAGGGCGTGCGATTTTCCTCTTCTTTCAAAATCAAGTGGTGGAATACTTGTAGCAAGATTTAGGGACCAGATGAAACCTCTCTTCCAAGTTTCTCAGCTTATTTAACTCTCTATTTGTAGCATACTGGTACACCTTAGTCGTGGGGGAGCTGAGGTTCAGATGTATGCTCCAGATGTTCCTCAGATGCATGTTATCGACCACAGTAAAGGACAACCGGCTGAAGCCGAGTCAAGGTAAAGTCTGTGTTTAATGTGTTTTCCATGACTGCTGAGTCTCATTCTCTTAGGTATGCTTCAGACATAGCAGCCTGTAACTGCACGTGTAGCACCTTGCTGACTGTCTTTAGTGGCTTTATGCTAGCTGGCATTTTGACTGGAGAAAAATATTAAAGTTTTCTAGACTTGATTCTATGCAGTCTCTTAATGCTGGTTTTTCCCAGTACTAGTGTTCCAGAACATCAGCATCTTCAGTTCTTGGTTCCTCCTTTTCTGCCCCTCCTGTTCCTCTGCCAAAACTTTCTTTATGCTCTTCTGTGTGCAAATACTTTATTAATCTTGCTTTATTTCTGGTTCTTCAAGGAACGTATTAGTGGAATCTGCAAGGATTGCTCGTGGTAAAATTGCAAGCCTGGCTAAGCTTACTACAACAGACCATGATGCTGTGATATTCCCTGGGGGATTTGGAGCTGCTAAAAACTTGTGAGTGCCAGCTAAACAGTAGACTACTCTACAAAATTAATTATCAACTATTTATAATTAACTATATTTCACACAATAAAATTGAGGCATAAAAGGCCCTATTTACTATGTTAATGGCCCTATTTATTATGTTAAAATTCCTTAATAAGTAAAACTCCTTTCAAAATGTTTTGAGTTAACTTGTGCTGTTTATGATGGTTTCTAGTCATAGTTCTTGCTCACTTTGTCATATTTTAAATTTTCTGAACACTGCTGGTGAGAATTCTGGAGTTTAGATAATGCTCAAGAAGTTCATTTTCACCCACCTTTATGGTGATTCTGGTTTGGGGCCTGATTGAGGAAAGTGAAGCTAAAACTTAGTTTTTCTGTTTCTATTTCTTCATGTCTGCCTACCAAAAAGCTCCCTCTTGCATTAGTAATGACAAAACTATAACTAGCTAAAAAACAAATCAAAACATTAAAAGAAAAGAAAGACATTATGTTTTTGTTTGCTTTGAGAAAGCCAGATGTTATTTCCCTTTTCTTCTTAGGTGTTTTTTGGTGGTAAACATTGTTCCACTTCTCAGTAATCCTAGAAAGCTGATTTTATAATTCTTATTTCTAGATGTTTATACCAAGTAAGGAACTTTCTAACATACCAAAAACCTTAAGAAGCGAGTCATTGTGGTAAAACATTGATGGTCAGCTACAGGCTTTTTCACTAACCTTTTAGAAGCTGTTAAGCTTGTGATGACCCTTGAGAGCCAATCTCAGAGCAGATAGGCATCTCTATTTGTGGGTTTATACTGAGGTATGTATAAAGTTTCTTGTTGTGGCAGATCTACCTTTGCTGTTGATGGGAAAGATTGCAAGGTGAACAAAGAAGTTGAACGTGTCTTGAAAGATTTCCACAAAGCAGGGAAACCTATTGGGTATGTATGTATGTTAGTGGGAGGGGCGTTTGGTTGATAGTGTGAGCATGGGGACAGTGTGTGTTTTGTGGTAATGTGGAGCTAGAAAAAGCATCTTCTGTTTTCTATCATCTGTAGCTGATTTTTTTAAATGTGATTTTCAGTATGTATGTCTGTGTAGGTGTTTGTTAGAGAAGCTAAGTAAATGCCGAGTGCAGGTTGTCTTGGGATTTCAGCTTTGTAAGACTGTGTCCATTTGAATCTTCAGTTATGACCAAGTTTTAAAAGAGTGCAATTGGAGAATCATTTTTACTATTCCTTTGTTACAGTCTTTGCTGCATTTCACCAGTGTTGGCAGCAAAGGTTCTCTCTGGTGCTGAAGTAACTGTGGGCCATGAAGAAGAGGAAGGTGGCAAGTGGCCTTATGCTGGGACAGCGGGAGCCATTAAAGAACTGGGAGGAAAGCATTGTGTGAAAGAAGTGACTATATCCTTTGCTCTTAATTTCCATATTGAAAGACAGTGCAGGAATGTGTCATTACACTAATGAATGCATGCAAGGTCTGTGCTTGTCCTCTTGCAGTTTAGTGGGAATATCAAGTGTACAGCAGGTAGCATGTAATCCAGGACATGATGAGAAACACTGTCTTCTCTTCACAGCTGTTGAGTTAAAAGTCCTTCTCAGCTGTTGCCATAGAACTACCTTGGACAGTTGGTAATGCAGTAAATGTTGAGGGACTTTGCATGTAGAACTGACATGAACTCCAACTGGTCACTTCTCTGTAGGCTACTGTTGTAGTCAGACAGTACTCAAAGACATTTTATCACAGTTAGTAACTTTCATAGGTTTTCTTGTGTTTCTGAGCAGTCCCATAGACTGCTCTTGCAGTATTTGTTTAGATTTCTGACAAAAACCAGTTTCTGGTATCTTGGATTGTAGGTTGCAGCTGTCCTTGCAGTATGATGTATTTGGAGGTGCTTTTTTTGCAGTATAGTGGACTTGTGAGTTTTTGTCAATGATGGTTTATTGATCTTGAAGATATTTTTCAACTCAAATGATTATGTGATTGTGCAGACAGCCTCCACAAGTAAGACACAGGCTGTGTTTTCCTTAACTCCCTTTTACGAAGCTCATGTGGATACAAAAAACAAGGTGGTGACTACCCCAGCATTTATGTGTGAAACAGAGTTACATAAAATCTTCGATGGCATTGGGGCCATGGTAAAGAATGTCCTAAAATTAACTGGCAAATGATGAAACCCAGACCATAAATCTTTAAATGTAGAGTTTAGTATCAAATATAATATGGACCAATGGAAACATTTTCACCTGCTTGTCCTGTTCACACTCTAGTGATCGCTGATATGAAGCTGACTGATTACCAGCTGCGGGGTTTTCCATGTCCTTTCTGAGAGGTGCCTGCACAGAGAAGGCCTTAGAGAATAGAAGCCTAGTGGCCTGAGACACAGCATTGCCTGGAGCTTTTTCAGCTGGAGAAGGCTGTGCATATTCTGAAAACAGCCCTGCTGATGTATCACAGTCACACCACTTCTATGGATGTGAAAAAGAGACTAAAGGCCTTTTGAGAATCTGACGGCAGATGTGTTGCAGGGATATATTGGATGCAGTGACAGTGTATCTAGGTTGATGAAGAATGGAAGTTGAGAAGAATTAGTATGTGGTTCACTTATGTGCTCAGGCCCGTATTTGTGAACTAAAAGCCAGGATCAGCTGTCAAGGGAATCTTGCACATACTAGTTAGTTTGGTGTTAATTAAAAGATCTATGTTTAGGTTTTTCCTCTGTTCATAAAGGAGCCATTCTCAATATTGATCAGCAGCAGGACATAATCTCTACTGTCACAACACTAGCACTTTGAAAAATTTATCCATTGGCCCATTATAACTGAAAAGGTCTTTAAATGGAGGAGAAAGTACCCGCTGATGTGACGCACAATTTTTAAGGATAATATCCACGTTGAAGTAGTTGCATGACTAGCAGTGGATGGAAAAAACAGTCTCAAGTTAGCCTTACTTCCCCTGCTTTAGGATAATACAGCTTTCTCCGAAGAAATGCTACTGAATGTCTGGAATAATGTTGTATAAATAAATTAATTTCTGCCTTTACCTCACCCTTATCGCTTCAGTTTTGTTTAACAGCTACATCTCATAATGTGGGTTGATTCATTCTAGCAGTAATTCTGCTTTTCAGTTCTCTTTGCATCTGAGGCAGTTTTTCAAGATACAGTTTAGTAGTGTCTCCTTCCCCTCTTCCAAGTTGTTTGTCACCTTTCGTCGTGGAGGCAGGGAATTAATGTGGCCGAGTCAGGAATTATAAGAATATAATTATTTTATTTTCCTGAAAGCCCCACCCCCAAAACTATATACAAAATCAGTTTAGATTTATTTACAGGTTCTAATTTGATCAGGAATTCTTCAACAGCATGTTGTGGACAAATTTAGAGATTTAGGGAGTCAGGAAATGGTAACTGCTAAGCTATAAACACAGCTTTACCCCACTATCAATCAGGCTGAGCAGAGAATTAAGGGACCAGCAGGCTTTACTCACGAAGGTGAGATAGCTATTGGGCGATGATCCCTTGCTGGATTTCTCTGTGGCTCGGCTGCCTTCTGACGCTGCAAGCAAGATCCAATAGTCGGGATTCACACGGCAGAAGCCCGAGGCGGGGGGAAAAGCCGCCAAAGTCAGAAGTGTCTCGAAACACGACTGCCACGAGACGGGGATTCGAGGAAGCGACGCTGCCTCAGCAGCGTCAGGGGAGAGCCCAAACTGCTCGGGTCTGCCCAGTTCGGAATGGCAGCCCGGAAATCTAAGGTAGTGCAGTCCGAGAGCAGCTGGCTCCGGGAGCTGCCGGCAGCTTTTCAAATGGACCCCGGGAGTTGCCGAACTCGCAAATTTCCACATAGCGGTGCAAAAGTGGGGAGAGAGAGTCGTCCAAAGGCAGGGACGGTGCAAAACCGAGAGCCGTATAAAAAGGTAGGAGCCTTCCAAAACGGGAGCTCTGTCAAGGCGGGGGACTCTTAAGGCGGGAACCTCACACCTTCTCCTTTGCTGTTCTTACGCTTTTCTGGTCAAAGTGTCTGTTTGCCAATTTATACTGGGCACGAAAGCCCAGCCAGCCGCCAGCCCGATTCCCAGCGCGGGCTGCCGCACGGCTCAGCACAGGCGTGGGGAATGGCGCCTGCTGCTGTGCCCCCTTCATGCCCGCAGGGTGGTGGTGAGGGGAAGTTTTCGCGCCTTTTTCTCCCCATTGAAACCCACAGGGGAGGGGAGAAGGAAGGAGTTTGAAGTGCTCTGGAACACCTTTCTGTTCATCAGGAGGCAGTATTTGTGGAATTTAAAGCAAATAAACTGACACCCCCTAAGTATTAAAGTTCATTTTATATGGCAGACATGTTGAAGAGAACCTGTATTTTTGAGGCAGAATTGCTTGTTTCCTAAACGAAATCTACTACCCTTACATTGAGTTGGAGTATGGTAAATACTGTCTGTAGACTGGCTAGAAATGTGGAATTAAATTTCGTTTTATTAGGAAGAGCAAAAATAAGGAATGAAGCTTGTTCAGTTGGTGTTCACAGAGTAAGTGGGTTTGCTTCTGGAACCTTTTAGTGTGTGATCTTTTTGTCACTAAAATGATGTTATGATTTAGAAGATCTGAATTTGTAGTTCAAAGATGACACAGTTTTCTTGGAGGATTTCATAGAGATCTCTTGTGCAGATCACAAACTTCAGCATGGGTACAGAGAATTCAGAAACCAGGTCACGGTAGCAGGCCTGGTTTGTAAAGTGGATTTTGGACGTATTCTGAAACTTTATTGCTTGTGCATGAAATTTTCAGTATTAAATTGGTAAGAAAGAGAATTTAAAACACTGTCTCAGTAGTTCAGTGCAAATAAAGTCTTTCCTCCATAAGCTTTGCTTATATATGTGGATGTTTTTAGTACAGTTTTTATGCATAAAGCAAATAAACTGACATTTCAAAGAAATACAGGGGTTTTCAAAGAAATACTGCATCTGCAGGAGTTTTAAAAGAAATTTGCTAACGGAATAAAGAGAGACAAAAAGAGATGATATTGGGATCCCTGGAGCAGAAGAACAGCTGCTGCCTCTATTAATACCTTTCTCTGAGGTAAGAATAATCTGAATTGAGCTCAACTCTTCCCATCAGGTTCTGTGAGTTAGATCTGTCTAGTTGATGTGATGGTCATAGATCATAGGCTGGGTTTAATGATCTCTGAAGTCTATTCCAGTCTCAGTGATTCTGTGATTAGCTCCCCTCACCACAGCAGGCTGTGTCTATGTTATATTTGGAGTGCAGATTTGGTGGATAAAGCTTTCATAGATTATAAACCTTCTGAACCTTAAATTCAGATGTCCTAATGAAAACCATGATTTTTCTGGGAGAAATTGGTATCATGCAGTAAATAGTTGTTGCATATTGGTTGGGAATAATCCAGATGTTGCCTTTTTACAGTCGTCTGATGTTCTTTCTTGAATCCAGATATGCAAATAGTGAAGGCTACTCAGATGTGTAGGTTTGTAAGCAGGTGCAGTGGTGGTCATGTGCACCCTTTACCTGGTGGCTTCCAAGCTGGATTATCATGGCTTACAATCAACTACATGAGAAGCTCACCTAATATGACATGACACCTCATCTGCTAAGTAACACCAGTACTCTGAAGTGATGGTCTCAATATCAGTTGCTCTTTGAGGGCTGTGAGTCAGAAGAGTTAAGGAACCAGCTTCTCATCAGTGGCTGAAATGGTTTTAAGGGAGTTAAGAAAACACAAGTTACTAATACAGTACTTTCAGTACTGGAAGCTTGGCTATTTAGCGAAGGTGGAGCAAACCAGGGAAGTCAGAGGCAAAATTTTATTCTCAGAAATAATCACATGGTAGAGCATCTTTTTACCTTTCTTTTTTTTCCCCAGCATTGGAAGATAACATTTTTAAGGGAGAAGTAACGATGCACCAGAATCGCCTTTTTTTCCCCCTCCTTTTATTCTCTTTAATGTCATAGTAATGTTCTTAGTACAAACCTTTACTAGATACTTTAAAAAATATTTTTTCTTTTTATCAATAGAATGTCTTTTAAGTTTGTTGGCAGATACAAGACTGTCATCTTGGCCTTCAACCAGTGTACATTTGCAGGGAAATTCCCTGTGCATTTAGAGATTAATACAGACATTTATCTGCCAAGCTGTGTTTTTCCTTTCCTTCCATAGGGCTTTTGGAGCTGCTGTGGGATTTGGTGGTTTCAGCCAAGTGGATAGAAGTTCATGATTCATATGTTTTGTTAAATGCTATCAGAAATAAGTGAATGAATTCTTCAAACCTCCACAAGGAGGCATGCGGTACCCGCCCTACAGATCCTGACAGTTTTATCATAGTATCATAGCATGGTCCTCCAAAGGTCATCTAATCCAACACCCCTTGCAGTCAACAGGGACATCCTTAACTAGATCAGGTTGTCCAGAGCCCTGTCAAGCCTCATTTTGAATATCTCCAAGGAAGGGACCTCAACCACCTCCCTGGGCAATCTGTTCCAGTGTTCTACCACCCTCATGGTAAAGAACTTGTTCCTAACATCCATTCTAAATCTACTCTTCTCTACTTTGAAGCCATTGCCCTTCATTCTGTCACTGCTTTGTAAACAGTCTCTCTCCATGCTTCTCCATGCTGCTTTACGTCCTGGAAGGCTCTTATTAGGTCTCCCCAGAGCTTCTTTTCTCCAGGCTGAACATCCTCAGGTCCTTCAGCCTGTTCTTGTAGCAGAGGTGCTCCAACCCCCTGATCATTTTCTTGGCTTTCCTCTAAACCCGCTCCATCAGGTCTATGTCCTTCCTATATTGAGGGCTGCAGACCTGGAAGGAGTACTACAGGTGAGGTCTCACCAGAGCAGAGCAAAGTGACAGAATCACCTCTCTGGATCTGCTGACCATGCTTCTTTGGATGCAACCGAGGATGTGATTTGCCTTCTGGGCAGCAAGTGCACATTGTCTGCTCTGTCCAGTTTCAGAAAGCATTTAAGAACTTTGTCTTACTGAGAGGGAATGGTAAATAAATGCCACTCCTGCACTCTGTCCGTTGTCTAATGGTGTGGTGAGATTAACTTAAGTGGTGTGGGGAGGAGTTGTCACCTCTGAGTTGCACCATTCACCTCTGTCTGCCCCATTTTGCCCTCATTGATGCTTGCACACACATGAAAAAAAAAATCACGAAATGTTTTTTGGCAGATTGTTGCAGTGTTCGCATATTGACAGTGGTGTTTTTTTCTTCTAAAGGCAGAAATGAGAGTTGGGGGTGGAGATGCAGTTTTGGTTTTAACCATTCGGTTTGTGGCTGCGACAGGGACATGTTTTGGGTAAATGAGATGTCAGCAGGGGGCACTTCGCCAACGATGTTCAGTGCAGGTTTTCACTTGGCCAGCACAGTCTTCTAGCTGTTGTTTGTGACGTTTTTGTGTTGACATTTTGGACAGTTCGAAGGAGTCAGATAAACACTGCTTCTTGCTTGTTAAGCAAAAGTGAATAGGAAATCCAGTTCCATCGCAATGTATATATTTATCCCACAAGTCTTCAACACAATGACTTCTTGTTTGTCCCTTTGAAAGTATAATATCAAGTATACTTGCATTAATCTCTAAAACTTTCCTGTAACATAATTATCACTGAAAAATGAGGAAAAGTGTAGTATAAAGTCATAAAGGTACACATCAAGGGTTTTTTTGGTTGTTGTTTGGTTTGTGAAGGGCCTGGAGCATCTAAGGGAGCTGGGATTGTTCAATTTGGAGAAGAGGAGGCTGAGGGGAGACCTCATTGCTCTCTACAACTACCTGAAGGGAGGTCAGAGTGAGGAGAGGGCAGTCTCTTCCTGATGTCAACTGACAGGACTAGAGGAAATGTTTTGAAGCTGTGCCAGAGGAGGTTTAAGATGAATGTTAGGAAATATTTCTTCACTGAAAGGAAATATTTCTTCATTTTCAAACATTGAAATGATCTGCCCAGGGCAGTGGTGGAGTCACCATCCTTGGAGGTGTTTAAGCAATGTGAGGACCTGTCACTTAGGGACATGGTTTAGTGTCGACCCTTCAGTGCTGAGTCAAGGGTTGGACTGGATGATCTTTGAGATGTTTTGTGTGATTCTGTGACTTTTACGCTTTGTTTTGTTGTTGTTTTATTAATAATTAATAACAGCCAGCAAACCCAAGGTTTGTAGGGAGGGACTTTTATGAGGCCAAGAAATACTACTGGGAGGAAGCACATTTTTTTGAAGGGTCTGTGTGTTTGCAAGCTAACAGTATATGTGTGTGTATACATACGCTTTTTGGTCAATATTTTTTTTCAGAATGGGAGTTCAGCAAATTCCTCATATGCAAATAGTTGTGTTGCCTGCAATCCATGGCTTTTGTTTAAGTCTTTTGTTTAAAATGTTTTTTAACTTTTCCTTATTGTGTGGGTCAGCCTTAGCCCCCAGAATAAGTAAGGAACTGGTATTTGGTTATCATTTTCAAGGTGATTTCAGTGGTGGTCAGAATCTCTGTGAAAACAGAGAGGCAAAGAGAACAGAGTAAATTTGGACAATCCCAGCAGTTGCAGTGAGGATTGCATTACCCCAGCAACATTATTTCATGCTCATTTTGAGTATTCTTCAGTACCCCTTGCTCGGTTGCTGAGTATCACACTATGTGGCTGATTCCTTCAGGGTTAGTTGAAACAAAGGTGAAAACACTACTTGAAATATATTACATTAATTTCTTGCTGGTGATCTGTAGGGGCCATTTCTCCCACAACATATGGAACTGAAAGAAGCTCAGCGGAACGCATTAACGAGTTAAAATGGCCACACTGTAAACTTAGATAAACTACAAGATGAGCAAATTAACTCCTTTTAAAATTTTCTGTTATGAGTGGACCATCATACATGAAAAAATAACTCATTTTTACAGCCATTCTTTTGTGAGAATAATGCATGAAGATCTCTTTAATGTAGCAAATGATCAACTAGTGTCCTTGCCTTGTGAAATACATAGGTATGGACCATCAAGGTACTGCAAGTGAGAGAAATAGAGATTCCTCCTTAAATATGTGAATTGTTATTGTGCTCCTTTGTTTTTGAAGTTATCCCCCTCATTTGTGATGAAACTCTGGAAGACTCAGGAGGTATCTGCTGCTGATGTTCTGCGCATTGAGTGAACTTTAAGAAGTGTGGTTGTGCTGGGCTATCAACCAGGCAAGGGAGGAAAAATCAAGGTCTGCTAGTCATTCAGACCTTCCTTTGCAGTCTTAGAGGGAAACGGAATCATGGTTGTGTATTACTACTGGGAAATTACATTAACTACAACTCTAGAAAATTACTTGTAATAAACAGGGATGTTTACACATCCCAAGTGCTGCTGCAAATCTGAGTCAAAAAAATAGGGTTGTAAGCAACATCCAGAAGTCTTCAGATCATCTTCACCCCACCCTTCATTCCTCCTATCTTCATCTGCTCATGTGCCTACTGTGATTCATGCCAATTTACACAGGCAGGGAGAATAACTTCTGAGGGTGAGAGAGGCTGTGGGAATTGGGCATTCTTCATAGGCACCAGCCAGCACAGTGCCTACTCTTCACTGTACAACTGGGCTGTTTCTTTCCACAGCCCTGTTTTAGCCCTGCATGCCCATGTAAAGGTATGTAAATAATTATTCATTTGCTTACCCAAGTAATTTTTGCGGCTGTATAGTAACACAGTTTGCATTTGTGAGTGGAGGTGCTCATGTTGTTTGTGTGCCTCACCATCTTTTCAAAAGTGAAGGCCTGCCTAAGTGACTACCGGATTTTTTAGAAGTCCTTGAGATTGAGGCCAAGGTGTTCAGAATTTTGGAACTCACAGACCTGTACAAGTTCCACCTTCCAGACTTTCTGATTGGGTGGGGAGCCTTGCTACCTGTAGGAACAACTGGAATACACATAAAGAACTCCTAGAGACCCAGCAATTGCTCTCTTAATTCTTTTGTTTGTGGAGGTTTTTAAAGTTTTTATTTTTAATCCATTTTTGTTTTGAAAAATACATGGAATCTGAGACAAACATTTGAAATGCAAGGCACAAAAAGATAATAGCAATTCTTATATTTAACATTTGCTTTGAAGTGGGACGCCAGCTATTACACTAAACTGCTTTGTACTCAGGGTAGCATAAGTACCAATGGAGCTTCAGTGCAGCAGCAGCACAGGCTGTGCGTGGAGTTTTGTCCCTTCCACTGGGAAAGGGAATTCAAAGTTAACTATCTCCTTTACCTCAGTGGATACTACACTCTGCTCTTTTTTTATTCTCTTCCCTTTCTTGTATAAACAATCCTTTATTTCATTTGGAAAGAACAGAAGTGTTACAAACCAAAATGACTTTATGTGGGTCCCTCTGAGTCACTTCCCTTTGCTTGGGGGCTCAGCCAGGAGTGCGTTGTTGCAGTCACCACAGTTCACCAGCCTGGGTGATGTAGTTCTCTAGGCAGTTCTTAGTTCTGTAACAGAGTGACTGCAACAGCTCTGGCCTGCAGCAAAACATCTGTAATTTCTTGATACTACTGGTATACAAGATCCTTTCCATCGTAGTATTCCACGAGACATCTATGCTACTTGGATAGAACGTTGCCAGAACTAAACCCATTTAACTTGCTTAGAATCATAGAATCATAGACTATTAAGGTTGGAAGTGACCTCAAGGATCATCTAGTTCCAACCCCCTGCCAGAGGCAGGAACACCTCCCACTAGTACAGGTCACTCAAGGCCTTGTCCAACCTGGCCTTGAACACCTCCAGAGAGGGATTAACCACAACCTCCCTGGGCAACCTGTTCTAGTGCCTCACCACCCTCACTGTAAAGAACTTCTTCCTAACATCCAGTTTAAATCTCCCCTCTGCCAGTTTAAACCCATTGCCCCTCATCCTGTCATTACAAGACCTTGTAAATAGTCCGTCCCCAGCCTTCCTGTAAGCCCCCTTCAGTTACAATTATTCTGACCAGTTTTTAATTACTTTTTCCTCCAAAGGTACCATTATCACAGTAGCATTTTTTTATTGCACAGTTCTAGCTTAAGACTCCAGCTTTCGTACAATGATGACATTTACCTTGCTGTGTTTCTGACAAAAAGAGGAAAGTTTTAATTCAGCCTTCTAACACTTGCGGCTTGTTTAGAAGTGGATTTTGTAATGATAAATCACTTCCTTCCTGTATGCTGATGTTTTATGAACTTCCATCTTTCCCAGTCAGCTTCACCCTTCCACTGAAGAAGTACTGTTGTTTTGTTTTGTTTTTTTTTTTGAAAAAAAGAAGTTGTTACTGATAGCCCGTGACGCTTAAGAGTGAAAATAGAAACTGAAGTTCCGCAGGCTCAGGTTTCACAAGGCTTTTTGCCCTTATGTTTCACAGAATACAAGTATCTTCCTACTTTCAGTTTTCATCTGACACAGAGGGTAATTACCTTTTTGTCTTCTTTCAGTTCTCTTGAAGGACAGCAGATGAAATTTAAGGCAAAAGACCGTACTAAGGTCAATAATAATGTGACCTTTTTTATGAGTCTTTTACCAGCACCACTAAAGCTGGGATCTAAGTAACAACTGAAAAGCAGACTTGCCTCCTCTGAGTTTTGCTGCCTTTGGTTTTGTGGAACACCAAAATGTGGGGCGTAAGCAGCTGGTGCTAGCTCTGTTTTCAGTCGTTGGTCTTTCACGTGGCTCTGGAGCAGTTGGCATGCGTACCCTACAGAGCCCATCAAGGTCCTCTGGCAAGGAGAACTTCGCAAAGAGAAGTCTGTCTTCCCCACTTACAAGTGCCAAACCCCCAGTGTGACAAGAAGGTGGAAAGAGAGAGGAAGCATGGCCATACATGGTACATCTGCACGGCTTCTGGAGGAAATCTTACTGTGTTCTGAAAAACATTGAAAGAGAAAGTCAGCGTGTGACCGGTGGCTTCACAACTCTACTTGAAGTTTGTGTGATATGTTTTACTTGAACACATCAATGGGAGATTGTAGAATCATGTGGATTGTGGCTCAATTTCAAAATTCTCCTTTATTTTTCTTTGGGGGATATGTGCTATCCAGAAAAAAATGTCTCAAGGTATTATGATAAATACTGTTTTCTCCTTAATAGGAAATACATAGATACTGAGAAATGAGTGCAACTTCCTTTTGTAATGACTGAGAATACTTGTTAAATATCCTTACAGAACAACTGAAAGAGTATTAAATACATTATCATTCTAGCTGCTTAGGGTCTGAGGTAGGCATTGCAATTAATAGCCTGTGAATAATGGAAATTAGTATTAAAAAGTTTAAACCACAGATGCTTAGGTGGCCTTGGCGCAGAAGCTCCTTGCAGCCCATGTTGGATGTATGTGCCATTTGAGCTGTATTTCTAGCTTAGACATAAAAAATTAGGAACAGACAAACTTAGACACTGATTGCAAAATGGAAAAGTACTGGAGTTTCCAAATGAGAAGGGAAACATGCCAGGGATAGACCATAAAATGGCAACAATAGATAAGTTCATCTAATTTCTTTAGAGCATTGAAAACTTTATGCCTGGAAGCAGAGCTTATATCTGTCTCGCTACTGCTGCTCTTGCTGCTATCTCTCCTGCTGCTGCTGCTTTGGCTGCTGTTTGGCTTTGCTGTGCTGCTTACTTCATCTCTGCTCCCTCAAAGGTTACTACATTCTGTAATAATTTGTTTGGGCTTTTTGTTTGGTTGGTTTTTGAGGGGTTTTGTTGTGGGTTTTTGGTTGGTTGATTTTTGCTTGTTTGTTTGTTTGTCTATCCTGTTATATTTAGTCTAATTATAAAAATACTATTTCATTTTCTGACTTTTCCAGATCCCGAGTTGTGGAGAATTTGCTCTTCGGGGGAGATTTACAATAAGTTATTGGGGGAGGGATCCATTCCAATCCATAACAATGTAGTATGCAGGTGAAAAAAGATTTTTAACCTCTGATTTAAGAAGCAGAGAATTTTTTCCTGAGATCCAAGTTCTTCTCTAGGAAGAAGTACAGCACTGGGCTTTGGAGGCATGAGTTTTCACACCCTGCTGGGTGAGACCATGTGGAGAAATTGGGTTTTGTTCTTAAGCCAGGAGTTAAAGCAACAGCTCCCTGAAGCGCTTCTACAGACCGAGGCATTTCCTAGATCCGTTTTCTCATTTCCTTTGCTCTGAAATTTGCCCAGGGAGGTATGGATACCCCATCCCTAAAGGTGTTCAAACTGAGACTGAATGAGGCCTTGAGCAACCTGGTCTAGTAGAAGGTGTCCCTGCACATGGCTGGGGGAGTTGGAACTAGATGATCTTTAAAGGTCCCTTCCGACTGAAACCATTTTAGGAATCTAGGAAGATCAGACTATATACTGTTTTCTATACCAATTCCTACACAGTTCCTCTGCTGTATTATCAGCTTCCAGTGTGGTGTGTTTAATTTATTGCTAGGAGGAGTGCCTCCTCCCTCTCTTTATGGAAGGCGTATGTGATACTAACGAGTTAAGAGCAACATCAGATACTGCTTTGAAGTAGTTGCAGGGTTATAGCAAAGCTTCTTCCCTCTTGTGACCTCTTCCAGCCTAAGCACTTTGATTTTCCACAGAAAAAGAATAAAATGAGTTTTGATTGAGCCAGAGAAAGAGCCTCACAAGAAGCCAGATAATTTAGGCTCTTTGAAACAGTTAGAAAAAACAATCAATGCAGCAAATAAACAGAAATGAATCAGAAGTAAAACAGACCAAAACTGTTTCTCTTTAAAAAATAATAAATATCTGCTGATGTGGTTATGATGACACCAAAGCATGATAACTATTTCTGCTTACAGTGTCTTTGTTCTCAGCAGGCCATTTAAATATTTTAAGTCCCTCCCAAAATAACTACAACAGATCTGATTTTCTTACTCCCTTTCTTAAGAAATTGCTGTAAGTCAATAAATAAATAAAAGGAACCATGGCTGATGTTTTTCTTTAAAAGAAGCTGAGAACAGGAATCTTGGGATTTTCTTTAAAGAATTTTTGTTTCAAAAGTTAGGTTTTGGTTTCCTAAAATCCAGCAATCCAATACGTGAGTACCCTCAGGTGTCTAAAGTGTGTAAATTCAGTTTGTTCTGTTGTAGCAAAGCTGAAATGTTCCACTTTGTCCCAGTCACTTAGGGATTTTCGTGGGTTTTTGTTTGCTTGTATTATTTGGAAGTTGGTTGTTTTGTGAGAGGTAAGAGATTGTTAAGGGTTAGAGTGGATCTCCCCAGCAATAACTTTATGTAAATCTGCCCTAGAGAGCAAATTCACCACAACTCAGGATTTGGAAAATCAGACAATGACATTCTATTTACAAAAAAACCCCTAAATATGCTAGCAGAAACAAAAGCAATAAACTATTACGAAGTATATTTGTGTGTATATATATATATATATATGTATGTATATATATATATGTGTGTGTATATATATATGTGTATGTGTATATATATATACACATATAGCATTAGCATTAGAGGGAGTCAAGATAAAGAAGCCACCAAGGTCAGAAGTGTCACAACCTGTATCCCAGAAGGAAAGCCAAGCCAAGTGCAGTGACATCACAAAGAGAGATAACAGCTATGCTGCAAGATATGAAGGCTTCAGTGCTCCAATGGAATTATGTTAACTTACCTGTTGTCATTTTGTGGCCTACTTCTGGCATTAGTTACTGTTTAGTAATTTTGCATTTTACAATCAGTGTTTAAGCTAGGATCTAGCTCAAACTGCCACAGAGATAGAGATATTCTAGCTCTTGTTCTGTCTGCTTTTGTGATGTTATAGTGTGGTGCTGTGTCACTGAGTGCACGACCTCTCAAATTTAACTTCAAGTTTTTATACAGACCTTTAAGCCAGATAGAGCAGAAATTTTAGGTCTAAAATGCATATTTCCTGTAATTTTCCTAGTTGTTTGTAGCTCGTGAAGTACAGAGCTGATTTTCACTCTGTGGTCATGAGGTAAAACACTGGAACATTTGTCTTCCTTAGTTTCTGTTTGACTTTATTGCTGTTTAATCTGGCTGTAACATCGTATTGTGGCTGAATTTATTATGTTATCTGTAATGTAATTATTGTAAATAATGTAATGGCCTTTCAGCCACACTGAGTAAAATACAAATTGCAGCTGTTGATTTTTACCTGACAAAACAGGACAGGTTTGACACCAATTTAAGATTTTGTGAAGTTAATAAGAATAATTTGGCTTAGAAGGAGGATTTTTTTTTTTAATGGAATAATTCACTGGTGGTTGCATGTCAGAGCTGGACAGCCCTTCTGTATTTCATTCACTCCATAAATGTTTATAAGTGACTCTAATGCAGTTACTTCACTGTGGTGATTAAACCTAGACAATACTTGGGCATTACCTTTTCCCTGAAGGCCTTATGTGGAGACATTAATCATGTATTTCCAGAATATTTGTTATGTCATTTACCAAAACAGATCTCGCCCCAATCTCTTCACCTGGTGCTTCATTTATACCAAGGTAATTTACAAAGGCCTTAACTCTCAGAATCTAATTACTTCCGTGTTGCTTGAGTTCTGCTGGTTTTTATGATAGCTATAACGGTGAGTAGTTTTATGGGGTAGTAACTGCTACCACTTCAGTACTGTTCCTGCAGTCTAAGTTTGTATTAGTGGTGGAGCTACTTTTGTCTTTCTGGGATAGCTGTATTTTGCTACATTTAGTAAGAAAGAACAAGAACCCTTAAGTCTATTGGACTTTCTCTATTAATTGTATTTTATCAATCCTGCAAATTCAAGCTAAAGCACTGAAATATCACGTAGACACTTAACAAGTTAAGGGGTTTTGCCTTACCAGAAGGGAAAGGAGTCTCCTCGATGCTAGATGGAACTGGAAAAAAACCCCACAATAATCAAAGTTATTTGTTTGAGACTAGAACAGAAAAAGGGTACTGTTAAGTGATCAGAGTTAGTGTTTTGTTGGTTGTTTTTGCCAAGAAAGAATACACTAGTCAGCTAAATTGAAAGTTTAAGTGTGATCACAGAATTAAATCAGAGTAAAGGACACCTTACCGTTCCCAAAAATCAGACCATGAAAACATTCTGATTAGGCATTTTCAAAACACTTCATTTTGAAAACTGCAAAACATTTCACTTTGAAATTTTCTGCACACACTACTTCACTTTACATTTAAACAATATTTTTCTCTTGAGAAGGATACACATTAAAACAAAGATATTAAAGGGCTTGTGTTACTTTGAAACTATTTTGTTTTTTCTAGTTTAAGCAGAATTAGATGTGTGCGGTTAACCATAATGAACATTTCCAGATGATTTATTCAAGCAAGATGCCTCAAAACCCTATGTTTTGTTTTGACCTGTATCCCCTCTTCTTAATTTGGTTTTTAAGTTAGCCAGCTGGTCAAAACCCAGTGCTCCATCTTTCTGGTGACCGTGCTTGTAGGTAGTTTAAATGTGTTAGCTCAGTTGTTTGTCATTACTCAAGCATGTGTTACGGTCTCACTCATTTTCCTAAGGAAGAAAAATAATAATTCTTGTTGCATGTGTCCAGCCTTGTCACCAGATCCACAGCTTCCAGCTGCAAGGGAGAAGGTAATCAGCAGTTTCGTCTGAAGGGGTATATGGCCTGGGCTTTGGATGGAATTGCCAGAGATGAAACAGATCCCAGTGCAAAATGAAATAAACTCTCATTCCTCTGGGGCAGGGTGGATCAAGGACAATACAAGCTCATAAATAACCAAATGCTTGAAAGTTAGGGAGACCTCATTATTTATTAATGTCTCCTGTGAAGGGAGGGGGGAAAAGGCAGGCAGCTTTCCTTCAGGAGGCCTGCTGCTTCTGAGAATATGCTGTACTGAAATTTAACAAAGATGATTTTTTTTTTTCTTTTTTTCCCCCCTCTCACGCTTCCAACAAAAGCGAGTAACACAGTGAAAATTAGCAAAAGTTTGCTTTAAAAACTGAACTCATCCCAGTCAATGGCTGTATATGGCTTGTTGCAACAGTTTAAGAGCTAACTCTCTGTTTTGGTTCCAAATTATAAGCAAGAGAGAGGAACTTCCTGGACATTCTTTTGAATATAGACTGAATGAGCAGGACATTGGTTGTAAAAAGAATGATAAGATTTTTACATTTTTACAACATTTGTTTTTTTAAAAAGATTTTAAGGTTTTACATTTTTACATTTTACAACCAAGAATGATGGGTGTAAAAATAATGATAAAGTCTGCATCATTCATTGGTTTGCTAAGAGGGCTAAAAAAAGCACTGTATAATAATTTTGCTCTTGTGGCTCTTGGGCTCTGTCTCTGTTTCTTCACCTCTTTGGCTCCTCCACACTGTGTACTAACCTTTTACTGATAACACATGAGCCTTGCTGGTTTTCTTTCTGGGGAGAGAAGGAGGTGGTGTTGGCCCCTTCTGGGCTTTCTTTGTTGAGAGGGGGAGGACTGGATTTCTGTATTGTTTCTAAATTGTATATAATTGTAAATACATGTAAATATATTTTGTATATATGCTTGTAAACTTACCTTGCTGTAAAATACAGCTTTATCTTACTTCCAAGCTATCTGAGATGGTCTGGTAAATTTTAGTGTGTGTTTGTTTGTAATTTCCCAACCCACCACACATGTCAAAAATAATTGCTACCTTCAACTCTCTTCCTCTGAACTACCAAAAAAAAAAAAAACCAAACCCAAAAAAACCTCAAAAGCCAACCCAA
Source organism: Eubucco bourcierii (assembly GCA_013396675.1). Classification (NCBI taxonomy): domain Eukaryota; kingdom Metazoa; phylum Chordata; class Aves; order Piciformes; family Ramphastidae; genus Eubucco; species Eubucco bourcierii. Next base: position 82,782 of record VWZE01013873.1, on the reverse strand, counting down.
AAAAACTTACCTGATACAATTAGTTTAACTTTAGATTTCTCTGTTTTGTTGGGATGATCCCCAGTCTGTTTGTAAATGCAAGTATATGTTGCTGCATCCAGTAGCTGGACGTTGGAAAGCTTTAAGGAAAAGTTGCCGTGCTTGATCTGGTCCAAAAAAAGACTTGTTCTGCCATGGTAACGTTCATCCTGGAACTCCGACCGATCTTGCCCATTGTCAAAAAAGTGCACTACGAGAGAGTCTATCTGCCAGTACAGCCTTGAAGTGGAAGGGTTCAGCTCCCCAGGAGAAGTGACAGTGCAAGGCAAAACTACAGTTTCTCCAACAGAGGCATTGCATGTTTTGTCTGGTTGACCTGGAATAAAAACCAAGTAACTTGCTCAGTGTGCACCAGAGCTAGGGAGACCAAGTTTCCTAGAATTTGGCTTCATTGTGTTATTGCCTCTCTTCCTCCACCTTCTGCCCATGCCCTGCTCCCAGCCAGGCAGAAAGCACTATGTGCTGCATCAGGGCCAAGGGTCATGTATACTTAGTGCTCAGACAGCTGTGCAGCAGGACAGATGTTGCTGTGTGCAAGTTGCCTACACCTTGTTGGTGTGGAGGTTGCTTGAACTTGTCTCCATAGCTGCTGATTTTACTATGAGCTTCTGGGGCTCTCAGTTTTTGAAATGAAGTGTCTGATCTGATTTTAATTGATCAGTCACAAGAAGAAAAGGGGATGCAGAGAAGTGAAGATGGGCAGACACAAGTAAGTAAGCTTTGGTTTGGTAGGAAGTCTGTCTGAAAAAAAGTAGTGTGAAGAGGGTGTTATATCAGCAAGAAAAATGCCCTGGATTAGTCTCCAAACTCCCATTGCTCATCTGTCAGACTCTGGCTCCCAATTAGTAAATAGTGTGCTAGAGTCCTCTGTCTCCCATCCCTTGTGGCATCTTGCAGAGGGTGTGACAGAACAGAGCTTTTTTTTGTGCATGTCTGGCTTGGTGGACTCTTGCTTATACCTGTCCTGTGGCCTCTCATATTTTTTAGTGTATTTATTCTCCCAGAAATAAGGTCTGTCATTCCCACTTTAGGCAAGTAATTTTTCCAAGGCCTTGAAGAGATACATATTTCATACAGGTGGCCTGAACATCAGGCAGAAATATTACCAACTTTACAAACCAATTGCACAACATACAGGAACCAGGGCAGGGGTGAGCAGACAGGCAGGGCAGGAAGCCAAATGTATCTCACTTACACACACTGTTCACTTAAAAACATTGATAATAATTATTTTTATAAATTCTCCCAAGTTAGTTGTAATTATACTAAAATTTGCACAAATAGGGGAGTCCGTAGGACAACTGTTACTAGATTTTGTTGTTACATTTTCTAGGGGAAGACTGGCTTGTGTGCAGCTATAATATAGAGTCTAGATATTTTCAGCATGGAGTATGGGCTTAAATTAACACTTTGACCAGACCCGTGTCATAAAATGATTTTATAAATTAAAATGCAAATGAATTAATTTGGATGGAAAACTCTACAGGAAGCAGAACAAAAGCAGCACGGTTGTGCAACTGTGCCGAGAAGGAAAGCTAAAATTCACTGTGAAACAACTCAAAATTCTTTGAAGCATGAGGAGTAAGCAAACTCAATACAGAAGCAAATGTTCTTGGTCACATTGTGGTCATTCCTGTGTTCTAACCCTGCACCGGTTCTCTGCATATGCTAGGGTGAAGACCAAAAATTGTCCCAGGTTTCCCTTGAATTTGCTGATACAACCAGAGCGCAGCTTGCTACATGCTTGGGCGTCTGTTTCCATATTAATCAGTGCCTGTTTTGAGGCTTGGTTGGTGTCACACTGTGTCCATCCAGACAGACAAAAAAACAGAAGGAAAAGAGTAAGTCTGAAAGCTTGATCACTGAGCCAAGTAAGTGTCTTTGATTATAACTACCACCAAATGTCCCCTTTCCTTGGGTTTTCAGATTTTTCAGCTGAAAATCAAACTTCACTTTTGTCCAGCAAGGTTTGGCTGGAAAAACCACATATCCCCAGTCACATCTCTGGTTGTCAGTGGAAGGAGACCTTCCTTACAGCATGGAAAGCTCAACCATTTCCAGATTGCATCACCCACTGATCAAGTTTAGCTCCTCAAGGGGAACCTGAACTAAACCAGTATTCAAATAGGGGGCTTATACTATTTATAATAAAGGTTAGCCTCCACTGCACTATACCCTTACTGTCACTGCATGTATGACCCTACATTCCCCAAGAAAACTGCCTCAGACCTGCAATTAATGATGTACCAAGGATCACAGCATGTTAGGGGTTGGAAGGGACCTCCAGAGATCACCGAGTCCAACCCCCCTGCCAGAGAAGGACCATAGAACCTAGCTCAGGTCACACAGGAACCCATCCAGACAGGTTTTGAAAGTCTCCAGAGAAAGAGACTCCACAACATCTCTGGGGAGCCTGTTCTAGTGCTCTGTGACTCTTACGGTAGAGTTCTTCCTCATGTTGAGGTGGAAATTCCTGTGCTGTAGTTTATATCCATTACCCCTTCTCCAGGTGCAACTGAGAAGAGCCTGTCCCCTCCCTCTTGACACCCAGTCCTCAGATATTTATAAACATTCATTAGATCCCTTCTAAGTCTTCTCTTCACCAGACCAGAAAGCCTCAGGTCCCTCAGCCTCTCATAATGCAATGCTCCAGCCCGTTAATCATCTTTGTAGCCCTCTGCTGGAGTCTTTAGAGTAGATCCCCGTTCCTCTTGAACCAGGGGGGCCCAAAACTGAATACAATGTTCTAGGTGAGGTCTCACCAGGGCAAAGTAGAGGGGGAGGAGAACCTCCCTCAATCTGCTGAACACACTCCTCTTAATACACCCCAGGCAAGGCCATTAGCTGTACCCAGGCTCTGAAGGGCCCTCAGGAGCTGAGGAGGTGCCTGTAGGGGCGGGAAGAGCCTGAGACCCATCCCTGAGCTGTTGAGGCCTAGGGAGCTGAATAAGGCTGGATTCAGTAGAATCCCTCTGAGGCAAGACCATGTCTGGAAGCAGACTGTGGTTATGGCTGACTGTGGTTTGCAAACCACAACAGGAAGGTGAGTGTGCCTGAGGCTGCTGCAGGTGTTTTATAAGTCCTGGAAAAAAAATGAATCTCCAGAAGAGCTTTCTGGTGGGAGTCCTGTCTCCAGGATGCCATTGAGAGAGGGAGTGCTCATGATGTGTGCTATTGCACATGGATGAAGAAAACCCTGAAATGAAGAGAACTTGTAACTATTCAGAAAAACAATAAACATTTGCTTAACGAGCAAAAGAAAGAGAAAGAATGTTGCTCTTACTTCCTGATTGCAGTCACTTCTAAATTGGTTTTAGAAGTTATTTTTTTTGCTTTTTGGCTCTTTATTCTTTTTCTGAAGATAGAGGGCAACAATGCTCAGCATACTGGGCCTAGCATTATTATTCCTTTCCTGCATGTTACAGAGTACAAGCCTTGCAACATTTAAGAATGACTCTATAAAGACCCAGGGGGTCCAACCCGCTCTGCCCTACACTGCTTTCACCTGGTAAAACTGTGGCATCAGAAGGCAAAAAAAAGGAGGCACTGCTTAAGTTGCCTGGAACAAGAGCAGATGACTGAAATCTGGCTATAATGGGTTATTTATCAGAGCCTACAGCTGCATGGGGTGTTTTGGGGATGGGAAGAATGGGCTTCTGGAGACAAGCCAAAGAGGTGTCCTTATAGAAGCCAGTCTTGAGAAGACAAAAGTTATGTTGAAGTCTGGTGATGCTTTCTTAAACTTCTTACTGAGACTGTTGATGTACCAGGAGGTATGAAAATGGAGATTTCTCGCCAGAAATCTGAAGCAGTCATGCAGTGAGTGGTGGGGATGGTGGAAGCTGCTGCTGAGGTGTACAGAAGAAGGAAACTAGTGTTTTTCATCTTCCTGGTAAGCTTTGTATGTGGAAGGTGTGATTCTCTACTTGGGAAAAATTGTGTGGTGACACACAGCTTTCCCTTGAAGTTGTAAGACTGGAAGGTAAAATGAAATTAATTTATTTTGTGAAATTTATTTTTTAATTGTGTGGTTTAAATGCTGCCCATATGCTTAAGGCTGTTAAGGTGAAATTGAGCATGCTAACTTAACTATCTGTAAGATTCCTATAATGACAAAACTGCTGCTTCAGTACCCAAAGTGCCATGGAAGAAAACTCATAAAGATTGAGCTTTTTTGTTTCTCCCTCTTTTCTTTTCCTGAAGATGATCTAGGCTAATCACCTTTGTTTATTGATTATGCATTGTTTGTAATGGAGGCATCTGAGTAGGTGATGTAGGATGTATGACTTGTAGAATAGGGCCTGGAAGTGGAAAGCTCTTGAATGTGTTCCTTAAGTTCAGTCTGGTGGTATCAGCACAGTTCTGATGCCAGATAAAGTAGTTTAATAGTAGAAATACCAGATTAAGTAGACAAACTGTTTCAGTGTTAAAAACAAGGCAACAGGGAACTTCCCATGTTTCTGGGTGCTTGTGAACTGAAATGTATTGCCCTGACAAGGTAGAGTTGTGTGATTCTTCAGAGGTTTGTGCAAAAGTGTTTTTGGGAGATGTAGAAGGCTGTTTGAAATCTCAGTTGCTTGCTCAGAAACACTAAACTTGAATTCCCTTTTTTTAGTAAGGAGGAAAATACGTTTTCCTTTGATAGTCACTTAGATGGCTCCACGTGGATGCAGGGGCACTTAGCTGCCAAAAGAGTGCATCTTGACAATAGGTTTTTAATGCTGTCCTGTGGAGACACGTGGAAGTTTTCCCTAAAAACATCACTTGTGCTTCCAGAAGAGAGACTAGTTCGAGCTGAAATATAACCTCCTGAACCATCACACCTGGTAAATGCAAGGCACTTCTAGGAAAACAGAGGAGTCTTGGCCAAACACAGAGGTATTAATATTGCTGAATGGGGTAAGAAATTACAATGAGTTGCCTCTGTAGCTTTTAGAATACTCTCTTACCAGCATATACTAGGGAAGATTACATCTAATCCATATAATGCCAGAAAACCAACTTTACTAGCACTTGGATGAGCATTTGCAAAGATTCAGGGAGAGAGACTGCTGCTGGGCTGCAGTCCATCCACTTAACTGTGAACTCAGCACCTCAATGATTTTTAACTACAAAAAACAATGCAAGGGAGTTGTAAAAGATGAGATTCCAAATTATCCTTAATGTTATGAAAGTGTTAAGGATATTTTATCCTGGCCATATTCTTAAAATGTTTTAGATAAGAATTGTGGGCCTGAAATATCTCAACCTTGAAACCACATCTTTCGGATACAGAGGTTTATCTGAAGGTTGTTATCTGTTATTGCAAACCTTGGACTATGATGAAATATATTCAAAGCAAAGTGTGTAATTGTTTTGTTTTGCACCAAGATTCGGAGTTTGCGGTTTGTATATTCACATGTAAGTGTTTCCATAAACTCCTAGGTGTGTATTATAGCATATTTACCTCTAGCTAGAAACGAAAACAGTGAGCAGGCAACCATCCAGAGAGCAGTCTCCCTAAAGTGAGAGAGAAATACCAAATATTTTGTTAGAATGCTAGAGCAGAGATCAAAGATCTTTTTCCTGGCACAGATTAGGTTCTGTTTCATAAATCTTTCATCTGTGAAGATAGTGTCAATACGAAGCTGGACAAGTTAGAAACTCTCGTTTTGGCATTTAGTCTTGGTGTGGATTGCAACTTCTGACTGTAGGTATGAGGCTTCTCTGTGTTTGTAATGGGATGGGGCTTCAGACATAAACACCAGACCCATGCTTCCTGTTTCTACATGCATTGTTACATGTACAAAATTACTGAATCACAGAATTAACCAGGTTGGAAAAGACTTCTAGGATCATCGAGTCCAACCTAACACCTTCTAATTAACTAAACTGTGGCACCAAGGGCCTCATCCACCCTCATTTTAAACACCTCCAGGGATGGTGACTCCACCACCTCTGTGGGCAGCCCATTCCAATGCAAATCACTCCTTCTGTGAAGAACTTCCTAATATTCATCCTAAACCTGCCCTGGCACAACTTGAGGCTGTGTCCTCTTGTTCTGTCACTGGTTCCCTGAGAGAAGAGATGAACCCCACATGGCTACAACCTCTCTTCAGGTAGCTGCAGAGAGCACCAAGGTCTGCCCTGAGCCTCCTCCTTTCCATGCTGAACACCCCAAGCTCCCTCAGCCTCTCCCCACAGGGCTGTGCTCCAGGCCCCTCACCAACCTTGGTACACATTCAAGCACCTCAACATCTTTCTTAAATTGAGGGGCCCAGAACTGGACACAGTACTCAAGATGTGGCCTAACCAGTACTGAGTACAGGGGCAGAATGACTTCCCTGGTCCTGATACAGTATTTTCTGATTTGTGCTAACATATCAAACCAGAAAGAAAACTGCACAGCCGCTCAGATCTCATACTTTGGTCCTGATTCAACTGGTGGTCTGTGACCTGACAAGGTGGTATGATGCCTTGATTAATTACATATATGTAGTTATAGTTTGCTCTTAAGATTTTCTATTGATAGGTAAATGAAATTCCCTTTGCCTCCAAAATTCATCTGCTTTGCAGCACAGGAAAAGCATAGCTCACCAATTCATTTTTATGCCTTCCCAGCCTTTAGGAATTCCTCCCTATTAGAAGCTTCATCAGGTGCTCCAGCTGCTGCTTCTATCTCTGCAAAAAGAAAAAAGTGAGAGGCTCTTAATTTTTGTCGCCATAAGCACTTCTCCAGAAGGGGATAGGTTATTTACATGTACTTAATTGTTCTGGTTCAGTCTGTTTTCTTTTACTTTGTGTATGTAATACAGGGAGTGTATACAACAGTGTGTATTTAAGCTCTGAACAAACACTTACAATACACAGAGTGTGTTTGTTTTCATGTGTAGGATGGATATGGGTCACCAGCCATTCACTGACTGGCCTTGAGCTTTCAACCAAGTGAAGGGATTCTTCTCCTATAGACAACTGAGATCAAAGAAGGTGGTGAAACATAATGGGTATTGCATTTATTAAGAAGTGTAAATGCCATCTCACTGATTACTAAATACCACCCAAGCTGCATATCTACTCACAAAATACAAACACAGCTAATAAACCTATAGGTAAAATGCTGCTTAAGAGAGTTTCTTGCTTGAGGAGGTTGTTAAAACTGGTATTTTCTGGGGTGGGGGAGAGCCAGGATTGAAGGAAGTATGTGGATTTGAGGTTGCCTCTCCCAGTCCTTACAGCATCTCATAGCTTAGAGATTACAAATATTTGACTGATTGTTCGTCCCTGGTGGGCTCCAGAGATAATGCTGATGGTGGAATTAGTGGTTTGCTCAAAGTACACTTTCTGTGGAGGCAGCTCTATCTAGGGAAGGTGCGGTGTCTTTCTCCTGCCTGTTGCTCCTGATGCACTGGTGCCTTCTGAGGTGAGCAGGACCCAAGAGATGGGTTTCTCCTTTTCACTGTTTTTGCTCATGGCCAAGCTTTGGTTACGCTTCAGTGACTTGATGCGATTTAACTGCTGTCTTTGTTGTCTTTGGCATTAAAACCAGTGCAACCTCGATGTTTTTCATGAACTTCTGTGGCTGCCTCCCTCACTGTTGCAGAAGTTGCTGCTTCAAGAAAGTATGTAAATTTATGCAAAGTGAGCCAATTCTATATGTTTCTTTTGTAAAAGAAACAGGCCACTCTTATGGCCAGATACCTGATGGGTTCTCTGTGGTGTCCCACACAGTTTATCTTCCCTCTCAACTTTGTATATATCTTCCACTTGACTTAGAGTGTTGTGCAAAAAGACAAGAAGCTTATCCTGTGTGTTGGCCTGGTGCTGGGGCAAGAATAAAGAGGATCTAGAGAAACAAGGGCTCCATGCCAACTTGCTGTTGGCCAGCAGCAAGGTCATTTACCAAGCTGAATGAGGGCAGCCTGGCAGCTGGTGCAGTGCAGCTGTGCTCTATAGTATGGGCTCTATATCCATGCCCACTCTCACTCTAGGTAAAAAGAATCCTTATGATATTTCTTATGTGGAAAGAACTTAAAATTTGGTAGACATGGCCAGTGAACAGTGTAAACGTGCAATAGCAGCAGACAGGAATGACCCAGAACTCAGAGCTTGTCATGGTTTTAAAGAGCAGACAGATACAATTTTGCTCACCCATAAGAGTAAAATAAAGTGGTCTTGAATTGGAAAGAAATAGAGAATTATATTTCAAACAAGATAGAGTAATACAGAGCATACAAATCCTTAATACCTATACAGGATATATGAAAATACCTTTAAACCTTCCCTCTACCTGACTAAACTGCACTGCCTAATACTCCTTTTCTCTCCCCCCCATTGCCTCTGCTGACCTTAGGCCTAAACAGGCCAAAATTGTGCAGGCCAAATTAGTCAGGCTCCTGCAAGCCATAAACAGGCCTATTCCACCTGGTAACAGATAAGGGCCTCCCACCGGAGACAGAGCAGGCAGGAGGGAGGACCGGAGAATGAGTTGGCTTTGCTGCCAATTTATAAAGAGATGGCAGAATTATGGGACTGAATTAACAACCTTACAATTTCCTCAGTCCACCTCCTGGACTGGCTAGTCCCTGGAGGATTTTTCAACTCTATGGTTCTTAAACCTATAACAGAGCTCCTAGAAGCCATTTTTCTGAAGAGTCAGTCATTTTCTAACAGTTCTGACTCAAGAACCACATGAAGGTGGCTCTTCCAGCCTAGACAGCTTGTTTGTGATTCTGGCTTTGGCTGGCTTACTCCCACGGAGTCCCTGCAGGGTTTCTGGTTCTCAAAAATGCCTCTGCAAAAATCTTGAACTGGGGAGGAAGTGGGATCAGATACACTGAATTACATCTGAACTGCATGCAAATGTTTAGCTGTCTTATCATCCACGTGTTTTTGTTACTTCCATACCAAAGGTTAATTTTATTCATAAAGAAGGAGGCAAGTCAGGCCTTGTTTTAAAAAGCAGTATCTTAACTGCAGGAATTCTTCAGACCAGTTTAGCAGGAGCATCTGACCCTTAGTTTAATCTAATCCTGTGCTGCTTAGTTGAAATAAGCTTTCTTTCTGGATTGAGCTGACTCTGGAACAAAATGTTTACCATAAGCCTCCAAAAGAACTGTTCTTGTTATGCTATTCCTGTCTGTGCAATTCAACTGGTGCAAGATGTTTCAGTCACCATATGGATCGGCATTAAAAAATAGTTAGTTTCTATTTGATGTTTCATGTATCCTCTTCTCTTAGTCTTATTTTAAAGTGCTGGTTTGAATGAAATGGAACTTTAGGAAATTAACAACTTGGTTTTCTTTAGGTTTTTGGTTGGTTGTTGTTTTTTTTCAAATTTTGAAGTTGATCCCTTTTAATCTGACAAAGGAACCAAGGACTTATTTTTCAGAGGTTAAAACAATAAGGCTTTGTAAGGCGGAATCACTTCCTGAGTAATTAATACTAATAAGTTAACACAGTAACCTACTTGAAACACTAAGACATGATGTAATGAAATTTTATGATTAAATTACATAACTTTGAACCTGACTTTAGCAATGTCTGTCATCCAGCTGTTGTCACAGGAGGCCATTTGAGTGTGTTAACACAGACTTCAATAGTATTAATCAAGCAGGGAAGTAACTAAATTTTCCCAGTGCCTGTAGAATAGTAGGACTTAGTCCCAAAGTAGATTGATTCAATTTGTCTCTCTCCAGTCCAAGGTGGGTTAAGATGAAAGCATGTCTAAATGCTACTCTTGAAGGCTTTATGCTCTTGGATCACTATAACTCTCCATTTAAGTTCAGAAAAATTATATTTTTCTATAAATGCTGTGTGATGATTTGGTGGGTTTTTTTGGGTTTTTTTGTGGAGGTGGGTGTGTTTTGTTTGCTCTCTTGTTTGTGGATCTTGTGCTGGGATTTTGGTGTATGGTATGTGTGTGTATGTTTTTCTATTGCCATAGACCTTTCTCTTAATTTCTGTAGCAAGTGTTTGGCCAACAGGAACTGCACAGCTGGAACGTGACCCAACTGTTCATACAATGATGGCAGTTTTGGTGGCTGAGTGGACAGATTATGGTACTCGGGGGACAGATTATGGGGGGCAGGGAAACAAACCAAAAACAAAGCCCAAAAATCAACTCGTTTCAGTCATCAGTCCAGCAATCATAGAATGGTAAGGTTGGAAGGGACCTCAAGGATCATCTAGTTCCAACCCCCTGCCATAGGCAGGGACACCTCCCACCAGTACAGGCTACTCAAGGCCTCATCCAACCTGGCCTTGAACACCTCCAGGGAGGGAGCAATGTCTTGTGACCACTGTGCACCTGTACAATTTCAGTGCAAAGAGTGATCAGTTTGGGATCTAGACCAGAAAAGACTCAAACTGAAAATCTAGAGGGATCATGAGAGGCTGTTAGGGGACAATGGGCTGAAGTTGGATGCTGGCCAGGGCAGGGAGAGAGATGCTGAGGCTGACCCTGATGAAATGAAACTTTTCACGCTGAGGAGGTACCCCTGTGGTGACCACCAAGCTTGACACTGTTTTAAAAGTAGTTGTTGACTAAATGGACATGACAATTTGGATGTTATAATATTGATTTCTTTGTCAGTTCTGCCACTTCATTTGCCATCTCCTAGTACTGGCTAGCTAAGGCAGCTAATGCAGCTGGGGACTGAATGGATGGTGATACAAGTTGGAACAGGCTCCAGCTGGAGAAGACACCAGTAATTCTGATGTCACTTAGGAGATGAATGAAGGCCACTGTCAAGGAGGAAGCTGCTCACTATGCCCCTGGCAAAGCTTTGTGGCTTAGTAGTCGTCAGTTTCTTCAAGTGTGTGTAGGATTTTGTGTGTGTTTGTAGGGGTTTTGAGGGTGGTGTTTACTTGTTGGGGGGTTGTTGTTTGGATGTTTTTGGTTTCTTGGTAGGGGCGATTTTGTGAACGTTTGGGGATTTTTTGGTTGTTGGAGTTCTTGTTTGTTTTGGTTTTTTTGGGGGGAAGGGTGGGGGTGTGTGTTTGGTGTTTGGGTTTTTTCCTCCTTCCAGTCCTTGTAGGTCTTTGGCTTTTGAGAACAGATTTATGCAAGCAAACTATTGTTACTGATGCTTATAGAAGTATGGGGGTACTTTTATCCCTGACTTAATCAAATCCTGTAAGTGCCCTGAGCAGAGAAAGGTGGCCTTACTATTCCTTATCCACATCAAGGCATTTTTTTTGTCATTTCTTTAAATGCTTTCCACTCAGGTTACCACAAAGCCTTCTAGCTGTAGTTAAAATCTAATAGCTATTGGGAAGGTAATGACTGAAGCAATCAGAAATGACTGTCTGAATTCTTAGAGAAAGTTTTTATGATGTAACAATTTGCAGTGAGACTGGATGATTACTTCTTATCTGAAAGCAATAGTGTGAGCAAAATGGGGCATCATTTGGAGAACTGTCCTGTATTAGTTCAAGGAAAGGTATTTAAGAGATCTCTGAGGGACATGCTGGCATGCATGGAAAAATAACAGTGGGTTTGTCTTTTAGGGGTTTAGATTTTGAAACAATATTAATTTGAAAGCAGTTTTCTAGGGATTTGTGAGCAGTACCTAGATGCTGCGTGGGTCTCAATCTCAGCTCAAGGCAATGGGAAGATGTGTCCTTTACAGCCTGGGGGACTATCTAGATCTTCAGCCTGCAAAATGTGCTGCTGTGGCAGCTTAGTCTTAGACTGGGATCTTTATCTTCAGGTATCAAGCTTCATTCACTTGTGAGGGCAACTGATCTGGTTTCTGTACTTGTTTGTTTTATCAGTATTTATAGTTGTTTGAAACTCTCTGAACTTGGTCTTATCTACTGTGCACTGGAGTGTTGTGTGCTCTGCCTATGCTCTTTCTCTTCCCTCCCTGTGCTCTAGTTGCACTACCTATGCTATGAAGGTGGCATATGGTGGATAGAGTGCTGCCTTTGGGCTTGCTCATGTTTCACTCTGGTGCTGTAAATTCCCATTGCCTATTTAAGGCTTGCTGTGGACTTCAGTCAGGCTCTGAGGATTGAAAGAGTGTTTTCAGATGCATATCTAAGCTGAAAAGTTATTCCTGCCCAGGGTTAAAGAATGAATGAGTGATGGTGTATGACTTGCTTCCACTGAAAAGCTGTACCCCACACAGGATACTGCAGCAGGAAGTTAGGCATCTCCCCCTGACTTTTTAAAAGTAGTTTTGGTAAGAAGGATTTTGTCTGTGTGTATAGAAGCCAAATGTGTATGGTAAACAAATTACAGATTACATCTGATTGGATTTTTCAGGATTCAAACACACAAACATCTTCCCTGAAGGTCTGGAGGAAAACAGCAAAACTCTGAGTATGTCTAGCCAAAAAAAGAGAGTTTTCATGTATTATCAGCTTGAGAAACTGGAATTCTGAGGAAATTATTCCGAAGTCAAGAATAAAACCTAACCTTTCTAAATAGCTCTCAGACTAAACTGAAACTGATCGATGCCATCTGTATTTCCAACTATCATTTCTGAGGAGTTTTGTATCTGTCATCTCCTTGATTCCCTTGGATGAAAGTCAAGCCAGGTACTAGAAGGATGTCCATGTACAGATTCCAGAGGGACGTTGTGTCACTGCTGCCTGTGAGGTCTGTGGTGGACTGTTCATCATGGCAACTGTCTGCAATACATTTTCTGTAGGTGGGCTGTTATCTTAAAACCTGTATTATCTTCTCTTTAACAGAGATTTTGTGCTAGATATAGCAGGCTTTCAAGAAAATGCCACTGCTGTGTTGAATGGCAGGGCAATGGCTTTCACTTCTTTGCTTTCTGTCAGAAAACTTTGAATTAGAAATTTCTGCCCTCCACATGCCCAGCAAGTGTTCCCAGCCCCACCTATACCTGTCTTGTTTATCATAAGGCCTCCTGGATTTCTGACCGCTACAGGTTGGATGCTGCCAGAGTGGAAGCTCAGGAAGCACAAGCTAAGAAACACATGGAGTATCCCACTCATTGTCAGTCCTTGTGCTTACTGGGAGAGACTCCCTGTGATCGCTGGTGTGATGTGGCCTCATGCTCTTTTGTGAAACTGCTGAAGAGAAGTTCCTGTCATTGTTCCTTCTTCCATTGTCTTTGACAGCTTCCCCCACAGTTCCTCTTTTTCTGAATTCCTTTTTGCTGTTCTGAGAGTTTCCACTGCTCTTTATCTACTAGTTCCAACAAAATGTTTTTTTCTCTTTTGATGAAAGACCATCTCTTTGTTCTCAAGTATTTATTCAAGACTTTGCAGTCACATGGAAAAAAAAAAATGCATAGGTGTGGGGTGTTTTGGTTTTGTGTTGTGGTGTTTTTTAAATTTTTTTTTAAACTATACCCTTAAAGAAGTTTATCAGGAACACCAGTGCAGAAAGAAGGAAAGCTTCCTTCAGCTGCATCAACAGAATGTATTTTCCCCCCTGATTTTTTAATCAATATAATGTGGGGGTTTTTTTTCTGACTTAGGGGGCAGTCTGGAATATCTGCATCTAGTAGTCTCTGTTTTATTGCTGTTTAATCTCTGAAGACAGAGGTATTGTGAAGCAAAATGTTAACATAGAAATAAAAACTTAATTTTTTTTTTCATCCTTTGCTTCTGGATTTTTCCTTTTCCTCTGCTCAAACTAAGCTTTAAATCAGTAGCACTACCTGATTCTGGGATGCTCTTTAAACAACCAAACAGCTAAAACAATGCTTAGATTTGCATGTGTGAGGAGTCCTTGAGACATTATTAAAGGTAACTGTTGTCAGTAAAATGTGTTTGATTAATACAACATTGACCAATACTAGTATTTCTAAAGTGGATGACATGAAGCTAGTCATGGAAATGGAGACCTGGTTTTGAAGAGAGAGTTGATCCAGTTTAGGCTACTAGTATTGCTTTGGAGTGGAGAGCTCACCTTATTCCATAAAGATGGCTCTCAGTTGCTGTTTACTTACTGCCATTACTTCTAAAAAGCTTTGTTAGCCCTGAAGTTCATCTCAGTCATAAGCTGAAGAGAAATTTTCTAGGCTGTATTTGAGTGCGAGGGAAGATGGGTGAAGTTATTTTACTGCCCTTCCCCTGACCCTTCTGAGTACCTAAACATGTCTCTTTATTTTTTTTCCCATGAGTCTCAGTACATAGCTCCTCACAAACCAGATAGAGGCAAAAGAACAATCAGCTGGAATACATTGAAGTTCTTGCATACTATGGGTGTGGTTGATGGGTATTTCTCCTTGCCCTTCTATGTCTGATTCATGACCTTTCGCTCCCACTGAAGTTGTAATTTGCTTTACAGGGGTTTGTGCTTCCTGGTTTAGAGATTCACCATGCAAAACAATTCTCATTGAAGGACTACATCATCTAATGTTGCTGTTAATACGTTACTTGTAGAAGCATCTCTCCACTGAAATGTCTGCACCTGGATTACATTTCTGCAGAGTTTGTAATTCCATTGTTTAATGGACTGAGCTCCTCAACTTGTATCTACATAGGAAATCTTGTGACGACTTGAATACTTCCTTCTAACTAAGCTCCAGCAGAGGGGTAAGGATGCCTTGGTACATTCATAGCTACAAATGTGCAGAGCTGGTTCAAGCTTCTTGAAAAAGCAGGCTAAAGAGGACCCTGCTGCTGGAAATCATGGAAAGGACAGAGCAGGCCTAGTGGTTGGCAGAGATGGATGATATGAGGTGCTACCTTCTGCTATGGAAGGATGGGTGCTGCAGGAGTGGCAGCTGCTTTGTGCTTCCCAGCTCAAGCCGACTATCAGCCCTTTAGTTCAGCAGAGCTCTTGGTGATTTCAGCAAGAGCATCTTTTGCCTGTGTTTCCAGCTGGACCTGCTGTCCTGTGAATGCTGAAGCAGGCATGTGGTCTGACCTTGGCTCTCTGCCTGGTACCTTGGTTATCTCAGCAGTCTTTGGTTTCTTGCGCTGGTTACAACTGACAAGTCTTTAAAAGGGAACACATTTGTGAGGTTTTATCTTTGTTCTCTGTCCTATCTGTACAGCGTCTTGAAAGAGTTGAAGTGCCATAAAACTTAGGGAGGTGTTCCTGAACACAAAATGAGAGCAGTATTGAACTATATATATTGTAACACTCTGCATTTCACAACTGTGTGTTTTCTCAGCAGCTGGCAGTTATCTTTCACACCAGGCCAGGTTTGTAAAATCCCCTTGTTAAAGGTCATCAGTTCAAAGGAGAAAAGAGGAAAACTCCCTCTTGAAATTTCATATTTTTATAGTGGATAAAGGCTGGTCACAGGGAAAAGGGAGAAAGGGAAATTCTGGAGGACTTTTCTTGGAAGCGGAAGGGAAACTATTTGAAGCTCAAGAAACTGCTTTGAGCTGATGGGATTGTCAATAGAATGACTTTATCACTTTTGTTTAATGCCTTTTCTAGAAGGAAGTGTAACACACTAATGCCAGAGAATTTCCATTCCCCAAAATTATTTTTCATCTCAGTTCTGTGAGAGTAGGGAAAATCCTGACCTACAGATGTTTATTTTTGCTGGCAACAGTTGCCACCACCAGGCTCAAGAAGTACCAGTGGGTTTTCTGCATTGTGAGCCCTCTCTTCTCTTAGCTATGTTTGATTTGTATATTGCAGAAAACACCTCTTTGCAAGATGTTAGCAGAGTTATGTACATGTACCACTAAGATTCAGTATTTTATTCTTTTTTCTATCAGACCTTTTGCTATACAATACATCCCCTCTGACTTGTAACCCTACAATTATTTGGGCCTGTGTTTTCTGACAGGTGAGAAGAGAGTTGGATGAAGCATCCAAAGTTCAGAAAATAATTATGATTGTCCTTTAGGGGCAGTTGTTAAGTATTTATTAATGAAGTGATTAGCCTCATTTGCCTGTGAGGTTCATTAGTAGCCAACACAGTTGCAGTTGCTGCAAAGAACAAGACACTGGAAATGGTGGGTCTGAAAATGCAAACTTAGGATGCCAATGTGAAAGGAGGAGAGACCTGAGGTTAACTAAGGTTGATGTAACTTGCCTTGGCTCTTCCCCATGAAATAATGTTAACTCATGACTGACCAAGCCTCTGCCAGACACCTTGCTGAGGGTTTGTATGTCTAGAAGACAAACTTCAAACTTCTCTCTGAGTGAGAAGAACCACCTGAATTACATAATATATTTTTTGAAGCTACAAAATGCAATTATGTTCATCATAAAGATTTTATAGCCTTTGAACAAATCCTGAGACCAATCAAAGGTGTTAACTTGCTGGTATTGTAGCCACTGAATTCAAAGGAGCTAGTCTGCATGAGACCGTCTGCTCTTCCTAGAAACATGACTCTGCTAAAGCAAAAGCGAAGGTGCCTGGGTTTATTTGTGGCTTGTTGTCTTTTAATTGTTGCAAACAGATCTGCAGCTGCAGTTTGAGAACTTCTTGAGGAGGGAAGAACTATTAATAGAACAACTTTCCTTTGCAGCATACGCTTGGTACCATCTATCTTCTAGCAAAGTATCTCTGATACTTCTGCATGTATTGATGACACCTGGTGTTATGCAAGAAAAAAAAAATATAGTCAGATAATTGTAATGAATGTAAACAGCTAAGAAAAGGAAGTGCTATCCTGTTCTCCAGGAGCTCATCTTGGCCTTCTCCACATAGCTACTCAGCACAAAATGCGAAGTACTCATGTGATACTTCAACAGCTCTTGAAACAGTGGCAGAAATAAGACTGGCAGCTGCCAAATATTGCAGGAAGTTTCTAGTTATATGGCTGTTACAAATAAGAGTATGCTAATGCACAACTTCCAGACATCAGAGATGGACAGATAGGATCCTAAACAGGAGCTTCTACAAGTGCCTGTAAGCACTTCGCAATTGCTTTGCTAAACTGTAAATAATTGTTCCAAGCAGAACAGTCAGAGTTGATGGGATATACATATAATATACAATGCAGGGTTGTGCTTGAGATGCCCAAATTATTTTGCCCAAGTGTGGGAGGACTAGAGTTTTTGCTATAGCTGAGAGAGATATTTGTCTGAAAGAGAGGTCTCTAACAACCAGTTTAAGTTGGAGAAAGAAGAGTGGGGAACATAAGTACTTCCTGCAGGCACTTTACTCTATAATGTTTCTCAATACTCTTAACTTCCAGATTTTGTTGTTAATATTCAGGTCCAGTTCAGCCAGAAGAGAAAGCTAAGGGGAGCTCTTACTGCTCTCTACAGCTACCTGAAAGGAGACTGGAATGAGGCTGGTGTCGATCTCTTCTCTCAAGTAATTGGTGATATGACGAGAAGAAATGAGCTTAAATTGTGCCAAAGAAGTTTTTGATTGGATGCTAGGAAAATTTTCTTTTCTGAGAGAGTCTTGAGGCATTGGAACAGGCTACCCAGGGAGGTGATGGAGTCACCATTTCTGGAGGTGTTCAAGAAGCTGTAGATGTGACACTTCAGGACATGGTTCAGTGGTCATGGAAGCTGGGTTATGGTTGGACTTAAAGGTCTTTTCCAGCCTTAGTGATTCTATGATCCTAAATCATCTGCAAGCTGAAGCCCCTGTTTCTCAAACATTGTAAGCACCATCAGATCTTATTCTTGTCCCACCAGCAAAAGCCTTTCTGTTACTAGTGTGGTAGCATTACATAGAGGAACAGTGTAAGATGGAAGGCACGATTTTTTTTATAAGATCATATTTGTTGCTGCAGTGTATTTCTTGGACTTGCCTTTCCTATTGCAAGTCATCACTAGCAGCCTTGCAAGCTCTCATCTTCATAGGGCACAGCTGATCTCTTCTATCCCCCTTTTTCTCCATAGGAGGTGTGGCTGCTGGTTTATGCACTAACATGTTTTGAACTGACAATGGCTTAGACTTCATGCACAGTGACTTTAACAGTTCTATTATAGCTAAGGCAGTGAGAAAACAAGCTTAAGCTTATGGACCCAAATTCTTCCTGGATCCAACTTCTGTTTTGAACCCCTAATTTCTGGTGTGCATTTGGTCACTAATATTGCCTCAGGTAGGTTTGGAGCTGTTAGAGGGGAAAAGCCATCAGAAACCACTGTCCCAAGCCTAGGAAAATCTGGAGGAACCACTTCTCTACTGTTGGTCTAGACATGGTTCCTCTTCTGCCCTGTAGCACATGGATGCAATGTGATGATGGAGCTGAGGCGGCGCAACAAATCTAGGAGAATGAGGTGCAGCTAAGGATCACCTGGACTAGTCTGCAGTGTCAACCTGGTGCTAGGGAAGGCCTGAGATGGATCTATAGGAGAGGATTCTGAAAAACAGGTACGCAAGAGTACCACTCACATCTGATCCTTACAGTTAGCAAATGCTAATTACTGTTATGACTTGGGCAGGATTTGCATTCCTGCTCTGGCTTCAACACTAATTAGCACATGTAGGCAGTCAAACTTTACTGTGCAGGTCTACATGAATTGTGGATGCTGGGGAAGTACAAATGCAGTGTAAACCTGGCCAGTATCTGAGGTACCTGGTTTGTCCCTCAATACAGTTTCTCGTTGTTAGTGCTGGAGATAAACTGAAATAGATTTGTGTGATTCTGCAGGAGACTTTTGATGTGGACAAAAGCTGCAGAGCATAAATTTCATCTCTGTCTTAAACACAAGAAATAATTAGGACTAAGAGTCTAGGAAGTTCAATTGATATTACAACAGTACAGGTTGCCTGAAGAACAGAATTACCAGTACTCAAGCTGGAAATGCTTTGTGTTGGATGTTGTATTCCCTAGTAGAATGCCTATGTCATGGGGAAGAGAAACTGTTGTTCCATAATTGCTGTAAGAAAACTATGCAGAAGTGCATGGAATGGGCAAATTAATTTTGACGTGGATTCTCTGATGTCTCCTGCTATTAATGCTTTTGCTCTCTAACAAATTTTCTGGACTCTTGCAAGAACAGACTTTCCAGGGCTGTCTTTGTTTTGTCTTTTTCTCTTGCCTTGAGAAGAGTGCTAACAATCCTTTTTTTTTTCCCCCACTTCATCTTCTTATTTTGGGAAGACCTGTAAAAGTATTGCAAGTGATGTTGGGGAGAAGCAGGAGGAACTAGGCAGATGCTTTTGTTGACCACTTAAGCCTTACTTTATCAAGAAACCAGATTGTGAGTTGTTAATTGCATTTTTGTACGTTTGGCTGATACTGATTTTTCTGGACTGGGAGAACAGAAAGGATGGTCCACTCTTGGAGTGTAGCAAGGGAAGGCAACAACATAGAGGAGGCTTCCAGGGGACCTGATAGTAGCCTTCCAGTATCTGAAGGGGGCCTACAGGAAGGCTGGGGAAGGATTATTTACAAGGTCCTGCAACGACAGGACAAGGGGAAATGGGTTTAAATTGGCAGAGGGGAGATTTAGACTGGATGTTAGGAGGAAATTCTTTACAGTTGAGGGTGGTGAGGCACTGGAACAGGTTGCCCAGGGAGGTTGTGGCTGCTCCCTCCCTGGAGGTGTTCAAGGCCAGGTTGGATGAGGCCTTGAGTGAGCTGTACTAGTGGGAGGTGTCCCTGCCTATGGCAGGGGGTTGGAACTAGATGATCCTTGAGGTCCCTTCCAACCTTACCATTCTATGATTCTATAGTATGTGAACTGATTACAGCTCCCAAGAACTACGTGGGTGAGACAAATCCCAAAAGTTGCTGATTTTTTTTTTTTTTAATTTTTTTTTTTTTCAAGTGGTCTTTTTTGCTTTTCTAAGGTGATACACTTTGGTGATTAATGGAGCTCTGGTAGCAAATCATCTCACTGCCTCAAAGGAAGCTTACTTCAGTTGTGGCCATGTAACCCTTTCACCAGTTACTGTGTTGAATATCAGAGCGAGTGCATAATAACACTTGTCATCTGAAAGTAGGACACAGCTGGACGGAAGCTGGAGATTTAATATCTGAAAGTGACTAGGTGGGGCCAAGCTTATGAATGCTACCAGATTGTTGTAATAGCATTTCATGGTCCCTTGGTAATGGACACCAAGGTCACGGTGAGGTTTGTGTAGAATGTCACTTTAGGCTCAGAGCCACATCTAAAGTAGCTTAGCAAGGAGCTGCTACATTGACTTTGTACACCTCTACTACAAAGGCAACCTGCTTGCTAGGCAGGCAAACTACATGCAGACTAGGAGAGCAATGCAAGGGAAACTTTTGTCACCTCTTTTCTGTAATCAGGAGCTCACCAGACTTGACCTTTCATAGTGTCAGACATGCTGAACAGGATTTTTATACATTTATGCTGTTTTAAGCATGTTGGTAAGTAATGACTTGAAAAGAAAGAGGACCAGCTTGTGCAAAACTACAAGTTTTCACGCTATGAAGGAGCAGCCTGACCTCTCTGCAATTCTACACTTTCATTGCAGGAAAACCCCTGTGAAAGTTTATCATAGAATCATATGAATCATAGAATGGTAAGGTTGGAAGGGACCTCAAGGATCATCTAGTTCCAACCCCCTGCCATAGGCAGGGACACCTCCCACTAGTACAGGTTACTCAAGGCCTCATCCAATCTGGCCTTGAACACATCCAGGGAGGGAGCAAACACATCCAGGGAGGGAGCAACACATCCAGGGAGGGAGCAGTTTAGGTGAACTTAGTTTTACAATGTATTTTCAACTAGCCCCAAACTGGAAGTTGAGAGTGAAATGCACATCCCAAATAAGGCTTACAAGTTCAGCAGTGCATTGCACTGTCCTACAGTTTCGTGTCTAGATCTCTTTTCCCCATTGAGGGTATGAGCTTTGTGAACGGATTAGACTATCAGCCTTGCAAATGATAGGTATGTTCAAACACCTTTGCAATCAATGAGCTGGTATAATGCACAATCACCTGAAATTTTATAGGAATTTAGCTCTTTGTGATGTGACTTTGAACTGAGACCTTGGGTCTGCAAACCATAAACAAGCACAGGAAGCAGCTGCTTAGGGCACTGGTCTGAAAGGAGCAGCTAGAGTCTGATGAAGCAGCAGCATCCAAGGTGGAAGAACTGGCAGCTGCTCTTTGAGGACAGGGTGGCAGAAGATGGAGAATTCTCCTCTGCAATCTTTACACCTTCCCATTCCTTACTCTTCCCCTTTGCTCTGCTGTGGCAGGAAGGACTGAACACTTTCCTTTCCATAACAGCAACATTTAGCTTCCCTACTGCTGCTGAGAAGTCTGAATGGCTGAAACAGTCGCGTGACACATCTGCTCCCATTTCCCTTGTATGCCTTCTCTTTCCCTTCTATTGATTAACACATGTGAAATACTAAGACATGTGAAATACTTTCTGACAGTATCAGGGCCTTTCTGGTAGGGTGATCTAGGCCCAATAGCTGCTTCTTCAAGGTCTGAAGACCACCTGTTTGTGATTTAGTAGCTCTGGATAGCTGGAACTGCTGATTTGGTCTCTACTGTGTTATAACAAACATACAAGATCTTCTGCACAATAACAGGTGTCAGCCACACACATTTTGACATCGTTCAGGCTCTTGGCTGAAGTTGTGCAGAAGTGATGTGGTGTAAAGCACACAAGTGTACCTTATTTTTCCAAATGTGTTAAAAATAAAGATGTGAGTGGAAATCTCTGAAAATATCACCTCACAACTCTGCATCCTTGCATGTACCTTATTCAAGAATGTAAGAATAATATGGGAGGCCACCTAAAACTGAGCAGATGGTTATGACTGTGTAGCTGCAGGGCCAGTCTTCTCAAATGTTTCTCTGTCCACATATCCTAAAGCCATCTTTCTCTCACCCCTTTAATGATCTCTTAAGGTGCATATTTACCCAAATCAAGATCTTAGCTTTCTGTCATGTCATACACGCATTCTGGGGACTGTAAACACCAGTGAAATAGCTCTGCTTTCTGAGAAAGCATGACATGCAAGATACCAACTGAAGGGACTGTGCTTCTGTATATGTGAGAAATCATTGTTTGTCTTTGGGTTTCTGTGAGTGAAACCTATTACACTTGTTTAAAACCTACTTAGTTAATTTCTTTCAGAAGATCAATCTATAAGTAAAGGCCAAACTCCCTTAAAGTAGTGTCTACCCATGTGTAGGGTATAGAGGCAGGACCATCTCATTAGGTTCTCTGGCATCTTGTGGATATCTTATTAGGATTAAAGAGTTGTCCAGTCTTTGAGACATGAAAGTGCTTAAGAGTGTTTTTCTGATACAGTCAATCTTTCCTAAAAGAGTAGTATTCAATGCATGGCAGTTACTGCTAGAGTAGAGCATTTTCTGCTTTGCCATCAGATTCTAGGGAAGTAGGCAGTTGTAGGGAGATAATCGAACAAAGCTGTAGCCAGGAGGATTTATTTCACTGTAATACGTTACTGGTTTTCATTCTTGACAAATGTAGCAATGGAGTGAGCCTTCCTACTGCTGCTGAGAAGGGGTATGCTCCCTTGGCCACAACTGGGCTACTTGAATCCACACCCTCTTGCCACTAACACTTTATGAAAACACATCTTGTGGAGATGACCCAAGCCATCTGTGTATTTGTGGTAATGTATGAGAAGACTTGAGGCCTCAGAAATGACTGGGCTTGGCATCAACAAACATCAGTCAATTTACATTCTCATTGAATGCATCAGCTCTCTTTACGAGGGAGAGGGAATCCTCTCTTTCCGAGTCAAACTTTTGTGTAGTTTTGATGCCAATGTGGAGATCACCTACTGCTTACTCAGCCTGCATCTTCTAATTTCAACTGGGGATGTGACTTGCAGCGTAACCTACTGCCTATGTAACTCAGAAAAAGCAATATGCTGTCCTCAGCTAAAGGAAAGTGCAAAGTGCTAATTGATTAGATATGTCCCTGTGCTTTACTTTTACTCACAGCTGCCAAAAATCTTAAGGACTCATTATAATGCAAGCAAACAAAATATTTTGTTTTGCCCTATTAAATGACATTAAACATTATGGCTGCCTGTTTTGTATACATGAGAACATGTAATGGAGCAAGCTTTTATTTTCTTCCCCTTGTTGACACATTTGTGGAGAGTTAATTAACAATGAAGTGTGATTGGTACTGTGCTTTAGCTGATAACTGTTAGAGGCTTATGAGTTGAACACACTGGAGAAATCATTGATAAAAAACATTCAAGGTATGTGAACTTTAAATGCCCTGATTTTTTAAGTACTTTCTCTGAGCATAATCTATGATGACAAATCTTTTCTGTGAAGAAAAGGCCACACCTTGAGTACTGTGTCCAGTTCTGGGCCCCTCAATTTAAGAAGGACACTGAGGTGCTTGAGTGTGTCCAGAGAAGGGCAACGAGGCTGGGGAGAGACCTCGAGCACAAGGCCTATGAAGAGAGGCAGAGGGAGCTGGGATTGTTTAGCCTGGAGAAGACCAGGCTCAGGAGGAACCTTATTGCTGTCTACAAGTACCTGAAGGGTGGTTGTAGCCAGGGGGAGGTTACCTTCTTCTCTGAGGCAACCAGCACCAGAACAAGAGGACACAGTCTCAAATTGTGCCAGGGGAAGTTTAGGCTGGAGGTGAGGAGAAAGTTCTTGACTGAGAGAGTCATTGGCTGCTGGAATGGGCTGCCCAGGGAGGTGGTGGAGTCAGTGTCCCTGGAGGTGTTCAAGGCGCGTTTGGATGTGGCACTGGGTGCCATGGTCTAGTCTTGAGGTCTGTGGTGATGGGTTGGACTTGATGATCTTTGAGGTCTCTTCCAACCCTGGTGATACTGTGATACTGTGAAATTCAAAGATCTCCCAGCCAGACCTGCCATACAACCTTAATAGCTCTTTAATTTGGTATTTTGCTTTTGGTTTGAGAATATTAAGGCTTCATCCAGACTGTAGTGATGATGCGCTAGGGCAGATGAATACACTCTGTTCTGCTTCATTGCTCTGTGAGGAGCAAAGAAATGATGGAGTAGGTAGTAAAATGACTGTTACAGGGATTTACATCTTTATCACAGGTGAAATGCTGACCCCTGACTCTAGTTTTGCAGTTATTTCCCAGCCCATCTGTCGGAGGAGACTTTTTCCAGGAAAACCTATTAGCCTCAGGGTTGTTGTTTTTTATTTGTTTTGGTGGTTGTTATGGGTGGATTTTTTTTTTTTTTTAGGATTTTTTTTTTCTTCCCTCTGTCCCAGCAGAGGCCTTGGAAAACACAAGAGATGCAGCACAACATGGGTACTTGAGACCTCTCGATCCTATCCTCTGAACAACATGTTGCAATCTTGTTAGGCAAGATTCCTTCCTCTAAATTAAAAAACAAAACAAGCCAACCAAAACAAAACCCAAAACAAACAAAAAAACCCCAACAAACCACTGCAAAACCAAAAACCCACACTGTAGAAATAAACACAAATTTTGCGATAGGAGACAGTAGAAACTCTAATAGCTTCTACTCTACAAATCCTAGCACAAAAGGACTTCAAATTCCTCAAGTCATGCTCTGCTTTCAAAAGTGTCTTGGAGATAAAAATCTCCACTGCAGTGGCTGCAGGATGTGCAGATGCCTGAGCCAGCTGTTAAGCAGCTGTTCATTTTGGCAGCACAGGAGCTGGAGTGGGCAGCTGGATGTGCAGTGTTTGGCATGGGCTAACCACACTCTAGCTGCAATTCTGCCAGCTACAAGGACAATTTAGTGTGCAGCCTGAGTAGTCAGAAGCATTGCTGAAGAGTGCTTGAGAGTGAATTCACCATGGAATGGCCCTTGCTGGGTATGCAGTAGAGCTGGAGAAGTGGTGATGTTCCCTTTTTTCATCTCTCTCCTCTCAGGTTCCACAACTGTTTCCCTTCCCCACTCTCCAGCTTAGGAAGTCCTGAAATTTCTGATGGGTGGAGGGGAAGAATGTGACTGTTAGGTAGATTACTTCATCATAGCATATAAGAGAGATGTCCTTGTCTGGATAGTACACTTGGGCAAGAGGAAATTATCATCTCTCAGGAGGAAGAGTTCATGTTAAGTGCAAAATCAGTGTGTTCTGGGTGCAGTTGAGTGTTGTTTGTGCAGTGGGGATGAAGGTGAGACAAATCTCAGCTCCTCCAAAGCTGGGTAGCTGGCATATGCTCAGTCTGCAGATAGACCCAATAGTCAGTTTCCGTGCAGAAGTCAAAATGCATCAAATCCCTATAGGCTTTGTAAATCTATTCTTTAAAAAGAACAACTAGGCTTAAGCTGAACTGCCTCAGTAAGGAAAATGTGGGGAATTCTGGATGCTTTTCCCTTTCCTGATGTCAAAAGAAAATTATTCTTTTCAGAAATGATGGCAAGAATCTTCCTGGCTTTAGCTCAGCTCTCTGGCTGTAGTGACAAGTGATGTCACTCTGGCAAGATTACTGAGAAAGGAGCTGAAAGCGAGTTTACTTTTACAACAAACTTCTACTTTGGAACTTGAGCACATGGTAATGTAGAATATGGGGAAATTCAGATCTCAGGAAATGGCATCTGGAAAACCAGAGGTGAAAAGGTTATACTTCAAACACATTTAGTTGAGAAATACACTTGGACTCTACAACTATTTAACTTACTTTTATTAATAAAGGGGGAAAAAAAACCAAACAAAAACAACCAACCAAAAAAAAACCCCACAACAACAAGCAAATAAGTCTCCTTCATCTTGTTGTATGTAATCTTTCCAGCAGACTTGCAAAGAAATTAAGCGAAATAAAACAATGTAGAAAAGTGCACAATAATATATGCACAAGGAAGTGTAAGGAAAAAAAAAAAAACTTGTATGCAAAACCTGGTTGTAGAAAGCATTTTTAAAAACTAAAAAATCATCAGTGTTCTCTGGATGAATAATTTGCCCATCTTCTCTGTCTTCCCCACTCCTATTAAGGCTGCACTTCTCAGTTCCACCAGAAAAAAGCTAAACTACACTGGTCACCAGCACTCCTTGCTGACAGAATAAAAGCCAATTTGGAAGGAACCTTCGGTAAACTGCAGTAACTAAATCTGCAAGACTTGAATCCTTGCAAATGACACTGAGTCCTGTGGTGTCATTCCCTGCACACTCTCAGGATGCTACTGTGTGCTCTTTACTGTTACACTGTTATGTAATGCTGACTGCTAAGTAGGTGAGCCAGGTGCCTGAGATCTGTAGTACAGCTCTGCTTTCTGGGCTAGATTGCTATATGGATCCTATAGTTGTAGGTTTTAGTGTTGGTTCTTGATTTTGCAGACCTGTGCAAATGACAATTTCCTCTTCTTGAAATCTTGCTTTCTCACTGTCTTTCAAGTTTCTTGCTTGAAAGGGCACAGTTGAGCCACTTCCACTAAGAGTAAAGGGTTCAGAGGTTGTCATAAAACACGTAATAAGTGAGGAGCATTTCCCAATATTTAAGCATGAGGCTGACAATGTGAGTTTGAGGCCTTCCTTCCTACACAAACTTGCCAGGAAATGGACACTGAGTAGCTGAACTGAAGTAGTGTCTATGGCCAAAGGTGTTATGTTGTAACTACTAAAGCTGTGTTGAGTTGAGTGTTGGTGCTGTCCCCAGGGGACTTCTTTTTCCTGTGGTTGTTTCAGAAGCAAAAGGTAACACACAGATAGGACATTTAAAAGACGGCGGGGGGGAAGTGGGGAGGGGTAAACAAAGAAAACGCAGCTTTAAGACAGTTGACTCTGGGATGTTAGCAAATTTTAAGTTAGAGTATGGTCACATCTCTACTAAGAAGTTACATAATTTAACATGCACAAACTCAAATCAAGTTTTCCTATGTCTTGAAGCAGGGAAGACTAAGGGATAGAATTTTTCTTCCTTCAGTGTTATTGGGCACCTCCTTGAAGATGCTGTCCTAGTATCAGCAATCACTTTATTCTGTTACAGATCAATCCAGCAATTGGCATGGGAAAGAACTAGTTAAAAAAGCCTTGTGGTTGAAATGGAGGTTTAGGAAAGAAAGAAAATACAGAGACAATGAGAAAGGCAGATAAGAGAACAAATAAATTTGTAATTAGCTACCGACATAAAATGGAGATTGCTTTTAGTGATGCTGAAGGTGGATGTAGTTCTATTTGTTCTGTGCTCTGTGAGAAGGAAAATGTAGTGAAAAATGCCCTAATTTAAAAAAAAAAAAATCATCCTAATTCCAAAAACCCTACTGTCAAAACCATCCTCTCCTTTCTTCCCCTCCCCAGCAATAAACCCAACTGAAAAACTCAATGCAGAGTGAGTTCTGGTATGCCTTTCCTATATGTCACAGGTGATAAGATTGCCTTGGGCTAGGGTTGAGCAGCTGAAGATGCCCACACAGTTCCTTTCTATAGTTATTTGAGCTCCTCTCCCAGACCAGCAGCAGCAGAGCCCTGTGAAGCCTGCTGGGAAGCTACAATTATTAACTCTGCATCAGCACAGGGAATTCATGCCAATGCAAGACTGCACCAAGATAACAGACCCTGTTAGCACAGGTACTTCTGCACCACGCCTCGCTGTGTGGTTAAGATGTGCCTGAAGGTGCTGAGATGCCATTTTAAAGACATATGTGAAGACATGAACTGGAAATTAATGACTGGAAGTCTCTGAGGATCAGGTTGCTTTGAAAAACCTGAGTGCAGGTATATCTACAGTGTATATGCATCTCTGTATGCCTCTGAAAAATTAAATGTTCAATGAGAAGATTTCATTGAGTATATATTCACATTCTATATGTGTGTGTAGGTATTTGCTAGGCTGTGGCAGAAGTATTTCGTTGTTCAAAGGACAATTCATATTTTATCACTCCCTCCACCTTTTTTCTCTCACCTGTTAAAACTAGACTCTCTCAATTAACATGTGCCTGCAATGTCCTGTTGCCTGGACTGGACTGACACCTTCTATGTGTGTTTAAGAATGTTCAGCTTCTGTGGGGGGCAGTTGGTTCTATTGCTCCCACTCAGGATGAGACTAAGGCTATGTAGCACAGTTCAGAAAAGGAACGTAAGTAGAGATGTAAGAAATGAGAACCAACTCAACTTCTCTGATGCATTCTTAAACACTAATCATAGAAGCATAGACTGGATTGGAAAGGACCCTTAAAGATTATCTACTCCAACCTACTGACACAGGAAGAGACCTTTTTTCTGGATTAGGTTACTCAAACCCCCATCCAACCTTACCTTGAACTCTTCTAAGGAGGGGCATCCACATTTTCTTTGGGCATCCTGTTCCATTACCTCACCACCCTCATAATTAATACCATTCTTATGACCAATCTAAATCTACCCTATTTCCATTAAAAANACTGAGTCCTGTGGTGTCATTCCCTGCACACTCTCAGGATGCTACTGTGTGCTCTTTACTGTTACACTGTTATGTAATGCTGACTGCTAAGTAGGTGAGCCAGGTGCCTGAGATCTGTAGTACAGCTCTGCTTTCTGGGCTAGATTGCTATATGGATCCTATAGTTGTAGGTTTTAGTGTTGGTTCTTGATTTTGCAGACCTGTGCAAATGACAATTTCCTCTTCTTGAAATCTTGCTTTCTCACTGTCTTTCAAGTTTCTTGCTTGAAAGGGCACAGTTGAGCCACTTCCACTAAGAGTAAAGGGTTCAGAGGTTGTCATAAAACACGTAATAAGTGAGGAGCATTTCCCAATATTTAAGCATGAGGCTGACAATGTGAGTTTGAGGCCTTCCTTCCTACACAAACTTGCCAGGAAATGGACACTGAGTAGCTGAACTGAAGTAGTGTCTATGGCCAAAGGTGTTATGTTGTAACTACTAAAGCTGTGTTGAGTTGAGTGTTGGTGCTGTCCCCAGGGGACTTCTTTTTCCTGTGGTTGTTTCAGAAGCAAAAGGTAACACACAGATAGGACATTTAAAAGACGGCGGGGGGGAAGTGGGGAGGGGTAAACAAAGAAAACGCAGCTTTAAGACAGTTGACTCTGGGATGTTAGCAAATTTTAAGTTAGAGTATGGTCACATCTCTACTAAGAAGTTACATAATTTAACATGCACAAACTCAAATCAAGTTTTCCTATGTCTTGAAGCAGGGAAGACTAAGGGATAGAATTTTTCTTCCTTCAGTGTTATTGGGCACCTCCTTGAAGATGCTGTCCTAGTATCAGCAATCACTTTATTCTGTTACAGATCAATCCAGCAATTGGCATGGGAAAGAACTAGTTAAAAAAGCCTTGTGGTTGAAATGGAGGTTTAGGAAAGAAAGAAAATACAGAGACAATGAGAAAGGCAGATAAGAGAACAAATAAATTTGTAATTAGCTACCGACATAAAATGGAGATTGCTTTTAGTGATGCTGAAGGTGGATGTAGTTCTATTTGTTCTGTGCTCTGTGAGAAGGAAAATGTAGTGAAAAATGCCCTAATTTAAAAAAAAAAAAATCATCCTAATTCCAAAAACCCTACTGTCAAAACCATCCTCTCCTTTCTTCCCCTCCCCAGCAATAAACCCAACTGAAAAACTCAATGCAGAGTGAGTTCTGGTATGCCTTTCCTATATGTCACAGGTGATAAGATTGCCTTGGGCTAGGGTTGAGCAGCTGAAGATGCCCACACAGTTCCTTTCTATAGTTATTTGAGCTCCTCTCCCAGACCAGCAGCAGCAGAGCCCTGTGAAGCCTGCTGGGAAGCTACAATTATTAACTCTGCATCAGCACAGGGAATTCATGCCAATGCAAGACTGCACCAAGATAACAGACCCTGTTAGCACAGGTACTTCTGCACCACGCCTCGCTGTGTGGTTAAGATGTGCCTGAAGGTGCTGAGATGCCATTTTAAAGACATATGTGAAGACATGAACTGGAAATTAATGACTGGAAGTCTCTGAGGATCAGGTTGCTTTGAAAAACCTGAGTGCAGGTATATCTACAGTGTATATGCATCTCTGTATGCCTCTGAAAAATTAAATGTTCAATGAGAAGATTTCATTGAGTATATATTCACATTCTATATGTGTGTGTAGGTATTTGCTAGGCTGTGGCAGAAGTATTTCGTTGTTCAAAGGACAATTCATATTTTATCACTCCCTCCACCTTTTTTCTCTCACCTGTTAAAACTAGACTCTCTCAATTAACATGTGCCTGCAATGTCCTGTTGCCTGGACTGGACTGACACCTTCTATGTGTGTTTAAGAATGTTCAGCTTCTGTGGGGGGCAGTTGGTTCTATTGCTCCCACTCAGGATGAGACTAAGGCTATGTAGCACAGTTCAGAAAAGGAACGTAAGTAGAGATGTAAGAAATGAGAACCAACTCAACTTCTCTGATGCATTCTTAAACACTAATCATAGAAGCATAGACTGGATTGGAAAGGACCCTTAAAGATTATCTACTCCAACCTACTGACACAGGAAGAGACCTTTTTTCTGGATTAGGTTACTCAAACCCCCACCCAACCTTACCTTGAACTCTTCTAAGGAGGGGCATCCACATTTTCTTTGGGCATCCTGTTCCATTGCCTCACCACCCTCATAATAATTAATACCATTCTTATGACCAATCTAAATCTACCCTATTTCCATTAAAAAGCCAATGCCCCTTGTCCTGCCACTATAGACCCTGGTAAGAAGTCTCTTCCCGTATTTCTTACATGCGACTTTAAAAGCTGCATTAGGATCTCCGTGGAGCCTTTGTTTTAGCACAACCCTAACTTTCAGCCTTTCTGCAAAGAAGAGGTCTTCCAGCACTGACCACTTCTGTAGTTGTAGACCTTCTCTAGACCTGCTCCAACNTTGGTTCTATTGCTCCCACTCAGGATGAGACTAAGGCTATGTAGCACAGTTCAGAAAAGGAACGTAAGTAGAGATGTAAGAAATGAGAACCAACTCAACTTCTCTGATGCATTCTTAAACACTAATCATAGAAGCATAGACTGGATTGGAAAGGACCCTTAAAGATTATCTACTCCAACCTACTGACACAGGAAGAGACCTTTTTTCTGGATTAGGTTACTCAAACCCCCATCCAACCTTACCTTGAACTCTTCTAAGGAGGGGCATCCACATTTTCTTTGGGCATCCTGTTCCATTACCTCACCACCCTCATAATTAATACCATTCTTATGACCAATCTAAATCTACCCTATTTCCATTAAAAAGCCAATGCCCCTTGTCCTGCCACTATAGACCCTGGTAAGAAGTCTCTTCCCGTATTTCTTACATGCAACTTTAAAAGCTGCATTAGGATCTCCGTGGAGCCTTTGTTTTAGCACAACCCTAACTTTCAGCCTTTCTTCAAAGAAGAGGTCTTCCAGCACTGACTACTTCTGTAGTTGTAGACCTTCTCTGGACCTGCTCCAATAGTTCAATGTCTGTCTAGTGCTAGCAGCAAATATAGATGCCATCTACAATGATAATGTAGGACAAGTCAGCAAGGTTTCTGAAGAGTTGAACGCATTGTTGCATGTGTGGTGGTGTGGTGTGTTTTTTGTTTTTGGGGTTTTTTTTTTTTTGGTTGGTTGGGGTTTTTTTGTTGGTGTTCTTATTTTTTAAGAAGAAAATCCTCNTTTTTTGTTGTTGGTGTTTATTTTTTAAGAAGAAAATCCTCTACTACTGCCCCATGGTAGCTTCTCTGGCACACAAAATGTTAAGAAGTGGTAACTGTTCCACCACGATATCAGTCTCCTGAATGTAGTGTAGGCATCTGCATGATCTTATTTTAGCGCTTTCATAACTGCAGACAGTGTTTTGGAGACTTCTTTTGGTTTTGTAGTGCTCATCTTGGTAAATATTTCAGTAGCCTAGTCTGTGTTACAAGAAGAGGGCTTGGAGCTGAAAGTTTTATATCCTCTCTCTCTTTCTAGAAATAACTAACTCTTCTAGAATGAAAAATATATGCTGATCTCTGGCTTTACTTTGCTTACACTTGTATTATCAGATTAAACTCAAAGCAATAGCAAGCTTTTTGATTTTTGTGAGAACTGAAATCTATAGCTGTAAGGTCTCACTGCTCACTCAGGATTTGGTTTTAGTCAAATGCTAAAATACTTCTGTCAAATTAATCTACAGAAAGGCAAAATTGTCCAACATGAGTTGTGTTCAAGGCCAGATTGGATGAGGCCTTGAGTAACCTGTACTAGTGGGAGGTGTCCCTGCCTATGGCAGGGGGTTGGAACTAGATGATCCTTGAGGTCCCTTCCAACCTTACCATTCTATGATTCTATGATTCTATGAGTTGACTCTTGAGGGGCCTGAGTTTCAAGCTCACATAGAAGTATGAGAATTTTGCTTCATACCACCAGTTGCTTTGTGCTTTTCCAGGATGATTTTCCTCTACTCTCCTCTATCCTAAGACCCCACAGAGTACAACGTTCAGCTCTGGGGACCCCAACATAAGAAAGACAGTAACCTGTAGGAGCAAGTTCAGAAGACAGCCATGAAGATGATCAGAGGGCTGGAGCACCTCCCCTATGAGGATAGGCTGATATTTGGGATTGTTCAGCATAGGGGGGGAAAAAAGTCTGAGACCACCTTATAGCAGCCTTCCAGTATGTAAAAAGGGTCTACAGAAAAGCTGAAGAAGGACTTTTCACAAGGGCTTATAGTGACAGACAAGGTGTGACTGCTTTAAGCTGAAAGACAGTAGGTTTAGATTAGATGCGAGGAAGAAAGTCTTTACTGTGAGGGTGGTGAGGCAATGCAACAGGTTGTCCAGAGAAGGCATGGGTGCCCCCTCCCTGGAAGTGTCTGAGATCAGTTTGGATGGGGCTTTGAGTAACCTGTTCTAATGGAAGTTGTCCCTGTCCATGGCAGGGGTGTTCGAACTGGATGATTTTTAAGAGCTTTCCAACCATTCTATGAACTACCCTACTGTAGAGACTGGTGGCTGCATGTGGGTTTATTATTTACATAATATAAACCTTCCATCAAAACTGAAAGACAAGTTAATCTGAAACCTACATGTGCAAGAGTATATTGTTATCTCGTTTTTCAAAGTCCAATGTTCCTTTGTAACAGGAAAACATAGTGACTCGTGACTTGGACAAATCCTTCTATGCAATTCCTTGCCTTTTCTTTTCATATTTGATTTCTTTGCTAGCTGCAAACTGAGACCTGGGAGTTTGTGCAGCACTGATTTTGTGACTGTGTGGGAGCTACTTAGCACAATGAAGCTCCTTGTGTAGGGGTTTTTAGCTGCTGTTGCACGCTGTCAGTTTGTAAACAGCGACCATTCTGAACCCGAGTAGCTAAGCAGAGTTTCGGGTTTTGGTGTGAGTAGTAAGCTGGGTGTTTTGTCTGAGCCTTTTGTCTTACTCAGCCTGTGCCTGTGTCTGTTTTCAGCCTAGTGTTAATTCTCTGATATTCTCTAAGCTGGAACTCACAATTTGGTCATTTCTATCAGCACGTCGGTTCAAGGACTCAAGAAAAGCAAAAGGTTAAAGAGTAGAAATAAAGGCAAAACTGTATTTGGTGAGAAAATTAGTCGATAGTGCCATTTGGAGTGGCGGGTGAAAGCTGCCTTTTGTTTTACCGATAGCCTGAGACTCGCTTCTCGTTTTGCAGCCGAAGTGCTCCCCACCTGGCAGTCAAAGGAGTCGAGCTAGAGAGCTGAAACGTTTTAACCAGGAAACCTTTCAGCCGGTGTCTTTTCTCTCCAGCTAGCTGCCACTTAAAACAAATTAAAACAACCAAACCCAGCTTTTCTTTGTCATTTTTTCCTATGTCCACATCTGAACCAATTCCAAAAGACTTTAGTCAGAAACTCATCGCCCAGATACTGCAGTTTTAGCACTTTTAAGTATTAGATAGAAAATGTTGATCTCTTACTTACCTATGTGGAATCTCTCCGTTTCTTGTATGAACGTGCTGAGATTCAGACACGCTGCTGTGAGGAACTGGTGCCTTGAATGAGGAAATACTGGTCCTAGTGCAGGACAGGATGTGGAGCCCGATGAGTCAGATCACAAGGGCTGCGTTTCTTGACGAGCTGAGGAATCAAAGGACTCACTGACGGTGCTCGCTGTACTGTGCTCAGCTGATGTAAGGACTTGCTGTCTATACCACTGGAGTGAAAGCAAAAAGCTCAGGAACATTCAATATCTCACCTCTTAACTTTTCCCAAACCTTAACCATTTATGATAATGCAATATTCTGGTATTGCAGTCCTTTCCAGGAGAACTGTCTGCCTGTGGCTAACAAAACATGTCTTTCTGTCA
Source organism: Eubucco bourcierii (assembly GCA_013396675.1). NCBI lineage: Eukaryota > Metazoa > Chordata > Aves > Piciformes > Ramphastidae > Eubucco > Eubucco bourcierii. The sequence continues at coordinate 48,783 of VWZE01013873.1, read as the reverse complement.
AAAAACCCCCATTTCTTTGCATGAATGTGCTGCTTCAGTGTGCTTTGCATGAATGTGCTGCAGGGTAAAGATTTTGGTAATGCCTCTGAAGTAACTTCTGTCTCTCAGCACAAGCAGGCACTTAAGATTTTGCTTGCTTCTTTCAATTATGAAAACTATATTAAAAAAAACAAAACAAACCCAACACAAACTGAACCAAGACCCCACAAAAAAACCCCCTCAAAACCAAATGAACAAAAATAATAACCAAAAAAACCCCAAAGCTCCACAACCCAAACATATATCTTTCTACAATTATTTGTAAGTGACATTGCTGTACTTAATGTCCTACATACCTAACCATGGGAGCTACTACCATGCCTCTCCAAACTCTGTATTGTCAAAAAGCTGTCTCTTGTTTGCTGTACAAGCAAGTGCTGTTCTTTCACTGGTCTCCGCTTTCAGTGCGCAGCTACTGAACAATGTTTAGCCCTCAAGTTTTCAGACAACTGAGGCAGAAACCTTTCTCTTTCTCCTGGGAAGAACTCTTGTTTGCATCTTGCTGAGGTGTTACCTTTAGTACCTGGTGTGCTCTGCTATGTCATTTCACACAGGAATTTCACTTTTCTTTCTATGGGCATTTGCTTCCATGGCTTTTGCTTCACTGGGATTTTGTTGCACATAGTTGGATAATTGCACACATGCATCAGAAAGGGAAAAATCTACTAGGTGGGTTCCATTCAGCCCTTGTCCTTACTAGTTTCTGGGAAGGCTCTTTCACATTGAGTTAAATCTCCCTTTGCTTTAAGAAGTGTGTGTGAATGGACACCTATAATGTGCTGCTAGTGTTGAACTTTTCATTTACATAAACATGCCATAAAAGGCATACCGATTGGTTTAAAAGATTTAGTATCCCAAACATTTTTCTCAACTTCTCTACTTATTCTTCCCCTGCTTGGGTTTAAGAAGACACACTCCATTTTCTCACCCTGTTGCTATTCTTCAGATGGTAGATCTGGATTGCTAATAATACATTCATTCAAAACTGCTCAATGTACAAAACAGTCATCTGAAGACCATTTTGTGGTTGTGTGGCTGGAGGACATGGCCATAGAGCTATTACCCAATTTGATTTTTCTATGATAAAAACAAACCCTGCTGGTCTCTGACAGCTCACCAGGGTAAACCACAGTAACATGTACAGAGAGTGTGGTTATGGTTTTGGTTTGGTGGTGTCATTTGTGTCTTTTTGTCCAGGCTTACTAATTGCTCACAAAACAGAAGGGAGGTACAGTGGCTCCTTGATGTTCCACTATCCTGAGTATACATTTAAATATGAAATTGCTTTTTAGGCAATGTGTTTCAGTATTTGGTCAACCTCGCTATAAAGAAGTCTCCCATGTTTAGGTGGAACCTCCTGTGTTCTAACTTGTACCCTTTGTTCCTTGTCCTGTCATTGAGCACCACCAAGAAGAGTCTATAACCTTCATCTTGACACTCACCCCCCAGGTATTTATAGACATTGGTAAGATGTCCTCTCAGCCTTCTTAAGGCTAAACAGCCCCAGGTCTCTCAGCTTTTCTTCATAGGAGAGGTGTTCAAGTCCCATAGTCATCCTTGTAGCTCTATGTTAGAGTCTTTCTAGCAGGTCCCTATCTCTTGAACTGAGAAGCCCAAAACTGGATACGGTATTCCAGGTGTGGTCTCACTAAGGCAAAGTAGAGGGGGAGGGGAATCTCAGTAAAAACTGAGACATTCAGTAACTTCTCTTTTTTGACATCCTGTGTAACCAGGTTCGCCATCTCCAGCAGTAGGCCCACAATTTCCCTAGCCTTCCTTTTGCCATCTCTGTGTCTACAGAAGCCTTTCTTGTTGTCTTTGACATCCTTAACTGGATTCAGGCCTGTAGCTTTCTTAACAATATTTCTACATGCTCAGACAGTGTTTTATTCCTTTTAGGTAACCCATACTTTTTTTCACTGTCTGTGCGCTTCATTGTTGTATTTGAGCTTTGACAGAAGCTCCTTGTTCATCTACACAGGAATCTTGTTGTTTTTCCTGACTTCCTGCTTGTTGGGACCAAACACAGAATGTATGTATGTTGACACAAGCTACCAAGCCAACAGTAAATGTTTAAGCTGATGGATGCACTAAAGGCCATTGCCTAATGCTTTGTTGATTTTTTTTTTTAATTTTTTTTTTTTTAATCTCTGAGACTACTCACTTCAGTGTTTGGAGATGTTTGAATGATCAGTGGATTTTCACTCTACTTTTCTCAATCTCTCCTTTTTTTCTCTATTCTCTTCCCCTTCTGTTTGCTGTGTCCTTCATATTTGCTCAAAAAGTTCCAAAAGAAGCAAAATACAGCCTACTTTTCCATAGAATACAGCAGTCCATTTAAAATAACTTCCTATTTTTGTTACACAACAGCTGCCTACACATCTGCTAATGAACACACTTAACCAAACGCTTTCCAAAGCTGTAGCTAGACTATTTTCACAGCATATAGGTGGACAGATAGAAGAAGAGAGGCTTTATATAGTTAATTATCATCTAGTTCCAAATATTGGAAAGTAAAGATCCCTTCCAACCTAAACCATTCTATGAATCTGGAATATAAACTTGGTTTCAAGTAAGTACTGGTGTGGACAGGACAAGGAACCTGCGTAATCTCCTTCAGTCCTACATTAACAAATGGTAACCTTGTGATGTTTGTCTTTTAGTTGTATTTTTCCCTCCATTTGTGTTCATAATCAGAATAACTTCTGACCCTGATGGCAGAAGATGGCAAAGAAGTGAGTCTCTCTCTCTCTCTTTTTTTTTTTTTTATTACTGTATCTATCACTGTCATTGCTGACCTTACCTGACATTATCAATAAATTTGAATTTTTTTTTTCTCTTCCCTCAACTTCCCTACTGTTATCAATTGAACCAGATAATGCAAACAGTCTTAATCAGGCTCAGGTCAAAAGAAAAATGCAAACTCCATTAGTCAATATTCTCAGAAGACAGAAAGGTCTTTTGTGAGTAGATAGACCAGCTGTAGCTTGTCTTCTCTATACTGTCTACTTGACTTTGCTAAATCTTACCTCCTTTTCAGTCTGGTTGGAAATGAAAAGGTTATTTATATCAGGCTGGTGTGCACTTGAGATCTGTGTACTTTGTCATTCTGGGGTTGACTGTAGACTGAGGCTTTATTGTCTCTAAGAAACATTCCCAGTTGTGGCTGATCTCACTTGGTTCTGCTCATTAGAGGCTATGTCTCTCCATTCATGACTGGGGCTCTTAATCCAGAGTGAGGGTAGATGCAGAGATACAAGAAAATGATGAGTGTTCATTCTGACTTTTGAACCACTTGAGCAACAGGGTAGGGTCCTCTCATGGCACAACTGCAGTAGTAAAAACTGAAGAGGTACATTCATTTGCAAATGAAGCAGCAGCATTCATCAGCATTCCTATCAGAGATGAGAAATGTTCTTTCAAATTCTGGCAACAGGACATACTTGGCAAGAAATGTGCATACATGGCTGAGCCTTAATGAACTGAATGTACAAACAGAAACGGGAACAAAAAATCAGCTCAACTGTGAGAAAAGAATGAGAGTGGAGCTGATGTTTCATTACTTCTGCCAGCCTAATCCCTTAAGAAAGTTTCTTGGCCAGCTGACTAGCCGCTTGCTCACTTCTGAAGTAACTTCTTTTTTAAAAATATACCCTGAAGCAGGTGGCTGCCCAAGTGCTTAGGATTTTGGACACTCAGGATGGAGGAGGATTTGTGGTTTTTCTGCAGAGGTTTCCATGTTTGTCTCAACAAGTTCTGAGCTTTCCCAGAGCATAGCAGCAAGCTAAGGGATACTCTGCAGGCATAAATTGATCCACCTATCTGTTTTTTCTCCAGGCATAGGGTAGAATATTTTGCTTGGAAGGGACCTACAATGATCATTTAGTTCAACTCCTTGTTGACCTAAAGGAGTTGAACTAAATTCAACTCCAGGGCTGACCAAAGGTCAAAGCATGTAAATGGCATTGTCCAAATCACTCTTAAACATTGCCAGGCTTAGGACATCAACCACTTCTTCTAGGAAGCATGTTCCAGTGTTTGACCACTCTCTTGGTAAGGAAGTATTTCCTTGTGTTGAGCCTGAACCTCTCCTAGGATCATAGAGTATTTCAAACTGGAAGGATTAAGTCTTACTCTTCACAGGACTACCTAAAATTAAACCATATTACTAAGAGTGTCACCCACATGTTTCTTGAACTCTGACAGGCGTAGTACCATGACCACTTCTCTGGTGCAGTTTTGAACTATTCCCACATGTCACACAATGCCAGGGAGAAGAGCTCAGCACCTCCCTCTCTGCTTTCCATTCTAACAAAGATGTAGGGAGCAGAGAGTTCACCCCTGAGTTCCCTTTTCCTCAAATCAGACAAAATGGTGTGGGTTAACCTGCTTGGTTAGATGAGCAGGGCAGGGGCTAAGTAGAATGGGCAAAGATGCCTACCTCTGCTGCAGCAAGGGGAACCTGATTGATGCTTGACAGATACTTGTGGTGAGCAAACTGTCGTCATAGGCTTGACTCACTCCACCCTCTCCACCACGTCAGTTATATATTGAACTTCCCAGCTTTCCTGGTGCTGCTGCCTTATCTCTCAAGCCTCTGGGTGATTCGCTGAAAAAAGGCATTTTGTTATGTTTCATCTCTGTGTTGGACTCTGGCATATCTCAAAGAGTATAAATCTCTGTTATCTATCTTTTCCACAGACACTTCCCCCCTCCATTTCTACATTACAGCCATTGTTACAATGTCTTATCCTGTGCTGCCCAGAACAGGGTTGATGAGACTGCCCAAGGTGGAAATCTCAATGATGGTGTGGAAGCTGGTCCTGTTCCTGGGGCTGGCTCACTAATGGCAGGGAGAGGGCTCTCCTCTGTCTAGGGTGCATAGGTGAGCACACCGTCTTCGATGGATATTTCACATTCCAACCAACTATCCATCAGAGAGATGTACTTGGGAGGTTCATCATAGTCACAGGAAGGCTGTTTGCAGTCTTTCAGAGACACAATTGCTTAGCATATTGTTAGTTACAGGAGTAGTGCTTTCATTCAAGCATGACAGGGAAACCACATAATCAAAATAAAAAGCCCTACAACTTGTTTTATGCAACCCTATATATGCTGTGTGGTATCTTGTGCAAGTTTTGCCAAACCTAGTACATATATTTCTAAACACGAGTAATTAAATTCTTGCACCTAAGAGCACACCTCTCCATGGGTGATACTCTTCTCTAGATCTCACTTTTGGGTTCCTAAAGCACCACTCTCTACCATGGAAGAGGATCTGCCTAGGGCATTCCTATGGTTCAGGTTTTGGGCTACTTTCCAGGAAAGCTTTCAGCTCTTCGTTCTTCTAAATCTGTTTTATTGCTTGCCTGATGATTTGTCTGCATGCCAACCTTAAGACATGTCTACCATCTGTGTCTTAAGCAGCTGCTGCCAGCCACAGCATCTTGAGTATTCTTGAGCCTTGTTTCCCTTGTACAAGGCATGGCTATATAAATCATCATGCTTTTCTTAAGGCGTGCAAATCTTTTTTTACTTTGATGCCTGTGACACCTTGGCTCACATCCTCCCTGAGGGAGAGATGCCTTCCAGGGTTGACTGAACCATGTGTTGAGACAAAATGTCCTACTTTATCTCTTTATGCAGCACAACTTCTGCTCTTGCAGTGGTCATGGCCATGCTGGAAGCACTCTCCTTTTCTACAGGATGCTCCAGTTGTGGGGGGCAAAGGAACTCCCATTTTCCATCCTGATGAAATCTGACCTTTGCTGAATACAGTGCTACAGCTCCAGTCACTCCTGTGTGTGGTTTTGGGTTTTTTTTTGTTTGTTTGTTTTGTCCGTCCGTCCCTGTCGTCGTCATCCCCCCCCCCAGGCTTGTTTCTGGAAGGCTATGCCCTGTGGATACTGGTAGCAATGAAGTGCCTATTTTGCAGGTGCCATCTGCAGTTCTTTACAATTCTTTAGGAAAACTGTCAGACATTAGTCTAACAGTAAGTTTAATAGTTAGTTTATTTTGGCAACTGCTGCTGTGCTGTGAGTGTCCAAAGGCCCTTGTAGCCCAACACATTCTCTATGGCTGTGGCTCATGTAAAGACCAAAGTAAGCAAAGACTTTGTGACTGCAGAAGCATTTGAGAATAACTTCGTATCTCTCGATGTCCTTCACCTAGAAACACACTATTGATGTTTAGCTAAGTTTCATGAAAAGCAACAGACTTTTTCCATGTGTGAAAGTTCAGGTAGACTCTAATAACTGCCGTTGCAATTAAGTTCTGCCAACCTGTGGGGTGCAGCATGTCAAGAAGGTGAAACAAGCATGTGTTGCTTCAGCAGTGAACAGTGACACTAGCTTTGGTATGTTGGATTTGGAGGGGGAGGTAGATTTCCAGTCTTCCCTCCCTGAAAAGTAAATAGTGTGCATGAAAGCAGTGACGTTGGGGTTGTTTGCTTTCAGAACAGGGTAGTCTTGCCACTCAGATAAGGATGTGTGTTTTGCTGGAGCTACACTTTTCTTCTCACTCATCTTGCAAAACCTGACCTGTTTTTGGTGTGCTGCCCCATTGCAATTTATGTCTGTTTAAATACCCTTTGTGCTGCTCTGTTGTGCTCACCTCTCTGCAATTACAGACTGCTTGCACGGAGCTTCCAGTCAGCAGAGATGCATTACACAGTTATTTATCTGCAGATTGAGTGCTCTAACCCAGCACTTGGGTGTGCAATGATTAAGATTATAATATGCTTTGTAAAATGTGTAGTGAATGATGGATGACAGTGCTGGGTTGTAAAGGCCAGACTTCCATAGGGGAGGGGGTTAGGATCCACTTCCAGCTTCAAACCAAACTTCTTAATCTGATCTTTTAACTAGGTCCATAAATTAGGTGGTTTCCTCCTAGCTTGTCTGGAGCAGCATCGCCTAGAGACTAAAACAAAACAACACTCCTTTCCTCACCTGTCTTCAAACCCCACCCAAAAGGCTCCTGAAAAGTATGCAGGTGAGGGGCACACCTCTATTTCTGCAATTGGACAGGGCTGAGCACCTGTGACCTGGGGACAATAAAACCAGTTTTAATGGAAAAAACGGTTCACACCAGCAGTGATATTTGAAATAGAATGCCTGGTGTCGTTTCCCAAGACTTGAAGGCCCAGCACCTACAGATACCGGTGGATTACTTCTGCCAAGTTTTCTGAGGAACAGTTTTATTTGACTTTGTTTGTTTGGAAATAATTTTCCATCCAGATCTGTCGTGATGTGATAGGAATTGCTCAAAAGTGAAGCTAAAACACATTGCATGAAGCCCATCAGCAGTTGCTGCGTTGCCAAAAACACTAAGGAAAGGCACTGGCTTGCTGTGCACAGCCTGGTAGGTTTTGTGGTTGGTAATTCTAGCCAGACCACATGCTTCTGAAGAGGAGCCCATATGAAGGGCCAGGGTTTTTTTTGTTTGTTTGTTCAATAAAAGTTAAAATTTCCTACGTAGAGTTTCATCTCCAGAAGGATGGTGAAGCATCACTGGGCTAGAGCAGACTAAAAGACTTTTTGTTGTTGTTCTGTTCTTTATTCTTCTTTCTCTCAGCTGCATAAGATTGTTCTATGCGAAATACCTTGACAGGCACCCATCTGCCTCATGTAGGCATGTAAAATTCAACTTAACCCCCCCCCAAATCTTTAGTCAAACAGATGTGTAGACTTTGTGGGTTTTATTCTTTTGCTTTTCACCACACTTCAAGACACTCCTCAGATCTGAGCTATGTCCTGGCACGCTAAGACTCCTGACAAAGTCTCTCATGAGCAAAGACTTGGCATAGTGGCTTACCGTGGCTAAGAATCCCTGAAGACCCATCTGTTTACATAACTACTTTCTCTCCTTCTCCAGTCTTTCAGTTTCGGGGTGTGGTTCTTGCGTGATCTGGTGCTGGGGGCCTAGGTGACCTTCTTAGGATGCTGACTCTCTGCCTCATACTGTGCAGAAACAGTCAATAAATGTTCCTGGAAAGGACTTTCATTATCTGGGCAGCCTTGCTGCCTGGTTCAGTAGGTCAGGAACCAACAGAGGGCTGGACTTTTCTTATGGTTCTGATAAGACGCTTCAATAATACATCTGAATTGAGAGAGTAACCCTTTATGCTGCAGACAGTGCCAGGTAGGTGTGGAAACAGGCATGGGAAAAGACAGAGGAGGCTTTAAAAGACCAGTTTTATGATAGGACTTGTGGCATTTTGCTGATAGGGAGTTTAATGTCATTGACAGTTTATCAAACTGATTTGAGCTGGCTAATAAGTTTCCAATAAGGTGCCAGAGATACTTTGAGTTTGCCTTTCGGTGAAAAAGGCAACTTCAGTGCTTTGGCAATAGTTCAAACATTTTACACCTTTATCCCTTGACCTCATTTTAGTTACTATGACTTCAGTAGTGATGTGTTTTGTAAGGTAGGAAAAAATAATCGTGGAACATCTGACTGACAAGAGAGATGAATTGAGGAAGAGAGTTACTGCTACCCTAGCATGATGCTGTGGAAAAGTTTTTGGAAGCAAACTCGGTTTTGTTTTGAAACTACAAATTCAGTCTTGTAAGAGAGATTACATGTGACAGCGGAGATCTCCTGGTGGAAGAAATTAAGAAGGAAATGTTAACACTCAAGTTCTGCATTAATGGCTGTATTGATGTTACTTCTTACAGACACATTCTTAAAAGTTTTCCTCAACCTCAACTGAAAGCCATTTTATCAGCTTTTTCCTCTTTTCTTTTTTTGTTTTTAAGGCAAACTTTTTTGTTATGCAACAGATATGAAAGTGTAATCTGACAGCTTGTATGCAATCTTATCCAAAAATAGCAAACAGCTTCTGTTGACTTATGACCTCACTCCAACAGACTGTTGCAAAGAAGTAGACTTTCCAGTCCAGCAAGTGACAGGAGAGAAGAGAGTCTCTGCGTGTGGAGATATGAGTTCAAGCGCCAGCTCAGTTACAGCTTTTCGTGATCGTGAAACTTGGGTGTCTTAAGTTTTCCCAATTGGAAAACAGCCCTAGGCAGCACTCATTGGAATCACAGGAAAATAAATGGAAGTTTTATTATTAAACTCTTGGACTTATTTTGAGGAAGCTGAAAGGTCAGCCTAAGCCTCTGTTGGTAAGGGAGCATCTATCTCTACACAGCAACTTTCTCTGACGGACTGAAATTGGAGACAGGCTTTTTCCTAACAAAGTACTTGAATTTGTGATAATGGTTGGATCATTAATGAGTAGTTCCCAAAGACTTGGCTTCTGCAATATGGGGCACTGGTTTGGATAAACTAGCTATGCTTATTAGTGGTGCTGATAATATATCAAGTCTTGGAAGTGTTTTTGTTGTTGCCATTTTGGAAAATAGGTGTAGAAATTGACATGTCATATAAGTGTCTTGAAAGATGAATGACACAGGCTACTGATCTGTGGCATGTTAATACTCTGGGATGAGGAGACCAGCTCAAAGAACATGTAGGGTGCCTTTTATAATCCTCAGATGAGGGCCAATGATGACTTCATCTTGTATCATTCAATGAAAATGGTGAAGGTCCTAATGCCACATCACACACGGAGAGGAAAAGTCCGAAGAACCTAACTAACTTCTGTAGGGATGAAGTGGGTTCTCTACAGAGATGGACTGAACTTTATTCTTTAGAGCAGTTTCTGTTGCTCTGGAAAAGAGAGAGGTTAGAGAGATTACCCTCACAGGGTAATGCGAACTTTTGTTCATATTTACTACAATTCAGAGAATAATTGACTTTGCAATTTGAAAAAGCATCCAGTAACATTGCTTTGACATAGCACAAGAGGCTATTGAGAAAGTGTTTGGAATCAGGGTTGTCAAGGTGAAAAAAGAGAAATGTGTTTTTGAGCAAGGGAAGTGTATCAGATCTCACAAATGAAATGATTTAAATAATGAATTTGACTACAGGATGGACGGATTTGGACCACTAAGTAGCAATTAATGTGTTCTCTTGGGGCTTTCCATCTGTGGTTTACCAGCTGTGCCACAACGAAAACCTTTCTCTTTTCTGTGAAAGTGAGTCTGTTTCTTAGTCTTCCCACAAAGCTGCATCAAGTGCTGTTTTCTCATGCATATGTTCAAGTTGCTGCAACATGCAGTTCATGTGAATTCATCTTTAATGAAGGGAAGGAAACAAAAAGGGATTCTGGTGCTTAAGTGCAATGATGACCTAGGACTATGCAATGAGCCAGTTTCTGTTCCGGAAGCAGAAGGGTCTGTTGTACCTTTGCTCTGCTAGAGGTTGTTAAGTTGGGTGGGAGAAGGATGTATTAGCCTAGGCTTAGTGCTGCCTTCAGTCTGATACGTGGCTGTCATTGACTTTGTTCAAGGTATTTTGTTGTGTGAGCCAAAACAGAGCAAAAATTTCCAAGTCTCTGTGTTGTGTCAGCTTCTTCTCATCTGAGAGCTTTGGGAAAAAGCACTCACACACCCTGAGTGATGTAGATGTAAGTTAAACTACTGCTTTGGGGTCTGGAGTGCCTTGTCTGCATATGCTGATTGAGATTCAGGCAAATGTCCAGAGGAATGAATAGATTTTATTTAAAATATAAACCTGGTATGTGCTAAGTTGCTATTATAAAATTCTCAAGTAGCTTGAATGTTAACAAGCAACTGTCATTTAGGACACAGCAGTGTAGCCAGGAGAGCCAGTGACATCCTGGCCTGTATCAGGAACAGTGTAGCCAGTAGGACAAGGGAGATTTATTCTTCCTCTCTACTCAGCACTGGTCAGGCCACACCATGAGTGCTGTGTCCAGTTCTGGGCCCCTCATTTCAAGAGAGATGTTGAGGTACTGGAACATGTCCAGAGAAGGGCAATGAAGCTGGTGAGGGGCCTGGATCACAGCCCTGTGAGGAGATGCTGAGGGAGCTGGAGCTGTTTAGCCTGGAGAAGAGGAGGCTCGGGGGGGACCTCATTGCTGTCTACAACTACCTGAAAGGAGGTTGTAGCCACGTGGGGGTCTGTCTCTTCTCCCAGGCAACCAGCAACAAAACAAGAGGATGCAGTCTCAAGTTGTGCCGGGGGAGATACAGGCTGGATATTAGGAGGAAGTTCTTCAGAGAGGGAGTGATTGGCATTGGAATGGGCTGCCCAGGGAGGTGGTGGAGTTGCCATCCCTGGAGGTGTTCAAGCAAAGACTGGATGAGGCACTTAGTGCCATGGTCTAGTTGACTGGATAGGGATAGTGGTAGGTTGGACTGGATGATCTTGAAGGTATCTTCCAACCTGGTTGATTCTATGCCTTAGATTCTATGCCTATCTTATTTGCCTCAAAAAAAAACCAGCTGGAAACCTAAACCAATTGAAAGCATGGATTTTGCAAGAGCAGGCTGTTGCATTTAGATATTTGCTACATACCATGAGGTGGCCCAGGAGTAAGAAAATTTACCCAGTCTAAATTAGCTTAGCAACATATTGCAAAGCAACTATTCGGCTACTTCTTGCATCTTTAAATGATTACAGCTTCTTGCAGTTGCAGAATGTAAAGGTGGAAAACCATTTTTAGAAAAGGCTTCTGTCAGTTGCAGCAGCACCAAAGACATTGCACAAAACAGCTTTATATGGTAGGAGTGAGGAAGTGTCTGCAAGACTTCTTACTGAACCGCTAGGAAATGGTTACCCTCCACATCCGCACAGATGTTGTTCGTGTTTTTAAGGTCTCTGCAAGCCTGCAATGAGGACTAGACATGGACTCAGATGTAAGAGAAGACAAGGAAAGGCTGACATTTGAAGGAATTTATGGGACCTTTGTGATTTTTTTTTTTTTTTTTTTTTTAAAAACTGACAAATCCCTACCTGATAGGGTATGTCACAGTTGTAGATGGGAAAGCAACAGAGGGCAAAGGTGGAATTACTAAATAGACCAATTCTTTTTTTTTTTCACAGACGCTAAAAAGTCTAACAAATATGCAATGCACTTTAATAGATAATGTCTGTAGGAAACTACAGTAGCACACAGTTACTTGCAGTCTGAACAGGAGGCACAGGCTTCGTTATTTAGTTGCAGCTTGTTCTTTGGTTTTGTTTGTTCTTAAACAACTTCCCTATCCTGGTAAAACTGGTGACTAAGCCTAGATAGTAGCATCAAGTGATGCTGCTTTTAAACGCCATGGTGGCTGAGTCTGCGCAGCCTTCCCACAAGATACTGGTGCAGCAGTAGTGCACAGCTACCCAACTCAGAGTCTTCTTGGGGATGCTGCTAACTATACTATTGCCAAATGGTTCTGGACTCCACATGGTGGAAGAGCAAGACAACAAAATTTGTTTTCACTTGGCTGAGATTTGAAATTATCTTGCTATGAAAAATTGCATGTCCTGTCTCACAGTTGATGTTGGAGTGCTTTCCCACACAAGAGGTAGGACAAACAAAGCTGTGTTTATTCACAAAAATGGTAGAATTTTAATCTAGCAATTTGTGCAGTAGAAGATAAGTGTTTCCAGGGCTCAATTTTTTTGAGGTGGAGGGAGAGGTTCACTTAAAAACTCAGTTTAAAGTCCTGGATACCACAGGGGAGTGCTTACATAAAGACTAGCAGAGCTTGACCACAGTTTCTGTTCCACCCTGAAATGGTAAGTTCAGATAACCTGACATTAACATAGCAGAGCCCACTACTTTTAATTGGGCAGATGTCCACAGCATGTTCTTTCACACAGTAAGCACTAGCTTCTGAAAAAAGTGGAAACTCCCTTTTTAGTGGAATATTCAGTAAAAACAATGTCAATATCAACCACATTTTAAGAATGCACATTCCCCTATGTTAACACGTCCAGTGCTTAACCCCATCTGAGCAACTCCTATTTTTGGAGGACTAGACCAAAGTGTTCTATGCAGTTCTGTACACAATAACATGCAGCTGGCAAAAACAGACAATGAAAGGATGTGCTGTAGAGAGGAGAAGGTGGAAAAGGTCATAAATGTCACTTTTTGAAAAGAATCCTTCAGTTTTGTGTTGTGGTGTGGTGTTTTTGTTTGTTTTTTTTTTTAGCTGCCTTCCTTCACATTCAGTAGTCATTGTCAGGGTAAGGAGCTAGAACCTCCCATACTCCTGAAATGCAGTTGCTTCTGCTGCTAGGAAAATCCTCAAGGGTGATGATGAGAGACTAAGCACTCACCAGCTTTCACTGATCTGGCACACAGTAGCTAAGTCTCAGGCTTACTGCTTTCCTCCGTGCAGAAGCTCAAAACACTGACAGGCTATTACCAAGGACTGTCCAAAGAGGTTAGCTGGTGTGATGACACAACCTGTGTGGATATTCCCAGTGGCTGGAACAGAAATCCACCAGATGTTGCTGTCTCTTGTATTGGAGAAGCTTTTTCTTGCCACTTCTCTTGGCACACTCTGCAGAAATTTGCCACTTGTATTACAAGCAATGCTGCCTTTGAGATAGGGGGTGATGCTTCTCTTGACACACCTCCAGCTGCCCCAACTGTTGGCAGACTTTCCATTTAGACAGAAGCTGTAAAAAGAAACCAACTTTCAGAAAACAAGCAGGAAAAAAAATCCCCCAAAAGTATTCGCATCCTAGAACTGCTTTTCCTATACAGCAAGTGGAGCAAGCTGCAAAGCTACAGAGAAGACGATGCTGAGAGAGAATCAGCAGGGGTGAAGCCCTGTCTCTGCCTTGGTACCTGGGGCACTGGGAGCCCTCTGGCCTCCTGCCACACACTAGAAATGTGTGTCTTTGTGCAAAGGCCAACAGTACTCTCCTGCCAACATACCCTGTCTGGCGAAGGGTTGCCAGCATCACCTTTTGGTACATTTGAAACTATTTTAGAGAATTAGATGCACAGAGCCTATCTACAGTCAAGAGAAATCAACTTCCTTAGGCTCCTTAGCCATAGTCAGTGAATATCCCTCCACAGAGCAATTCAGAATTGCTCCAGCTCTGAGTTTCTCCTCACAGAGCATCCTGCCCTAGTGATTGTAATGGGTGTTTGGAGAGACTAACCCAACTAGAATGAAGTTACCCTTCTTTGCAACCTGCCTTACTCAGTTTCCAAAACTTTTTTTGTGTTAGTCTCAGTAGGTTCTTTTTCTTTTGCAGTATTTAGGATTCCCATCCCTTGTGAAACAGTATGATATCCTTCATAAAAGGAGATCACTGGAAACAGAAACTTAATTATATCAGTATTGAAAAGCAAAATGCTGTGGCTGTGTCCCAATGGGTGAACATGCACAGTGAATTACTCCCCATCTACCATACACAACTTGATTGAAAATATCAAAACAATGTTTGAACTAGGCTACAGTTCCTCCAAGTGCCCATCTTTTGCCCCAGAGTAGTACTATCTATTAAAAAAAAATTCTAACTGGTACTGGTTTCCTCTTTTGTAAAGAATAAAACAGAACAGCAACAAACCTGGACTTATAGAGACTTGATACCCTGCACAAACTCAACTATAATGGTACTCAACTACCATTACCCTTAGCCATTATTTTCTATCATCTATCTAGTTTAAATAGTTTAAGCCTGCTGTCCTATTAAGTGCTGCATCAGCTGGGTTAGGACAATAATTAACTCATCCCATCTTCTTTAAGGACTCTCTGAAGAGGGTTGTTATTGTGACCTTAATAAGCTTCACCTTCTCCAGCCCAAACAAACATAACCAGTCTTTCATCAGAGATTGCATTCCTTAGATCATTCTCATTTCTCTGGCATTGGTCTAAGCGGCCCTCAAATTGGGATGCCCAAAACACACTGCCTTAAGTGGCTCTGTTGGCAGAAAACCGAGGTGGTGGCCCACCCTCAGAGATGGGACAGTTTCTGCTAGCAATGAACCACCAAAGCTGCTGTTGTTCCACAGATGGTGTGGAGGCATGCCAAAGAAAAGATGGTGTCTGGAAGGCAAGTATCTTTGTTTGTTGTTAATGAACAAATTGTGCTTCAGTATAAGATAAATATTTATTCCATTTATGTCACAGAGGTTTTCCTACTTATAATCTGAGTCTGGGGATCTCATCAAATTGAGCTTGGTGTAAGTCCATCCAGAGAAGACAATATTGACATTAAATGAACTGTTTGTGTCATGTTAATGCAGCTCATGGGAATGGAAAGAGTAAATGTTTGTTCATTTTAAGGAGAAAATCCATCCTCCTTTCTGTATCAGGCCCTAGAGGAAATGGTGTAATGCTTCTTGATGTTTAGGAAATGCAGAAGTGGTGGATGAAGCTGGGATTGTGTGATGGGTCTGAAAAATATCTGACCCTTAACCTAATTATTAATTGGATATGTTCACAGCATCTGTTATGGCAAACTATACTTAAACTATTACAGCTTGGATGGAGTCACGAGATATTCTGCCTCTTCCGCACAGACACCTATGCAACAGTCACTTGCTTCAGTAGAAACTACCAAACAAGGCACAAAATAGGCAGATACTTCACCCTCTCTGTACTCTTGCAAGTCCCTGTATTGAGTTTGTTTTCAAATTTTGTACTGGATTTACTTGGTCGTGTTCTTATTTTTTTCTCCATTATAAATGATAAACTTATCATTATAAATGATAAATGAATTTGTAAACCACCTGGCCTGTAATACAGCATTCTTGCTTATAAAAAATATGACCGTCTTTAAGGTCTGAACTGCAGATTTTTATTTTTTTTTTTCTTTAAGGGGGAATGCTTAGGGTGCTGCTTTTTAATTGGGTGTATATAGGCTCAAAGACAGAGTTTCATAGGCATGAAGCAAATCATGTTTCTGTATCCCAGCTAAAGACCATCTAGGATGTAGCGCCTGAAAAGGCAGAGAACAGCCATCTGATGATAGATGCTGACATGACGTGAAGTGACAAGTGGTGAGAGTTGATCAGATTCAAAAATTGGTATTTAAAACAGATTTTCCAAGTTTGGCTCTGTTTGGATGGAAAGAGGAGCATCAGCAGAGTTGTAGAACAGGAAGAGGGGGTGGCTTTAGCCTGTATGTTCTGCTCCTGTTGAGATTTCATATCCTTTGGCCTGAACTGTTGAAGGAACTTCTGGGAACTAAGGCTCTGTCTGCTTTTGGCAACACTAAGAGAGCTCAAGGAAAGTGCTTAGAGAAGAAGTAGTGCTACCAATTTACATGCTTGAGTTTAACATCCATCAGGTCTAATCCAGAAGCTTTGTCCTGAACTTGAATACTGTGGCTATGAAGTTGTTACTCTTGAGTCAAACAATGGTTAATATTTTTAACACTTACAGTTAAGTCCTCCTTTGTCTTCATTTGATTGAACATCTGTTGAAACAAATGCACTATTGTAAGCAGGTAGGTCAGATAAATATATTCTTTAGCTAGATGGGGTTAATATTAAGCAACATCCACTGAAACTGGGGGTTCAGTGTGCTTGTTGGACAGCAAAATGCACTCCATACTCTGGCTGGTGACTTAGGTCACTGTTTCAGCAAGGAGAAATCTGGAGCTTGAAGCAACAGTTTTACTCTGTTTTGGGACAGGGTCCTGCACCATGCTCAGGTTGTTTCTGATAGTAAGATGCAGATCCTGGCACAGCTGTTGTAGATGCTGGGCAAGATCACTACTTTGCTTTCTCCTGCTCTCTTCTGGAGTACCTGGACATGCTAGCCATGAGGAAGAGGGCATGGACTGAATAATATGGTTTGTCCATTAAAAGGGCAGTTGCCTCTGCGCCTTTTCCTTAGATGTTAGCTCTTGTATATCTGCAAAGCATCTTACAGATATATTAGCAAGCTCAGTCTGGTTCACAATGCATCATTTAGATCTATATTTTCTTCTGTCATGGCAAGCACTGAAGAGTCCCACGTGTGGGTGAATGCAGCAACACAAAGGTATGCAAGTATAACACAGAGTCACGGTGAGACATGCTTTATTTCTGACTTGTAGAAAGCTGTTTGAACCCGGTGGGATCTTGAACTGTCTAGCTAGGGACTCTAAAACTCTCAGATTGGGTATTCTCTGATTTTTGTTTTGGACTGTACTAAGCTACTGACTTCAGCTCTGCTCTACAGAGGAGCATCCCCTCCATCTGTCCAGAAACATCCTGCACAGATCACATCTGAGAAACCGTGGCCTGGGTGGTATGAAGCTTGAATTACTCTCATGTCAAGCAGTAAATGCTTATGAGAGTCAGAGTGCAACAGCAGAAAACCATAAAGCATGCAATGTCCTGAAGTACTACATTTCCTCCCCAAGGCACCCCAGGTTTTTATTAACAGCATGATTTCCTGCTGCTGTGTGCAGGCAGCTTACTGATACCTTTTAGCTATGTGCTGGATGACGTTAAATATTTTGGGAAATGATAAAGAGTTGTTCAGATTTGGCCGTGCAAATGCTGTGCCTTATTACCTGTGTAGGATGCTAGTTTAGAGGATCTCAGTCTTCGGCTCCGCAGCCAGCAGGTTACAGCAACCAGAACACCTATCAGAATGACAATGGAAATGATGCCAACTGCTTGAGCACCTCTTTGTTTTTTTTCCACGTTTTTGGGACTTTGTGTGATAGAATCATTGCTTTGCTTCTGCTGTGTGTCTGGAATAAAATAGAAAAAAAAGATAAAACAAGGTGTAGGCTTTCACACTTCATATGCACACATTTCAAGTGAAATTTTCACATTTCATTTCCCACATGGGCAAGTATTTGACCACATTTTTCACACATACAAAGTTCTGAAGACTAAATATTTGTGCTACTCATATCACTGTGATTTCAGGTGGTATTCCTTCTGAGCGAGGCATATTTCCAGCTTATACTATCTAATGATACAAGGCCAGTTTATTCCTTCCTGTCATCATACTGTATGCACTTGTCTGTCCCTTTTTGGTTTTCTTTCCCACCAGCTTTGGGCGACTAAGTTTGAGCTTGTAGCTAGACTCTGAAAATAAACCTGTTGTTACAGTTCTGGGCTTCCCAGTTGAAGAGGGGCAGGAAACTACTGAGTGTTCAATGGAGAGTTATGAGGATGATTAAGGAACTCTTATGAGAAAAGACTGAGAAACCTGGGGCTGTTTAGTCTGGAGAAGGATGAGAGGGGACCTTATCAATTGCTACAAATACCTGAAGGGTAGCTGTCAGGAGGATGGAGTCAGTCTCCTTTCAGTGATGCCCAGTGATAGGATGAGAGTTAATGGATCTGAACTCAATTGCATACATTTGCATCTCAGCATGAGAAAAAACTTTTTTCCTTGTGAGGCTGATGGAGCACTGGAACAGGCTGCCTAAAGAGGAGGTGAGGTGGTCTTCTCTGGAGATCTTCAAAACCCTCCTGGATGCATTCCTGTGTGACCTGCCCTAAGTGATCCTGCCTTGCAGGAGGGTTGGACTTGGTGTCTGGATGTCCCTTCCAACCCCTGGCATTCTATGATTCTATATAAAATCTAAAATGTAGATTCTGATGGTATTCAGAAAAGTGGGTGAAAACCTTTTTTCCCTGAAGTCAATGAATTTAGGAGGAAGTTCTTTACAGTGAGGGTGGTGAGGCACTGGAACAGGTTGCCCAGGGAGGTTGTGGATGCTCCCTCCCTGGATGTGTTCAAGGCCAGATTGGATGAGGCCTTGAGTAACCTGTACTAGTGGGAGGTGTCCCTGCCTATGGCAGGGGGTTGGAACTAGATGATCCTTGAGGTCCCTTCCAACCTTACCATTCTATGATTCCACCAGTTGCTGCACAGTGGAGGTTTCAAGTTGCATCATTTACTGTTTCAAGTATGGTAGTGCTTTAAGAAACCAAAAAAAGCCAGTTAGGTGAAGGGCTTTCTCCTCTGAATAGAGTCTGACAGAATGCCATTAGGAAACTAATAAGTTGGCTTAGTTTTCCTTTTAATTTGTGTATGCTAAAATATATATATGCATACTACTGTGCAACTTCTGTTCATACATGGGTTTTGTTCCTGGAAATAATTTATATGAATTGCCTGTGCTTGTGGGATCAGTGTCATTAGTCCAGAGTATGTGATTTCTTGGTCTGTTCAGGTAAGCTAACAATGGGTATCCAGCTATACTTATGTGACCAATCAAACCTCCTTGCACTAGGGTACAGAAACCTCTGAGAGAAAGGTCTGGTGGGAGGAAGGAGCAGGAACACCAATGAAACAGCCACCTCCACTAAATTCTCCCACTCCAGACAGACTCTCTATAGAGCTGTTTGGAAATCATGAAGTCTACTATTGGCACTATAGGTACAACTTTTTAAGTAAGCTGCTGCTTTTTTTTTAATAGTTTTCTGGGTTTGTGAAGAGCTGAGTATCTAAGTTCTTGTTTTTGCAATTGATCACTCACATTAGTAGTAAAAGGCATATTGTGCTATTATCTGTATCATTCTATTGGGTTAATACTACCTGTTAGAAATAGGCCTACTTTAGATTCATGGAATGGTAGGCATTGGGCAGGGACCTCCAGAGATCTTTGAGAACAACCTGTCTGCCAAATAAATAGTGTTTTGTATTAAATTGAGTTTTGGAGGATGAAATCAGAAGTTTGATATTAGGCAAAGTAAAAAGCAAACTCAAGTGCTGCAAAGCATTCAGGTAGGGGTTCAGGAATTTGGATCTGCTGTGTAATACCCTTTGACAAATAACAAAACTCCCCAAGTTAACATGTTCCTGAGAAACCAGAGGATAATGCCCAGTGACTGTCTTGGATGCAAGAGCTGCTCAGCCTGGATGTCCTCCTGTGTGATTTGGTACAGGTGATCCTTCTCTGGCAGGGGGGGTTGGACTAGATGATCTTTTGTGGTCCCTTCCAAACCCTAACATTCCGTGATTCAGTGAACCCAATCCAGTGTTGTGACTATGTTCACATTGTGGATGAAGTAAACAAAATCCACAGTCAAGCATAACTAGCTTGAAACAAAACTCGAGCTCTTCTCAGCTTTTCTTGGAACTACTGAATTAGTATGTACCCACCATTAGTGTATTATCTACAGAGAGACGCACACTGGTTGATATTCCTGCTATGTAGAAAACATGAAGTAGCACAAAGTAGCACAACTTACAGTTGGCTGATAGGTTTTCCTGCAGTATTCTATTTTCTATGGAGCACTCTATTTGCATGTTAGGAGAGGCTTTGACCTTCAAAGTGCTGAAAACACTGTAAGTGCCATCGGCGTGGGGGGTGATCTCTAGTTCTGAAGGCAGACGACTGTTGTCAGTTTTATTTATCCAATAAACATTGGGCTTTGGGTATCCATTGTCAGACCTGCAGCTGAAAGTCACCTCTTCTTCAGCATTGTTTCTTATTGGTCCTCTGAGTATTGGTTGGCTATAACTAGCTGGAGAGCAAAAGGAATAGTCATTAATAGGTTGAAAGGCATTGGGAAAACAAAATTGTGACAGTGGGTTCTGAGGGAAGAGTTCTGGGTTTCGCAAGACTCTCATGACTTGAAAGGGAAATACCTGCACATTTGGCATGTAAGCCAGAAAGCTGGAAGAATTACTGGAAGGGCAGAAAGCTGAAGACAAACCCAAAGGAAGAAAGCAACTTCTTAAAGGCATGAGAATTCATGTTAATGAAACCCAAGATGAAAATGACCCACACTGGAAAAACAGCTGTTAGAGATATCTCCCTGGTTTTAGATTCCCTGCCTGTAACACTGACATTAAGTAGACTTATTTTCAGCAAAGGGCTGAAATACGTTTCAAAGTCAAGGGTATGCTTAAATATAACATTGAAATAGCACAAATTTGAAAAGCTGTAATGAGAATTTGGGTAAGTGCAAGCGGTATGAAGTCTTACCTGCTAAACGGAGAGCCACATTTGCCCGGTGAATCACTTTAGTATATTCACTTTTCTGCAGCACGACGCATTTGTAGATATGTTCATCACTCTGGCTGACATTCAGCAGCAGCAGTGAAAAATTCCCTTCTTCCAATCTATCCCAGAATAACTGAGTCCTGTTTTTAAAGTGAGTACACTGTTCCTTCTTGTTGTCTTGGCCAGATATCAGTGCATGTACAACCGAACACTGGTCTTGATCATCAGCTATTTGCCAATATACAAGTAGACTTTGTAAGTGCAGTTCTTCTCCTTGATAAATGCAGCTCAGTGTAGCATTGTCACCAGGCTTACTGACAATCTTTTCTAGTGCAGTAACTACAAGATAAAAGGGGGGGAGGGAGGTGAAGTTGAAAAAATGTTGCTCTTTTCAAGTGCATTATATACATGTGAGCTTCTGTATTACTATTTATAAGAGGCAGCTGAGTGTGTTCACATCATAGCCACTCCTAACTCTTGACTTGCTGGTGGCTAATTCTCTATTTGTCTTATGTTTTCCAAAGGGATTTTTGACAATCTGGTGTCTTCTGCTTATTTTTTGCTCCAAGGACCAACCAGTCTAAGAGTTCTTAGCCCCACAAATACCTGAATATTTCACTTTGCACACTCAGACTGACTGTAGACACGCATTCAGATCCTAAAGCTTTAACAATTTCTTTTTTAATTAAAAGAATTCCAAGTCATACCAGGTAAATCCCAGTAAGTGGAAATGAGTGATACAGGTCACTGTTATTTCCTTCTCACAGCCAAGGATTTATTTTCTCTCATTAAAATATTCCAATTAGCCTCAAACCAGCACACAATAAAAAAGAGTGCTGCTACTATTTTGAAACCCAGCAAAATAAGCAGGAGAAAAAAGTGTTTCTCAAAAAGGACATGTCATAGCAATCACTTTTTGTCACTACTAGTGTCACACTCAAACACACTCAGCTGGCAAAACAGCATGCCCAATTAACTCCACTGACACATCCATTACATGTTTAGAACCTTTCATGGACACTTGAGGTAGGCTAGCACAGTAACTGGTTTCCAAAGCACTTCTTCTGGCCTCCAGAGATGAGAAAAGCAGCTGCTTCTCCTCCTGAGCAATGAGAAGGCATGAGCTGGCTGACAAGTGATGCAGAAACCATAGGTCAGAGAGTGTAAAAGGGCCAGGGTGATTCTGACCACAGCTTCCCTGCTCAGGGGTGCATGTTACCTCTTTAGTTAGTTAAAACTAACTAAAGCTGTTAGTTTTAACTAAGAGCTAAAAACCTCTCTGGTGCAACTCCGTTTTGAGACCAAAGCAGTGTGCAAGCTGTAAGTATTGGACTGGGGGGTGAGGGAGTGAGGTATGGGGTTGGGTAAGAGAGATTCCATGATCTCTGAATGACAAGATTACAACTGGTGGAAAGGATTATGTGAGTGGGTGAATTAGAGGGGAAAAAAGAAAGATCAGAGAATCACAGAATGGTAAGGTTGGAAGGGACCTCAAGGATCAGCTAGTTCCAACCCCCTGCCATAGGCAGGGACACCTCCCACTAGTACAGGTTACTCAAGGCCTCATCCAATCTGGCCTTGAACACATCCAGGGAGGGAGCATCCACAACCTCCCTGGGCAACCTGTTCCAGTGCCTCACCACCCTTACTGTAAAGAACTTCCTCCTAACATCTAGTCTAAATCTCCCCTCTGCCAGTTTAAGCCCATTGCCCCTTGTCCTGTCATTGCAGGACCTTGTAAATAATCCTTCCCCAGCCTTCCTGTAGGCCCCCTTCAGATACTGGAAGGCTACTATCAGGTCCCCTCGAAGCCTTCTCTTCTCCAGGCTGAAGAGCCCCAACTCCCTCAGCCTGTCCTCATAGGAGAGCTGCTCCAGCCCTCTGATCATCTTTGTGGCCCTCCTCTGGACCCGCTCCAACACTTCCATGTCCTTCCTGTGCTGAGGGTTCCAGAACTGCACACAGTACTCCAGGTGGGGTCTGACGAGAGCAGAGTAAAGGGGCAGAATCACCTCCCTTGCCCTGCTGGCCACGCTTCTCTTGATGCAGCCTAGGACTCGGTTGGCTGTCTGGGCTGCATGTGCACACTGCAGGCTCATGTTGAGCTTTTCATCAACCCAGACTCCAAGGTCCTTTTCCTCAGGGCTGCTCTCCAGCCATTCACCACCCAGCCTGTATTTGTGCTTGGGATTGTGCCTACCCAGGTGCAGGACCTTACACTTGGCCTTATTGAATTTCATGAGGTTGGCCTGGGCCCACCTCTCCAGCCTGTCCAGGTCCCTCTGGATGGCATCCCTGCCCTCTAGCAAGTCGACTGTGCCACACAGCTTGGTGTCATCTGCAAACTTGCTGAGGGTGCACTCCATTCCTCTGTCCATGTCACTGACAAAGATGTTAAACAGCACTGGTCCCAGCACTGACCCCTGAGGGACACCACTTGTCACTGGTCTCCAGGTGGACATTGTGCCGTTGATCACCACTCTCTGGGTTCGACCATCCAGCCAATTCCTTATCCAGCGAGTGGTCCATCCATCAAGTCCATGTTTTTCCAGTTTGGTGACCAGGATGTCATGTGGGACAGAGTCAAATGCCTTACTCAGGTCCAGGTAGATGACATCAGCTGCCCTTCCCTTGTCCACTGTCGCTGTGACTTCATCATAGAAAGCCACTAAATTTGTCAGGCAAGATCTGCCCTTGGTGAAGCCATGCTGGTTCCCACCAATCACCTCTGCTTTGTTTTCCATTTGCCTTAGCAGGACTTTCAGCAGGATCTGCTCCATGATCTTGCCAGGCACAGAGGTGAGGCTGACTGGTCTGTAGTTTCCAGGGTCATCCTTTTTTCCCTTCTTGAAGATGGGTGTTATGTTTGCCCTCCTCCAGTCAGCAGGAACTTCACCAGTCTGCCATGACTTTTCAAATATGATGGACAGTGGTTTGGCAACTTCATCTGCCAGTTTCCTCAGGACCCGTGGGTGGATCTCATCAGGCCCCATGGACTTGTGCACATTCAGGTTTCTTAGGAGCTCATAAACGTGATCTTCTACTATAGTAGGCAGATCTGCCTGCTCCCAGTCCTTACTTTTACCCTCTGCAACTTGGACATTGTGGTTGGAGCCCTTGCTGTTAAAGACTGAGGCAAAGAAGTCATTGAGCACCTCAGCCTTGTCCATATCCTTTGTCAGCAGCTCTCCATTTTTCTTCTGTAAGGGTCCCACATTTTCCCTAGTTCTCCTTTTCTCACTAATATACCTGAAGAAGTTCTTCTTGTTCCCTTTAATGTCCCTGGCCAGATTCAATTCCAGCTGTGCCTTAGCTTTCCGTACCACAGCTCTGGCAGCACGAACAGTATCTTTGTACTTGTTCCATGTCCCCATGACAGAATGCAGGGATTTGACATGTCAAGACTGCGCACAGTGGAGTGAGAGTGAGACCACAGTGCTGAAAGGGGCATGTGTTTATGTTGGTGCACTGGACTCAGACATGGAGATGAGCAATTTCTGAGTTGAGCACCCTGCCTTAATACCACTGAAAGAAATAGAGTACTTGTAGGGAGGAAGGCAGCACCTTAGTACATTCTCCAGGTCCTTACGCACTGCTAGGTGAGACAAGAAGTAACAGACTTTAACTGCCACAACGGTGCTGCAGCTCAGACTCTGGAAAAATTCTCTTAGCGGCAGGAAAAGTGAAACTCTGGAAATCATTGCAGGGAAGAGGGAGGCACTTGATCACTGGTATTCTTTTGGAATATGCTAGCTGGCATCTATGGAGACTGTAGCTGGCACAATTTGTTCTGATTTTGGGGCCAGGGAGTTTCCTTGACTTTGTTGAGGTCCGTGTTAAGCAAAACCAAAAGAGAAATCTAAAACCATTTAAACATCACCAGGTGATGTCACTTAAGCATGCCTTCATTTGGTAAGGGTTTTTTGGGACTGTAGTAAAAGACTTACTACTATTGGATACTTGATACCCTGATGTATAATTCTAGTATGAACTGCTTGGCAACAGCCTTTATTACCCCACTGCCTTTTTTTTTTTTTTTTTTTTTTCACAGATAAACATGCAGAGCTATTTGAGCAAGGATGTACTTAAGGCTGCTTGTTGTTCCGTGTACCTGAATTGATAGAAATAGTTTTTTTAATTCTTTCCCTAATGCATGTCAAAGAACATTTCACATTGAGGAATTCATGAGCGTCTTTCTGAAAATATGCAGGTGTTTGTATTGTACATATCACAACTACTTTATTTATTTGGCCAAACATATTAAAGGGAGGGCAGCTTCATTTTTAATTAATGTGTTCTGAACTTACCAGCTCTTAGGATATGAAGGAACAGTAACAGAAGTCTGCATCTAAAATAAAAAGCAAATGAGGATTACATGATTGAGATTTTTTTTTTTATCATAGAATCATAGAATGGCAAGGTTGGAAGGGACCTCAAGGATCATCTAGTTCCAACCCCCTGCCATAGGCAGGGACACCTCCCACTAGTACAGCTCACTCAAGGCCTCATCCAATCTGGCCTTGAACACCTCCAGGGAGGGAGCAGCCACAGCCTCCCTGGGCAACCTGTGCCAGTGTGTCACCACCCTCACTGTAAAAAACTTCCTCCAAACATCCAGTCTAAATCTCCCCTCTGCCAGTTTAAGCCCATTGCCCCTTGTCCTGTCGTTGCAGGACCCTGTAAATAATCCCTCCCCAGCCTTCCTGTAGGCCCCCTTCAGATACTGGAAGGCTACTATCAGGTCCCCTCGAAGCCTTCTCTTCTCCAGGCTGAAGAGCCCCAACTCTCTCAGCCTGTCCTCATAGGAGAGCTGCTCCAGTCCTCTGATCATCTTTGTGGCCCTCCTCTGGACCTGCTCCAACACTTCCATGTCCTTCCTGTGCTGAGGGCTCCAGAACTGCACACAGTACTCCAGGTGGGGTCTGACAACAGCAGAGTAAAGTTGCAGAATCCCCTCCCTTGCCCTGCTGGCCACACTGCTCTTGATGCAGCCTAGGACTCGGTTGCTGTCTGGGCTGCATGTGCACACTGTAGGCTCATGTTGAGCTTTTCATCACCTCTGTTCTTTAAATAAACAATAAACTTAATACTGATTGTTTTAGTATAGTAGAGGAAGTAGGTAAAATAGGTAGTGCTATTTTGTAACGTCCCATTAAGTATTTGCATTTTTTACAGCTGCCAAACTTCTGTCCTAACTCTGTGGGTGGGTGGTCAAGGCTACTACTGGAATCAGAGCAGAAGGCATGAAGCTAGTGTGCCTGTCTGTTTTGTGGAAATCCAAAGCATAATGGCTTATTAGACCAAATAGGCTCTGGAGGCTATGCTGGAAGCTATGCTGCATGGCTACAGAGGCCCAAATTCACATCCAAGCTCTGCACCCTACTGTTTTGCTGAAACTCAATGAGTTTTGGGTTTATCAGGTTAAAGGACAAGAAGTAGCTGATTATGCTGCCCACCAGTTTGTGCACTCAGTAAAAATGTGTAAACAGGAAACATGCTGATAGTAGGGAGCTGTGCAAAGGTTTTGCTGGAAAGAATTCTTTGTTTGATTACCCTGCAGTGGCAAATCTATGCAGGAGTTTCCCAAGGGAGTTACCCATGTTGGATGCTATAGGAAAACCCAATTTAAACTACCTGTAAAGTTCAGATGATTTTGTTCTTTTCCCGTGGGAGCTTTTAAGAAAGGTAAACATACAGCCCTTTCCTAAGAGGTAGTTTTTAGAACAGCCTCTCACCACCATGCTAGATGTACATTGTGCACTCCTTCCTCCAGACCACTGTGGGAAGGGAAAGGGAAGGAACGTGCTGGAAAGGTTTTGGAATGAGAATTGAGGGATTGCAATTGTCCACCTTGGCACTGTCCTGGGTGCAGCAAGTTTTGTAAAGCTGAGCTGATGAGGCAGAGGGACACAAGCACCTGTTCACCCTGTTTCCCTGCCCACTTTCACAAACAAGTAGGACACTGAGGCCACTCTACCTGGGTGCAGTTGCTTCCTTTGTTGCTCTCAACCCTCAGACAGGTCCAGCAATCGAACCATAGGCTGGGCAGTGGGAAGGGACAGTACATGTGAGCTCTAGGGTCTCCTGTCCTGGCTATTTACCTTTTTCCCTCCAGATCAAACACTGCCCTGGCTGATGCTCCTTCGTCTAAGCCCTAACCTAAGCTCACTCTCCCAACAACCATTTCTCACCTTACTTTCCCCCCCTGCCCGCCCCGAGCTGTACCCCCTCTCTCTTTCAGGCTTCATGCCCTTTCCCCACAGCTTCTTCATTCAGCCAAGCGTCTTTGTTCACCACCTCCCAGGCACAGTGTTGTTTCTGCCCAGCTTTACTCCTGCCAGTTGTGTAGGCACAGGCTAGGCCACCTCTGTTGTGGAGGAAGGTCTCTAATTCCCACATGTTCCCAAGAAAATTGTGATCTTCCCAAACACATCTAGCTTCCCATAAAGCAGAGGAAATTTCTTACGCAAAGTCTACTGCCACTTGAAACCCCTGTCTTCAGAGAATTAAATGGATAAAGCTTAGTTAATACAACTTGGAGTTGTATTACTCCAAGTTGTATTACTTCTATATGAAGAAAACACTTTTCCCTTTTCTCCATCCTTTGAAATGGTTGTATAGACAAGGTTTCAAAACTTCAAGCAGACGCTCTGTGTGGAATATTTCTGCTCTAGGGCTAAATACAGACTTAGGAGACTTGAATACTTACTTTAAGTATATGTACCTAAACACTCCAGGGAGGCAGTTCTGCTCTGTTCTGTCTCTTGCAGTGACTTCTACTGGCTTTTACATGTGGTCTTGTATTATATTTCTGCAGTGCTTTTATACTGTGCAGGAGCCATCGCTTTTGTGTCAGGCTTGTAGAGGTCTGCCTTGATAAGATCACCTTAAGGTCATTTTTATTCCCATGGCTGTGCTTGTTTTTACTCTTCCCTGCCCAAGTTATAAACTATGAATATAGCAAGTCATTGAATTAAATGGCAAACAACAATTGACTAATCTTTACAGAGCTCTTTAGGGAATTTCCCATGGTAGGCATTTGCTGATGCCAACAAACATTTAGCTAGGCAGCCAGAACTGATTCTCTAATGTATGCATACAAAGTGGGTTTTCTTATTTTAATAAATGATGTCACAGTCAAGGTTGGACAGATCTAGGGATGCTCATCTTCTCACCTGGAGGAAATGGCACCTGTGGTAGTGTGTGGGGGCAGTGTCAACCCAGTATGGTTCCCCAGAAAACCTTTAATGCCAAAGTTCTCTTGGGAAAACTGGAGACACAGTCTCACTTTCACAGAACCTCCTCTTTTGCCCCACATACACTCAGTTGCTGTGTCCATCACACAGGTAGTAAGCTCCACTAAGTGCAGGTGTAGCTGCATTAATTTCTTAGGTTCTCTCTCTCACCTTTAGTGATGTTTATTGATTTTTTTTTTATATTATTTTAAATTTTTTTATGTGTTTACCCTTTTTCAATTCACCTTCCTCTTCTACATGGTTTTTATAAGGTCATGTGAAATAGGAGAAAGTTGCACTTCCTCTTTCAACACACTCTTGCTTGACAAGATTTATTCTTTCTACTCGCACCTCACGCCTTTCATGCACAGTTTTAGAGTCACGGGCTTCTGCCACAAACCGTCAGCACAAAAGCTGTCCTCATGCTTGCAATAATAACTTTTGTTTTACTGCTCAGATAACTTTGCCCCTACCCTAATCTTACAGTGACATCAAGCCTGCTCCCCTCCTCCCATCGTTCCCATTGGGGCCAAAAGCCTCCTTTAAAATGCCAAGTACTGGCCTGCAGCCCACCATGGCCGAATACAGGCGGCCGAGGGGGCCGACCCGCTCGGTCGTGTCGGACCGCCGCCGCGGGAGGCACCTTGCAAACTCTCCTCCCCCGCTCTGGGCTCTCAGAGCCGCCGGTACGCGGGAGGGCCACTCGCCCGGGCCCGCAGCATGAAGCAGCGGCCGGGCACATCTAACTCCGCAACAACCTGTCCGGGCAGGGAACTCCGTGCGCCGCGTCTCCCCATCCTCCTTTCAGACGCCTACCCTTTCCATAACTTTTCCCGCCCGCTGCCCTGCAACGAAACCCAGGCTTTACTAAGAAGGGTGTGCACCTTTCTGTCCCCCAACAAGAAGCCGGCTTGTCCGCCTGCTGTCCCAGAGACTTAGAGGGGCGGCGGCAGCTCCCCTTGCCGCGGTGTCGACACTCACCTTTGCGGCTCCATCGCAGCGGCGCCGGAGGCGGACGGCTGCCGGAGCCTAGCTGTACTGCGCCCGGTCACCCACCGGCTGACTCAGTTCAGGCCATTCCCTTTTTTTTCCCTCCCACAGCTCCTCCCGGCGGGGATTTCCGCTTTCATTGAGCGGACAGCCCCGCTACTGGGGCACCGTGCAACTGGCCGCAGTCCTGCTTCACTCCCGCACGCCGCCGTTCGACAGAGCCCTGCCCTGTCCGGCTGCGCCGGGAGTCTTCAAGCGTTTGCTCATCCGTGCTGACCGCATATCAAAGCCTGGGTGCGAGTCCCTTTCCGCCGGTTGGCGCTGCTGAGGACGTCCTGGGCTGTCAGGGCTGGGCACCGGCTTTAGTGATAGGGAGGCGGCAGTATCTTGTTGGCACCGCGACGCGGTAGAGACCGCTCCCGCAGCCCGGCTCGGCGTGCGCACGGATAGTGAACAGGGTATCGCAACTCATCTGTGAGCAGGGCTCTTTGTGGAGCCTGCCAGGGACCCAGGACTCTGCTATGGAGCTGTGTTTCGAAATACACTTCCAAAGATACTAGGTTTCTGATCTAGTAAATAGCCTTAAACGTGATGTGACGCGGCGCGTCACTGCAGCTGAAGACGCAGAGAGCAAAGTGAAAGCTGCAGTTCAAGTCCACCGTAGCGGACTCCCTTCTGAGTCATACTGGGATTAACAATTAATTTGGCCATGATGAGTGAGAAACTCCAGGGTTGTGCAAGACCTGCAGGTCTTAATGCTGTTTCTGCTGCCAATCACCAGTTCTGAGTCTCAAAGATAAGCTTACTTCAGCCTCTCTGTGTGTCACTGAGAACACTGCAAATTAGCTATCAGTTTGGGAGGATAGACTTAAAGTTACATTGAATTTAAAGGATGACAAAAGTTCCTATAGAATTATGGTTGAGTGAGAATGTATTGGCAGGAGCCAATACACTTCTCTCAGTGAAATGTTTACTGATGGAATATCCTAGTTTGGTAACTACTCTTTCGATATTTTGCTGCTTTAATAATAGGCAGTGAATAGGGATGCACATGACATCAGTTCTTTGTGGCTAAAATCTTCTTGATTTCAAATGCTTCTGGCTTAACTGTATAGGTGAATTTTCAGAGTTCTGAGTATAAATTCATTCTTTCTCTAATGCATAGCTCGAGTGCGCTCTCCTGGCATTCTTTGCTACAGTTTCTGTCATTCTCTTTTCATACATGATAGGTAAGAACAGCCTATAACTATTTGTGTGTACTGGTTTGGGTGGACAGGAATTTCAGAATAATTAAGAAGCCAAACATGTCTCTATAGCTAGCAGACTCTTTGGAAATTGGAAAGGTAAGGCATAGACTTCTTCACTGCCTGCACCAGGCTTTTGAATCTGCACTCTTGGAAAATATTTCTTAATAAAAAGATGATAACCTCATCTTTTATTTCTTTTCCAAATGATGTTTCAGGCAGGTTCTGAGTTGCCCCTACCTGCAGGATTCCACAGAGAGCTTGAAATATAAGGATATTCTCCTACCAGTAACTCCATTCCTATGACATACACACTGAACATCCTTGTGGTAATGAAAACAGGCTCTTGTTGCCAAATCACATTCCTTGAGGAGCTGATATAGAATCATAGAGTGCATTGGGTTGAAAGGGACCCTCAAAGGCTTTCTTGTCCCAGGTCGTTTTGCAGTAAGTAGAAACATATTTAACTAGATCAAGGCCCCATCAAGTCTGACCTTGAAAGTCTCCAGGGATGGGACCTTTACCACGTGTCTGGGGAACCTGTCCTCTATTTCACTACCCTCATTGTGAAGAACATTCTCCTGATGTCCAATGTAAATCTACCCTGGTTACCCTTTGTCCTATTGCTGGTTGCCCTTCTGAACAGACCCTTCTCTGCCTTCCTGTACATGCCCTTGAGATACCACAATGCCACTATAAGGTCTCCCTGTATCCTTCTCTTCTCCAGACTGAAGAACCCCAACTCTCAGCCTGTCTTCAAAGGAGAGGTTTGCCCTCTCATCATCTTCATGGTACTCCCCTGCATCCACTCCAGAAGGTCCATGTCCTTCCTGTGTTGAGGACTCCAGAGGTGGACACGGTATTCCAGGTGGTGTCTCACAAAAGCAGTGTGGCAGAATCACCTCTTTGTTTCTGATGGGCACGCTTCTTTTGAAGCAGCCCAGGACACAACTTGACTTACAGGCTTCTTCCCTATTTTTTCCATGCAGACAAAAAAGGAGAAGCAGCTGAAGTGGAGGATCTTCCATGCAGCTGAGATGGTTCTTTCTATTCACACTAAATAGCAGTATATTTTTAGATATAGATTTGTTAATGTGTCACTTACAAGCAGTAAACTGTTGTGTTTGGCTTTGGGTGAAAATACAGACCTGTTATGCAATCTTTCCCCTACAAGTGTCACATCGAAGGTAAGATGAATGATAAAAGGCAAGAATGTTTGAAAAACCTATATGAAAAGTTTTCATCAAAGATGTGGCTTCTCATCTCCACTACCACATGCCTATAGAAAATTGCAGGCAAGGAAACAGCTCCTAATGTTACTTGATGCAACCTCAAGGAGGAAAACAGCATTCTAATTTTTCCAGGCTTTGAGGGTGAAGCGATCTACGTACTAGAGGGCAAGGGAACTGCTTGTTTTCAAGTGAGTATCCGGCAAAGAGAGCAGGTGTATCTACAGTGGCAAACTCATCAGTGCAATTGTTGAGGATCTAGAGTGACTGAGTAGACTTTGTGAAATGGACATAACTCTCTGCATGTATAGAGCTAACAAAAATCTCAGAAAAATTGAGCACTTTCGGGGACAACTGAAAAATGGGTGAGATGTCTGTATGTGATTTGGGGAACTTCAACTGTTTTTAGAGTGGGACAACCATGAGACAAATGCACATGAGGTTGACAGATGAAGATAATTGAATGCTGTAAGGTTTTTAGGGTGGCTAGAGGATGTCACTCATTTGAAAAGCAGATGCCTGTGTTGTTAGTGGTAGGCACAATGGCATGGTGATGAAACCAAAAGAGAAGTGTGATCACCACTTGGTTGCCTGCACTGAACCGCTCTTCCTATTTTGTCCAAACACACCAAGACAAAACAGAAGGCAGTAACATCCCATTTTAAGAGATAAGTATGTGATAAAGGCATAGCAAGTTTTCAGCTGACAGTGGAGACACAATTAAATGAAACACATTTAAAAGGAGAGGCTAGAGTAGGCATTATTTCATTTGCATGTTTAAAATAGGTATATTGTCTAGATGAGTAGTTTTTTTCATAGGACTGGAAAACTAACAAGACCTTGAGCCTAGTTGCTCCTCATCTTAAGTCAGAAACAATAGGTACTATCCAGCTATTAACACCTATGGCCTCACCGACATTAGTTAGATGATATTTGTTCCCTATAAGGAGACAAATCAACAGTAAATAGAGGTACAATAAAAATGTCAGAGTCTGCAGGATCATGCAATATATGTTTTCAGCAAACAAATTTTGATATAGAAAGCTTTAAAATCATCCTGATAAGAGTTTAAGTGAAAATCAAACTCAAAATAAAGATTGCGTGGCTGTCTTGTTCTTCTATCAATAAATGTGTGGCTGTGCACACTGAAATACACCAAATCCTTATGCAATGGTTTCCACAAATCTCTGGCTTTTGCACTTTGAAGATTTCAGTGCATGACATCAAGGCCCTAAAATAGGACTTGCAACTGAGAAAGTAAACCAAGAGGGAAAAATCAGGCTAGCTGCCTAATTATGCAATCTTATGTATGGGTAAAGGGAAAAGAAGGTACGAGGCATGAATGAATTTAAAACTCTTTTCCAAACACTTTTTCTCTGTCAACAGAGAAGTTGGCAGAAGTAGTAAGTGGAAGAGATTTTGCATCTTGAGAGTAGAGGATGATGGGAGGACAACTTGCACAAAAGCAAATAGTTTCCATGACAAGTGGAGACATCTGGAGTAAACCAGCAAAACTAACTGCTGAGAACAGACTGGTGATGAAGTGAGGGAAATGATGTGATTCCAAATAAAATCTTGCATGATTCTGAGAAGTGCCTTTCAGATTGCAAGTTTGGCCTGATGCTATGGGAAAGAGCTGCCAAGAAATATACTTGACAGAAGTGAATGGGCGAAGAGAAAACAATAGTTGGTCTGTTTGCTCTCTGTGCTTTGTCTCAGATTTTGTTGTCATAGTAGGCACTTGGGGTATTAACCAAAAAGATCACTTTTAACGCCCACATTTCAAGACCGTCCCATGGAAAAGAGGACACTTGTAGCACTGTAAAATGCCAGTTCTCAGCAAGACGTACTCAGTGTACATAGCAGCAATGGCTACCAATTTATTTATACACAGAAATTGAAAGAACTATGATCTATTTAATTATGTTGTTAGAAAGGAGTGCTGGAATGCACGATTCTTATTTGTGCGGAATGAGATTGCTGATTTCTTGCTGGTTTAGGAAAAGCGAGGGAATAACTTGGCAGTACTTTTTACCTGCTCGCTCTTGGTGTGTGTTGAGAACAGTCTTTTGAGCCTCTCCTAATTAATGTACACAGTCTTTTGTAGATCTTCTGTGCTATGAGTGAGTGATCCCCAGAAAAGGAGTTCTCTTGCTGACTGAATTATCCTCTGCTTCTTTACTCAACCTCACTTCTGATTTCACAAAATCACAGAATGGTAGGGGTTGGAAGGGACCTCTGGAGATCATCTGGTCCAACCACTCTGCTGAAGCAGGTTCACTTAGATCAGGTTGCATGGGAATGTGTTGAGGCAGGTTTTGAAAGTCTCTAGAGGACACTCCACAACCTCTCTGGGCAACCTTTCCAGTGCTCTGTCACCCTTAAAGTAGAGAAGTTTTTCCTTACTTTTAGGTGGAATCTAGTGTTCTAGTTTGTACCTATTGCCCCTTATCTATCACTGGGCATTACTGCAAAGAGTCTAGCCCCGTCCTCTGGACAACCTCCCTTTAGATATCATAGAATCATAGAATAGTAAGGTTGGAAGGGACCTCAAAGATCATCTAGTTCCACCCCCCTGCCATAGGCAGGGACACCTCCCACTAGCACAGGTCACTCAAGGCCTCATCCAACCTGGCCTTGAACACCTCCAGGGAGAGAGCAACCACAACCTCCCTGGGCAACCTGTTCCAGTGCCTCACCAACCTCATTGTAAAAAACTTCCTCCTAACATCCAGTCTAAATCTCACTTGTGCTGCCATTGCAAGTAATAGTCCCTCCCCAGCCTTCCTGTAGGCCCCCTTCAGATACTGGAAGGCTACTATAAGGTCTCCTGGAAACCTTCTCCTCTCCAGGCTGAAAAGCCCCAACTCTCTCAGCCTGTCCTCATATGTATAAGCACTGAGAAGATCCCCTCTCAGTCTTGTTTTTTTTCCAGACTAAGGAGCCCCAGGTCTCAGCCTCTGCTAGTAAGAAAGATGCTCCAATCCCCTAATCATCTCTGTAGCACTCCCTTGGACTCTTCACAGTAGTTCCCTTTCTCTCTTGAACTGGGGAGCCCAGAGCGGGACACAGTACTCCAGGTATGGTCTCACTAGTGCAGAATAGAGGAGGAGGAAAACCTCTTTCAACCTGCTGGTAACATTCTTCTCAGTGTATCCCAGGATACTATTTGCCTTGGCCACAAGAGCACATTGCTGGCTCATGTTTAACTTGTCCCACAGGACTCCCAAGACCACCTTCACAGAACTGCTTTCCAGCGATTCCTGACATATACTGTTCCTTCCTAAGAGCATGACTCCACACTTGCCCTTGCTGAAATTCTTTAGGTGTTCATTCACCCAACTCTCCAGCCTGTGCAGGTCTCGCTGAATAGGAGCACAGCCTTTTGGTGTGTCAGCCACTCCACCCAGTTTTATATCATTAGCAAACTTGCTTAAAGTATTCTTCATCCATTCCTCCAGGTCATTTATAAAGTTGTCAAACAATACTGGAACCACTCTTGACCCCTGGGCAATGCTCCTCACTACAGGTCTCCAACTAGACTCTGAACTGATGATTACAACCCTTTGAGCTCTGTTTTTCAACCAGTTCTCAGTCCACCTCACTTTGCTTTCCTCTTCTTACAAGTGGCAAGAGGTCATTTGCTAAGGATGCTGGATAAGGCGTCAAAGAAACAGGTGCAGAAATGAAGTTCATCATTTTGGAGTGTGAATTGTTTTCTGGACAAAGACTCCTTTCTTTTGGCCAGGTTTAATACGTTAATCGTAAGAATGACAAGAGAGTAGGCAAAAGAAGAACAAACTCAGATGCATATGCTTTCAGCTAAGTAAGAAAAGGAGCAGGTTTGTCTGAGACCCATCTAGGTGCTGTTTTCCTTCTCCAAAAGGAAGATGTTGCTTTCCAGGACAACTTCTTCAGTATGCCATTTCTTATCCCACGTAGCACACAGCACATTCGAAATCTTCCGAATAGTTCAAAAAATTCATCACAGCTGAGCCCAGATCCCGAACACTGATAAACTGTCTGCAGGAGTATGAAAAGGGAATTCACGAAGCGTGAAGTGACAAATCTCTCATTAGAACTAAAACATTAAAGTATATTTGACCTGCAAAAGACTAATTTTAAACCTCAGCCTTCCTAAACTGCAAAAAGATTGGAGTAATAAAATGTCATGCAATGAAGATCTCTCTGATCACTGTGTTCTCCTGGGAGGGGAGAGCTAATGAAATTCCCAGAGAAAATGCCTAAGAACCATCTTGGCAAAGGCAGAACAGATGGAGTATTTTTCAAATGCAAATATGATTATGTAGAGACTCAAGACTGAAATGTGCTCCAAAGACATAAATATAAAATGCAGTGTAGATATTTGTTGTACAAATTCAGTATTTGAGGTTTATGTTTCACTGGACATCAGGAATTTTAAGAAGCAGCTTAAAAGAAAAGATGTTGTTGTAATTTGCCAAAGTTTTTGATCGCGTCAATATGACATTGCTAAAGTAAATGAGCTCTGATTTGAGATAATGAAACATATTAAGCGTGGCTTTGGAAATAGTCTAAAAGTACCTTGGAGTCCTGCTACACAGCAAGTTCTCTATGGGATGGCAATGTGCCTGTGTGGCCAAGAGAGCCAGTGCCATCTTGGGGTGAATCAGGAAAAGTGTGACCAGCAGATCTACTCTGCCCTAGTGAGACTACACCTGGAATACTGTGTCAAATTTTGGGCTCCCCAGTTCAAGAGAGACAGGGACCTGATGGAGAGGGCTCAGTGGAGAGCCCTCATGAGGATGACAGGGGGTCTTGAGCATCCACTCCTATGGAGAGAGACTGAGAGCCCTGGGGCTGTTTAGTCTTGAGAAGACTGAGAGGAGATCCGATCAATGTCTATAAATATGTGAAGGGTGGGTGTCAAGTGGATGGGGCCAATATCTTTTCAGTGGTCTGCAGTAATAAGACAAGGAGCAATGGCCACAAACTGGAACATAGAAGGTTTCACATCAACATGAGGAGAAACCTCTTTACAGTAAGGGTGACAGAGCACTGGAACAGACTGCCCAGAGAGGTTGTGGAGTCTCCTTCTCTGGAGACTTTCAAAAACCTGCCTGGATGCCTTCCTATGTGAACTACCCTAGGGGATCCTGCTTTGGCAGGGAGGTTGGACTCAGTGATCTCTGGAGGTCCCTTCCAACCTCTAATGTTCTGTGATTCTGTGATTTAAGAACAGGTCTAGTAAACAGTATTCCTAATACTGCAGTAAAAATCAAACATGCATGTGTTCTGAGTTGTTGCCACAAACTATTTTGGAAAATAGTATCTGATATAAAAATATTTCTCCTCAAGGAAAATCACAGCTGTAGTCCTGGATGTGCTCGCTTCCAGACCAAAAAAATGCCTGTGACATATCTAAAATAATGTTTTAATGTTGTCTTTAGAATTAAAAGTCAGAACATTTAGAAGATTATTTGTTTCTCCTCATGGCACAGTATGATAGAAAACTGTGTAGCACAACAGGATGTGATATGGGTGCCAAGGAGTGAGGAACAGGAACCGAAATCTCTGTCTTCTGTTGCTTATTAAATTATTTGATCAAAACTGTTGCTACTAGTAGGATCAGATTTGATGAGAACTGTAGTTTCATTTTATTGTAAAAAGCTGTTCTGATTCTCAAACGAGTGAAAAAATTCCCTCTGATACTGCTTGCCATGCAAAGTGTAGATAGAGCATAGTGTGGTTTTGAAAATGTAGTTGTAAGACAGGTGAGTGGTTTGGCTGAATTCCCCTAAAAGCCCTGTCTTTTGGCAGGTGTGGTGGTCATTTATTAAGACTGATTCTGTAGTTGGCATAATATACCAAATAACGTTGCTATTTAGATGCATATCATTAGCTCTCAATTCTCTAATGAGTACAAGTGGAGATCTAGCTGTGAATAATGTCTGCTTTTGTGTGTCTGTACTGTCATGCCACTAAACAGAGCCATGGTTGTACAACCTTCTTTCTTCTGTTCACACCAGGGCAGGGTTTTCCTGACAGAGTACACAAGATGAAACACTGCTCAGCTCATCAATTCTCAGCTCTCCAATATCTTTCTTTGGCTCCCAGTGCTGAACTTTCTTGCACCACTTTATTGCATGTATACAATATAACATTTTAATTCAAGCTCTCTTGACCTCTTATTTTTTTCTTGCACTCGTCTCTAGCTAATATTACAATATAGTCTCTTTGCCCCTTCCCCATCACTGATGCTGGTATGATGCAATGCAGGCAAGCTGTGGTGGAGCAATGTAGACTGCTATACCAGTTATGGCTCAGATTGAGTGAAGTGATTTTTTTATTTCTCAATGTTGGGGTTTTTTTGTCTCATCAATTACAACTTCAAATTTTCCTTTGAGTTCATCTAATGTATGTCTTATTAGTGGAGGCTTAGTGGGAAATAACAAGAGAAAAAGAAAGAATGAAAGAGAAAGAGATTTGGGAAAGAAAATTTACATGACATATGGCAAGTGCTTCCATGACAGGTGAAGACAACAAAGTGATCTCTGTCTAGACAAAGCTCAGAGATAAATCACTCTGACTTCTATTTCTGAAGATGAAATTTTGAAGACTCTGCTCTTTTCTGTTGAATGAAGTCATTATCTGATGTAATTTGATCATATTTAAGATGAATTTTTGTCTCTAGTGACACAGAAGTCATATTTCCTGGGCTAAAGCAGAATGTGAACTGGCAGAATGTCAACTGCTCTGTGGACACTACCCATTTCCATGCTACTTCCCCAGTATCCCCCAGAAAGCAGTGAAAAGGAGAGGAGGTTTGCCACATGACAACACACCCCCAGGCAATTCTTGCTGAGCAGCTGCTGCATCAGAAGTTCACACATCAGCTTTCCCCAGAGTAAATTTCTCATTTTCTCAAACCATAGTGAGGCAGTTCCCTTGGTACTGAGAAGAGAGAAATGGTGTGGACTTTTATGGGTGGTTGCACTCTCCAAAAGCTTTTGGAGCTAGCCTGAGCACTTGGGGAGCCACTATGGCCACGTCCAAATATGAGCAGCTCTGAACCTGGGGACTCTGTCCAAACCTGGTCATGATCCGTGCTAGAGCCTGATTCTAGAGTAGACTGGGACTCTGCTGTGTCCCCCAACAACACAGGAAGGTGAGGTACAAGCTCACCGCTAGTAAGAGGCAAAGAGTGAACATACTACCATTGGGTGGTCATGCTCAGAGCAAACACTGAGACACTGTGAAAGAGAAGGGACCCTGTATGGCAGAGTGCTGACTGCTGTTCCCCTTGCTTTGCCACCTGGCTCCAGCTTTTTAGCTTCCATCGGTACTTTTGGGATCTGACATAACCACAGCTGCAAAGAACGACAACAACAAAACCAACAAAAACCCCCCAAAACAAACTCTGAAATGTTTTGTGATTATGTTGCACCACAGTGATAAGAAAGCAGACTGGTCCCCATGGTGGATGTATTTCCCTGCCAACTTCACCCAGGCTGCCTTCAGGCACCATCATTCTGATCTCAAAGGCAACAGCAGCTGGGAGACTCTGTCATATTTGCCTTCATGAGTACCCCACTCATCCCCTGTCTTGGTAGGGATGCGTATTTTACATGGTGACTTTGTGCAGAGGCTAAAAGTACCATAACATCTGCTATTTTGACTGCTGTAAGCCACCAGTTAAAGGGCACTGATCTCTCCAGCAGATGTTTGGCTAGAGTATTGCTTCCAGAGAGACCTTCAGATTTAACCCCGAAAAGAAGGAGACTAGACATGGTGGCTTATGTTAGTGGGTGGTTCATTTCCAGAGCTCATCACTTGTAGCAACTTCTTCCTTGTTTTCACTTGGCAGCAATGTGGATTTCTTTCCAGTCTTCTCACTTCTTTGCTGGAGTGAAAGGCTACTGGTAGCCTCTTTGGGGTTTGTCCTGAGGGGTAGGGGAACGATTTGAGAGGTCTTTGTATTATTTTCTGAATTGTGAGTAATGGTAAATGTATGTAAACGTATTTTTGTCCATGTACATTGTATTTTAGGCCTCTAGAGTTTAGCTTGCTCGTAAATACAGCTTTGTTTTGCTTCCAAACCTTCTGAGCTAGTCTGGTGATTTTATTTGGGGTGTAATTTCAACCCACCACAGTTAGACAGGCAGTCTTCTCTATACTCTTAGTCATTTGATAGCCTTTGTGCTACAGCACTGCTCTGAAGTACATTTCTGTTGCTCGTGAACGCTGACCTTTCATCATGTTTCCTTCTCTTCTGCAATTTGATGGATTATCAGTGTAACTTACTGTTCTTCACCTGTACAGAATTGCAACTGGTGGTGGAATAGAAAACAAATTCAAACCCAATACAATGAATAAAAAAGACCGATGTACTTTAAAGGTGCAGAAGCAGGTTCACCTTCAAAGAAGCTACATACCAAAGGAATTTTAAACCTATGAACACTCCTCTCTCTTCTTAGCAAGGCATTGAAAATGCTGTTTTCATTGCATTGATGTTATCAGGCTTCCCAAAAAATTAAGTGGAAAACATAAAAAGAACAACAGAAAGGCAGGCAGGCACATATACAAAGTCCTGATTAAACCCACTTTTAAGACCGGATGACTTGCACAGATAAAACCAAATTGAGCTCCAAGTAAAACTTTGTAGGAGCTGATCTTGTGAGAAGAAAGCTGGGCTAGAGTTCATACTTTTCTCCATAATGTTTACATTTGTACTGTGCCTTAGGACAAAGTCCTGCTGTGGTTGTACTTGTGGTGGTTCCTAGTTTTCTTATTTAAAAAAAAAAAAGCAAATAATTTTCTCTCTTGACTAGCAGATAAATTTTTTAAGGGTCTTAAGTACATACATTTGAAGTGTACTTAGTTGTACAGGAAGGGGTTTTTTGTAAGTGTGCTCTAGTTCATTACACTTAGTGTTAATGTCAAGTGGAAACAAGGAAACTGCCTTTGTAAAGACAAATATTTATTTCATTATTGAGAGTGCTGTGCAATCATTCAGCATCTGAGGTCTGGGATTGGTAAAGCACAACAGGCACCAGATGATTTAAGATACTATTCCAGATTTTTAAGAGATTACAGGCTTAATTTTCTACAGCTCTTGGAAAGAGTTATCTCTCTAGTGTGAATGAGGACTTGTGATTCCTTTCATTCTCCTTTACGTTTATGGTAACAGGATCTGTTTAAGTCTTCCATTCTGCCACAAACAGGATCATCATGCCAACTGCTCCTGCTGTACTTCATTGAGGGCTCAGAAATGTGCTTTCTTCTTTCCCTCTGTGTGCATGTTTTGACCATGTATGTGTGTTTGGCATGTAGTGAGACTGCAAGGACTGCTGATGTGTGTACAGCTGTATCCCTTGCTTGTCCTTTCTCTCAAAACCTTGGGAGTTTTGTTAGGAGTAATAAACTGCTATGCAATGTTTAGACCTTCCCTGACTGACTGTCTTGGGACTGACACATCTCCTCTCAGCAGTGGTTGATTTCTTTCAGTCAGTTCTACTTTATTTCCAAAAGTAGGAGAGCTAAGGGTTTGTGCTCTTCATCTCCCTGAAAAGTCCTTGTGTTTGTTTAGTCTTTTGCTAAAATTTAGTGTAATCTGGCTGTGGGAGAGAAGACAACAGATGGTTGAGGCATTCCTGGGAGATGTTTACAGGGCAACTTGTCTATAAACTAAGGTTGAGGTTAATTTTCTTGCCGTAGTGTTTTTCACCCCCACTCAGGATATCATATGTCATCTTTGGTTAAAAGGAGCATTGCCCTTTAGACCAGTCTAGAGAAAGTGTTTGGAGGGTTTAAAAGTTCTGTTTATTTTTGCTTCTCAGATGGACCAGGTTGTGCATTTCAGGGGAGGTGATGGAATCTCGGGCCTCCTAGATATTGCTCATATTATCTATGTGGAAGATGCAGTCTGCACTGTACTCTGCTTTCAGACTATCAGGACTATGGCAAGGGAGGCACACATGTATGCATGTGTGCATGAGTCCAGGATAGATTCACCAGAAAACTAAGATGACTTTTGGTTAAAATGCTGTAGCTTTCCCTCAACCACTCCCATTATGAGATCTTCCACATGTGAGAGTAGGAGGCTAGAAAAGAAAGCAATGGGAACGAAAACCATAGGAATACATTTGCAACACAACACGCATCACTGAGGCAACTTAAAGTTCAGCAGGCACTTATGTTTCACTTGGGTATCTGCATGCAATACAGAGATTATTGGTCAGATTTTAATTTGCTGAAATAAAAAAGTGTGAGAGGATATGCAGCATAAGTGTCCAGTTTCCCTATTCTCACTGATGTTACTGTCTACACACCTGTTTTTCTGCCCAAGGCCAGGCAAAGTTCTCCTGGAAGCACAGTTGGAAGGGTCTCAGTCAAGCATGGACGAAGAGCTACTTCCTCTGCCCATGCTCACACACATATGAGTCTCTTGCTGCAGCTTGTATGTACTGCCCATGCCTGTCCACCCACACAACCACAAAAGCAGAAGAGGCTGAGAAAGCACAGATGAAAATGGTGTAGTAGCTACTCTGTGACACAATGGAAAACGTTGTGCAGAATGTTGCGCACTTCTAAATAAGTACAAACGCTGGCTGCAAGCAGCTGTGGAAGTGTTCAAGCACCCAAATCATTCACTATAAGACTGCTGAGCAGCATCTGTTTCTAGTGAGAATGGGGCTAGTTTCCTCTGCAGTGGAAATAATTGGAGAGTGTTTGAGATATTTCTGTCCCTGAAAGTTCTGCTCTATAGACCACAGTATAATGTGTATATCTGACAAGCATTACATGCATTTGCAACTTTACTACATCCTTGGTATTAATCAAGACATCACT
This sequence comes from Eubucco bourcierii, assembly GCA_013396675.1. NCBI lineage: Eukaryota > Metazoa > Chordata > Aves > Piciformes > Ramphastidae > Eubucco > Eubucco bourcierii. Next base: position 6,483 of record VWZE01013873.1, on the reverse strand, counting down.
CTCTTCATTTCTAAATAAGCTTCTATGCCAGTAACACTTTTTTTCTGACTGCAAACCCTGGTCAGTTGTCTGGGCTGTTTATAATCTCTATGGCTCCTAGATGTGTTTGTTTCTGTATTACCCCCCCAACAGAGTGTTTTGATTTTTTACTGAGAACCTCTGAGAGTTGATTGGTGTGGAGCCAGCTCAGTGTGGTCTTGCCCAAGGAGAATACATTCCATCTGACATTCCTCTTATTCTCACTTGAGGAAAAAGCCCTTTGAAAATTCTTTAAAAGAAAACTGACTTCTCCAGGGTAGGGTATCTACTACTTTAGTATCATGACCCTGAGCATTTTCTAAGTCATATTTTATAGAAAAGATTTAACTTTCTACTGACCATCGATAAACTGAGAAAGTATTAAAAAAGCTTATTACAAGGGTGCCATAAAAACTGGTGGTGTTTCTCTGAGTTTGTGCAGTATGATGATGTCCGCTTTTTGAATACATGACTGGCTGTATGGCTAGGCTGTCTTTAAAACTTAATTCAGAGACAGACAGGTTTATTACTTTGAAAGGATATATCATGATCAGAAGAGTGAAATCTGGTGAGGCTTGTCACCATCTGCACTTGTCCCTCAACAAAAAGATTCACCAAAAAGGTGAGGGCTTTTGAGGCAGGGCCAAGACTGCAAGGTGAGTTAGTCTGTGGCCAGTATTTAGAAGGTGCCATCAGCAGTGGTATGTGCTTCGAGAAAGGTATGGCCTGTCCTCAAGTACTGAATGTATTTTTCTCTTATCCAGTAAAATAAGAATGTGGCTATCATTTAGTGTTGTTATTTTGGTCCTGCTTCCTCTCACCTCCTGCCATAGTGGATGTGATTTTAGGTTACCCAGAACAAGAGAGTAGTGTACAGATGGGATGGTACTGCTTACATTGACTTTATTTTCCACTTACCTATCCGTTTTCAGGAGATGTTGTTTTCTGGTTATTATCTGATTTCTATTCAGACGTGGAAAACCTTTCAGATACACCTTTATGAACAAGGTAAAATGCTTTCATTAAGTGTACAGTAGATTTTTTTTCCCTTAATTCCCCAAGACTCAAAACTTGCAGACTGAGAAATCTTGTTCCTCTCAGATTCAGAGTCCTCTATGGCGCTTTGAAGAAACATCAAGTTACTCTTTGTAATACATAAACATTGTTTAGATAAGTTCTCCAGACAAGTAGATTATTATTATTATTATTATTATTATTATTATTATTATTATTATCCAGACAAGTAGATTATTATTGAGTACATATAGGGTTCAGTGAGGCTACCCCAACAAGACATCTACAAAGTCAAGACCTCAGTAGTCTACTAAATCACCAAAAAAATGAGCATGCACATTATTTTTCTGTAATTGATGAAATAGCATAAAAGCAATCTCAACCTCATAGCAAAAATAGACAATGATTTGGTTATGGAAGGAAACAAGGTGGGGTTTTATACAGCACCATGGAAGAAACATGAATAAGTGAAGTTACAGTCTAGATCTGAGTCAACGAGAAAATCTAATTTACTTTAGTGAGCTCTGGGCCTGAACTTGATACGGAAATACCTCAGAAATCTCATGAATTTTGTGTAGCCTCTGATCTGAGAGAGAGTCTTTTTTAACCAGGAGTTGCTACTGTCCTTGTGTATCTACTATATAACTGATAACTTATGTATACCATATGCATCTAACATATATATATGTGTGTGTGTGTATATATATATGATATAACTTGCAGTTATTTGAGCAGCTCCCATAGTGCCTGGGGGATTAGCAGCCCAAGCAACAAAAACTTTGTTAGATGTGTATTTCAAGCTTACCAGGAGACAGTGTTATGAAATTCAACTCTATTGTAGTAGAAATGTTTACAGTGTTCTTAATTGTGAAAGGATGTTTTCATAGTGACTGGTAGAAGATACTGAAGCTTAGTCATGATTTTGCCCAAACAGGCACTATCTGCTTGTTATTTACCTAAATAAAGATCTGACATTATTGTCTTTTGTCAGCTTTGAATAATGAAAATAAGCACATTTGATTTGTTGAGGGGAGAGTTCAAAATATTTTAACACAATTTTTCGTTGTATGCTAAGCTAAAGGCAGTGATGAAGATCCTCTTTTGCAATTTATGTGTTAATTTCGTTCATCAGAAGATGTGGTTCTGGGAAGAGACTTGTTCTCAAGAAGAAAAATTCTGGGAATGCAGGAAGTCTGAGGCAATCCTGTCTAGGCTTTGATTCTCCTAGAGGCATTATGTGTAATTGGAAAGTACATATGTTTAAAATAGCTGATATCTTACTATTGAATGGAGATGGCAGAGATATCTTTGGCTCTTTTAACCTGAGGACAATACTATGAAATTTCAAGTCAGGCAAGAAAAAATTTTAAAACCCCTCATCATGTTAGTTAAAGAACCTGGTCTAGCAGAAAATCAGATCCTAGTATGGTGCCGAGGTACATATAACAGGGTAAACAGCAGTAAAACTAAGAGTATTTTAAGAATAGCTGGGTGTTTAACTACAGAAACTGCAGCCAGAAGTGTGACATGGTGATATTTTTTGGCTCTAAACCCATAGCCCATATGGCTGAGCAGCTACTCAGGTGCCATCTTACAGGAAAAAAATTGAACTAAACCTCTCAAGTCATGGCAACCCATTTTATCCACATCTAAGCTGCTCTTCAGAGATTCCAAACTCCAAATCCAAGTCTGTCCTCAAATATATGACAGCTTTATATACAGTAACAGGTGTGTAAGTGCCTGAAGGACTCTTGACCAGCCAGGGACTTTATATGTTTAACACAACAGATGATGTGTTGCTTCCTGTCTGCTTGACCTCTTTGTATAGTCAAAGCCTTTGTCTTTTAAAAGAGAAAAATACACAGCTGGCTGCAATTATTAGTCTACAATGTCAGCCAGATTTTACTGTCATGTTGAGCAGGGAAGTCTTCTTATTGTGGACTGGCTAGGGCAATCACCTTCTCTCGGTGTGGGAAATGAGGAAGGGTCAACATTCTTTTGCAATTTGCCATTTCTGGAACATTTATAATTTAAAACTCAGTATTACGTGTGAAAACTTGACAACACTATCTGACAGAGAAGGTTGTGTTTTTGACATCACTGATCTGGCTGGTATCTTAAACAAATGGCTTTAAAATATTACTTTTTTTGCTAAATCTAGTGATCTAGTAAAGCTAGCCCAGTGCCTTGCTGGGCTATTTGCCTTTTGTCAGTTATCATCAATCCTCAACAGAGCTAGGCCCAGAACTTTGTCTAGGATTTCCCACAGCTACAAGGAAATTCAGATCTGAATCTTAGTGTAATATTTTGAGTTTAATTTGTGCCCAATGGATTACAGCCTTCTAACTTGCAATGACTCCCTCTTGCAATGACAGGACAAGGGGCAATGGGTTTAAACTGTCAGAGGGGAGATTTAGACTGGATGTTAGGAGGAAGTTCTTTCCAGTGAGGGTGGTGAGGCACTGGAACAGGTTGCCCAGGGAGGTTGTGGCTGCTTCCTCCCTGGAGGTGTTCAAGGCCAGGTTGGAGGAGGCCTTGAGTGAGCTGTACTAGTGGGAGGTGTCCTTGCCTATGGCAGGGGGTTGGAACTAGATGATCCTTGAGGTTCCTTCCAACCTTACCATTCTATGATTCTGTAACTTCAGTCATTTACCCTCTCTCATCTTTGTAGGTTCTCTGCTTCAAACTTTGAATAGGTTCAAGCTCAGACCCACTGTTCAACCTTAATCTAAAGAGTGATTTCTCTTTTGGCTAGAGAGGGGTATTCTGAAACTGCTACCTCAACCTAAGCCAGGAGCTTGAGAGGCTTAAAGAACAGGGAAATAAATGTGGTTTGCCTTTAGAAAGAAAAACATTGTGGTTCCTAAAGGGCAAAATGAGCTTCAGTTGGGAAGGACTTGCCCATCAAACTGAGTGTGTGTTACATGGGGAAGCAGTGGATTTTCTGAGTACTTTAAACAGACAAGAAACTCCTTGTTGTCCATCAAAACAGGATTATCCAGAAACATCCAGAGGAGTGTCTTCCTCCCAGCACTGCCAGGACACTGGTGGACATGCCAGATCATGGAGTGGTGCGGGAAGGAGACTGGACCTTTCTGGTGAAGGGGCAGTGGATACAAACTGGAAGCCAGAAAGCTCCACCTCAACATGAACAAAAAATTCTTTCCTGTAGGGGTGATGGAGCCCTGGAACAGGCTGCCCAGAGAGATTGTAGAGTCTCCTTCTCTGGAGACTTTCAAGACCCACTTGGGTGCTTTCCTGTGTGGCTTGCCCTTCATGGACAGGGGAGTTGGACTCGTTGATCTGCAAAGGTCCCTCCCATTCTGTGCTCTCTAACATTCTGTAATCCTATGAGACAGGAAGGGCACCATGTACACAAGGGCTCTCTGGCTCCAAGCTCATGGAAAAGGCTTTCAAATCCGAGTATGGAAAGATACAGCAATGGCAGTCTGAGAACAAATAATGCCACTTCTAACATGTTTTTTTGTAATTTTGTAACATGTAATTTTGTAACTTTAGGGAGGATGCCCAAGACCAGTACACGGTCACAATTTCCACAAAGCAACCACTTCCACCAGGTGTCTTTCAGGCCCTGGGCCTCGATGAGATCAGGGGACAAGCTGCGATTAATTTTAGGATGTACTTGGTGTTTGCAAGCAATTCAAGTTCCCTGGTATGAAGCATTAAGGGCAGATGCCACACTCTTTTCTTGAAACCTAGTGGTGTCTACAGTGTTTACAAGTGCCAGAATGCATGTACAAAAGAATGTACAAGCTAAAAGTGGCATAGGAATAATCAAGCTCATACATAAACCACTCCAGAGAAACCCTGCAAAATAAAAATGAGGGAAAGGGAGGACAGCTCTGGTGCCATTCCAATATAGAATCACAGAATCAATCAGGTTGGAAAAGAACTTTGAGATCTAGTCCAACCTGTCACCCAGCCTTATCTAATCAACTATACCGTGGCAGTAAGTGCCACATCAGTCTCTTTCTAAACATTTCCAGGGACAGTGACTCCACCACCTCCCAGGGCAGCCCATTCCAGTGCCAATCACTCTTTCTGTGATGAACTTCTTCCTAACATGCAGCCTATACCTGCCTTGGCTTGAGACTGTCCTCTTGTTCTATCACTGGTTGCCTGGGAGAAGAGACCAACCCCCCACCTGGCTACAACCTCCTTTCAGGTAGTTGTAGACAGTGATAAGGTCCCCCCTGAGCCTCCTCTTCTCCAGGCTTAACAACCCCAGCTCCCTCAGCTGCTCCTTGTAGGACTGTGCTCCAGACCCCTCAGCAGCCTTGTTGCAACCCCAGCCCCAACCCAGGTTGTCAGTGAATGAGGGTGTGTGCAGTAATTAAAGACCCCACTGTTGAGAAATAGGCATATCTGAAGGGTTAATGTGTTTGGCATCACAAATCTAGTCTTTCCATCCTTTTGCTGACATGAGAAGGAAAGTTATAAACTTTTTATGCCAGTCAGGACTGACATAAAAAATTTCCATTACCTAAAGCCTGTCCCAGAACCAAGTTATTTACAATGCAGGGCTGGTATGTGCATTGTCAGTGGCACTGACAGGGAAATGAGTATGCTTGCAATCAGACACTAAGTAGCACGATGTTTACATAGTTTCCATGTAGGCAATGATTTTTCCAACAGGAATAATTAAAAAGAAGTCTAACAGAGTGATTTTTGTTCGTCAAATTGTGCTAATGTGAAAGTAAATATTCAACAGTTCCTGGTGGGAAATACAACAGAATGGAAACAGTTACAGTGTGTCTTGTATATCATTAAATCATGGTTACACTTAAAAGCTTTGTTATTCAACTTCTATTTTGGAAATATGCCGAATTTTATTTAATTTCCTACAAAAATTAGCATGCCCAGAAACAGTTTTCTACTCCTCAATGATGTATACTCAATAAGGAGATGTTTTTTTCCAGTAAGAATCTCCAAAAATTCTGGGCCAATAATAAAATATGCTGCTCGCATCCTGGCATTTCCCACAAGAGCTAAAAAGCTGAGCATTGTAAAATATGCAAAAAGACACAGCAGAGAAATAGGATGCAAAAAACTTTTGCATAGTAGAAAGTTTTTGTATGTTTTGCTTTGTTTGTTTTTTGTCATTTTAAGGAAGACTTGAACATACACTGACTAAAATGCTTCAGGGTTAATATGCCAGGGAAAATTAGAAATGCTGTATTGTGGGAGAACCTTGACATCTTTTGTTTAAAATATACTTTCTTTTTAGGCTAGCTGTAGTGCACTAGAAGGGGGGCAGCTTTGTGCACACATGACAGTGTAGGAAGAGTAATATGTGCTTCCACTGCATGTGCTGTTTCCTCATTGAACCCAGAGAGGAAGAATTTGCTCAGTCAGTCCATGATTTCATGCTATGTTTGCTTGTTGACCTAAAGGCTTGTCATAGAATCATAGAATCATAGAATGGTAAGG
>VWZE01013871.1:12862-28971 GCA_013396675.1 Eubucco bourcierii | reverse complement strand
TTTTCTGAGCTTTTGAATCACCTGCATCTGAGATAGTTGGAATGAAGTGTGAACTTAACCTGTAATATTCATTATTGCAAATATTTGTTTAGATTAGTTCTTAGCAAAGCTCTGAGTGAAATAGACAGGGGTGGACTGTGCTGGTTTGAGGCTAATTGGAATATTTTAATAGAGAAAATTACACTATAGGCTGTGAAAGGAAAACATTATGATGTCTACTTCACTCATACGCTTGCTAAGAAATTGTTTGGGAACCAAACCAAAACATTAGATAAGTCAGTCTCTCTCTGTCGCTTGTGGGAACAGGAGCTGCTGGGGCGATTTAGCAGCTTCTGCCTCTAACTCCTCTGCCGATTAGTTTTCACTAATCACTTTTCTTTTAACACCCCTGGCTGATCCTCCTAATTTACCTTGCGTGTAAGGTAAACCTTGGATTAAGTTACAGGGGTGGAGAGAAGGTGGAAAGGTGGTTGGGAGCCCCTCCTGCGGTCTCTGATTTCTGGGAGGGGAGTTGTGATGCTGTATTACCTTTTACTTGTATATTTCTGTAAATATTCTGTATATAGTGTATATATATATCTGCTGTACATTGTGCTGAGCTGTAAATAGAGTTTCATCTCTTAACTTCCAGTTGACTGAGTTCTAGTCTGGGTCATTTTACAAAGTGTGGGGGGGGCAGGGAACTCCCAAACTGTCACAGTTGGGCTTCAAGCTCAACATACTTTAAGCTCAACAAGCCACACTGTGATAAATTACTCCTGAACCTAGGAAAGATATTCTTTGAATGGACAATGGTAATTGCTGGAGGACAAGATGCAGAAGAGGAGGAAGGCAAGCACGCCTGACCTGTTGGGCTATTGGAAATTGTAACTTCCACAAACCAAAAAATGAAGGAAAGTGTTTGTCTGCCTTGTTCCCTACTCCTGTTAAACAAATACACACACACACAAAAAAAAAAAAAAAACAACCACAAAAAAATCCACCAAACAAACAGACAGACAACCAAAGGCAGACACAAAGAAATTAACCACAAACACTCGAAACCATGAAGTGTGTGCAGAAACCCACTTGAATTTGACACAACCTTCTGAAATCAGGGGAAAACAACAACATTGTTTATTTTGGTCCATGCACAAAACCAGAGACATAGACACAAAACTGCACTTGGAAGTAGAAGTTCAAAACTAACAGAAGGGTTAGGTCCAGAGACCACCACATCCTCTAAAAATCAGTATGAATTGTTTTGGTCCACAGTGATGGTGAACAACTTCATACTATCCATAACTATTTTCTTTATCATTTCTACCAACCACACTGTTGAGGCTGAGCATAGCAGCAGCAGAAAAGGAGAGCTAAACCCAGACAGCCTGTAAGTGTGCAGTCTCTCAAGAGGAAAGCGTCAATTACATTTTATCTGAAACTGCCTTGTAAGGTCCTGCACCTGGGTAGGTACAACACCAAGCACAGCTCCAGGCTGGGTGGGGAATGGCTGAGAGCAGCCCTGAGCAACAGGCCCTGGGGGTGTGGGGTGATGAAAAGCTCCAGATGAGGCTGCAGTGTGAGTGCAGCCCAGACAGCAACTGTGTGCTGGGCTGCATCAAGAACAGTGTGGGCAGCAGGGTAAGGGAGGGGATTGTGCCCCTTGGCTCTGCTCTCCTCAGACCCCATCCGCAGTCCTGTGTGCAGTTCTGGAGACCCCAGCACAGGAAGGACATGGAAGTGTTGGAGCCAGTCCAGAGTAGGCTGGCAAGATGCTGAGAGGGCTGCAGCAGCTGTGCTGTGAGGACAGGCTGAGAGAGTTGGAGCTCTGCAGCCTGGAGAAGAGAAGGCTTCCAGGCTTAGAGTAGCCTTTGAGTACCTGAAGGGGGCTAGAGGAAGGCTGGGGAGGGACTATTAACAANATGATCCTTGAGGTCCCTTCCAACCTTACTGTTCTATGATTCTATGAAACCCATCTCTGACAGTTTCAACACTTAAATATGAAGAGAGTTTTTAACAAGAACAACTCCTGCACAGAACACGGATTTTATTAAAGTAAACCAGTTTGCTCTGCCCTACAAATTGACTAAAAGGTCTGAAGGGCAAACAGCCTCCTCCAGCCCAGCTGAGTGTAAGGACTGTGAATGAAGAAGTAGTGGAAAAGGAGAGGGTCCCTAATACCGAAATCACAGTCAGAAAGAAAAAGAGAAGAGAGATGGGGCTAGCTCAGTCTAAACATGCCTGTGCTCTGAAGTTGAGGCTTCTGCTATAAACACGTTGGTGTCTCTAGGCCTTGTGGTTGTAAAGCTAAATATGAAATGTAAACTAGATGTTTACTAATGCAATGACACTTGCAAAGGAGAAAAGAGTGGCATAAGGGACTGTCTGTATTAGATATCTGAGATACACTTGCTAAAGTAGAACACAGTGTGCTGGTTTGAGGCTAATTGGAGTATTTTTAATAGAGAAAATTACACTATAGGCTGTGAAAGGAAAACAATGGTGATGTCTACTTCACTCATACGCTTGCTGAGATATTTGGGAAAAAGAACTCAAAACATTAGATAAGGCAGTCTGAGTCTGTCTCTCTCTGGGGGCACAGCATCTCGGGTGGTCTGGCTTCTGGCTCCTCTTTGCCAATTAAACTTCACTAACCACTTTCCTTCTAACTCCCCTGGCCGATCCTCCTAATTCACCTTGCACGTAAGGCAAACCTTGGGGTAAGGTAGAGGGGTGGGGAGAAGGTGGAAGGGTGGTTGGGAGCCCCTCCTGGGGTCTCTGATTTCTGGGAGGAGAGTTGTGTTTCTGTATTCCCTTTAACTTGTCTATGTCTGTAACTATTCCTGTCTGTTGTGTCTATCTCTGCTTGTCCATTGTGCTGAGCTGTAAATAGAGCTTCAGTCCTTAACTTCCAGCTGGCTGAGTTCTAGTCTGGGTCATTTTGCAAAGTGTGGGGGGTGGGTAACTCCCAAACCATCACACATGGACATTTGAAAACCAGCATGTTCAGTTCTCACATCTCTAAATGCAGTTCTCCTAGCATTAAGACCCAGTATACAGTTATATAATAATCTAAATTTACATTAAAATTAATGATCATAATTCTAAGCTTCATTAGTATTAGAGAACTGAAAGAAGTGTGACCCACACATACCACAGCAGATCTAAATAAATAAAAAAGACAAAGTAAAGAATGACAATTCAAACCCTTCTAGCTGTTTCTAGGTCTTGAGTTTTTTTCCTTAAATTGTCTTTTCTAACATGTGTTTTTATTGTGGCACCTTTGCTACTATGTCATAGCTGAAAATCCTCCTTACCAATCCAAAACTCAAATCACATAATATAAAAGGCATAAACTTCTAAGGAGCCCCAGAGTTTGGCACAAGTGGGAAAAACTCCCAGTATTTAAAATATGAGCAGTTCCATGCATATTCTTAGGAAGACCTCAGTAGCAGAATGCAATAGCATTTTGAAACCACCTGGAGGATTTATTTAAGGAAATAAAAGACTCAGTAGAGTTTCATTAGAGGCAATGAGCAGATCTTTTCACAGTAAGTACTTCAAAGGACCAATGAAGCAGTTATACTGACTTAGCTTTTAATGAAGAACTTAAAATCAGTTCAGAGCCTATTCTAATTCTACTCACATTGTAGTCTATTACTCTAGATTATTTATGTATCTGTTTGTTTTTTATATGTGTGAATATATATCTAAGAGACTTTGATGGATCTAACTATAGATTTTGGTGACAAAGGTGAGCTAAATCCTAACTCATCCAAGCTAGTAAATGGGATTCAAACAGACTGAAAAGCATGTGGCTCAATAACACTTGCTTCTTCCCTTGGATTTTGAAAGATTTCAGATCACTGCTGGACATTGTGTTCCCATTACAATGAGCGTAAGAGAGCCCTGCTCTCCTCCAGTGAATAAATGAAAGGTAAGCACAGAGTAAAGCATGGGAATGTAAGAGAAACTTTCCTGTCTGTGATTAGGAGCCAAACACTTAGCATGCAATAGTCTCTCTCTCTCTGCAAATATTCTAAATCCACCCGGGAAGCACGTTCCTGTTTGATCTGGTATAGGAGATCCTGCTCTGGCAGAGGGATTGGGATTGGACTGCATGAGCTTTGGGGGTCCTTTACAGTCCCTGACATTCTATCATTCTCTCAACTGGATGTTGAAAAGGATACCCTGAGTTCTCCCCTAAACAACTGAGAATGTGTAAAAAATGCACTTGGTTTTGTTTTTTGGTTGGTGTTTTGTTTTGTTTTTGGTTTTTGTTTTTTGGGTTTTTTTGCTACTGCTGAAGGATTTAGAGCATTTAGTAGCAGTTTTTGAGAGATTCTGGCTTGATGGTAGCCAGCAGTTTTTAAGAGTTGCTTATACTGGGGGCTTAGGGTCCAGCAGAGATAGACAGGAGCATCCAATCTGGCTGGTACCTAGTTTCAGCCTTTGCCAAAATAGAAGAGCCTACATTTAAACACAAGCACAACATCTTCCCTCTCTGGAAGAGATTTTGTTGAATGGGAATGTTGAGGATGTGGAACAGTGTCTCACTGTTGAGTTCCCTGACGCTGCCTTCTCACAGCTTGCACTGAATGGGGCACAGTATGATAGATATTCTCTGACCAACTGAGTATTAGCTATGCTTCAGTCAGGATTTCCACTGGTAAAAAGAAACTTTGTTACCAGCACATAGGCACAAAATGTTCTGGATACATTTCTTTGCCGGTAACAAAAAAGCACAAATTATTTCCTTGATCACATATTAGAAGAAACATTTATTTATTATATGTAGGAGTCGGGTCACACAAAAACTAACAGGGATTTTTTTTTTTTTTCAATGTGCTATTCTGAGTAGGAATCCTTCTGTTCGATAAACTGTTCCCAGCACTTTCATTCTAACCAAGATAAACGATGTGATTTAGGGACTGAATGCAGCTTCAGTGCAGGCAGCATCAGCAGGATAAGCTGAGCAGGCTGTAGCTGCCGAGATACAGCACTCAAGACTGCAGGAACATACCACGGGAGGTTTGCAGCACAGCTCTGCTGACCACCTCCAACAACCACACAGCTGCAGCTTGCCTTGCGGCATCCGAAGCATCACCGAGATGCTTTCGTTGCTCTCTCTCTGCCATAGCTTACCCGTGCCTGCGTGGGACCATGCTAACACCACAGCGAAGTGATGCACTCTTTGGAAAACCAACGCCTTTTGTACCACCGCTTGGCAGCTCCCAGGGTCAGCTGGAAGCAGAAGGTGTCGGGAGAGGGCTGCAGTGCTCACACAGAGTTGAGTTGCAGGCTCGCCTCAGCCTGGCCTCTGGTTGCGGAATTGGGGAGGAATTTCTCCCCGTAAATGCTCCCAAAGTGTTGGAGCCCTGCAAATCATCAGGGGCAGCCCTGTTCTGAGAGTGGGCATAAAACAAAAGGCCAATGAGAGCCCGGGGGGCATTAGGAAGAGTGTGTCCAGCAGATCCAGGGAGGTTCTCCTCCCCGGTGAGATCTCATCCTGAGTATGGTGTTCAGTTTTGGGCTCCTCAGTTTCAGTGGGGCAGGGATCTGCTGGAGAGAGTCCAGAAGGGCTACGAGGATGATGAGGGGACTGGAGCACTGCCTGGTGAGGAGAGGTTGAAGGACCTGGGGCTGCTTAGTCTGGAAAAGAGAAGACTGAGAGGGGATTTATTCAATGTTCATAACTATCTGAGGGCTGGGGGTCAGGAGGGGGGGGACAGGCTCTGCTCACTGCTGCCTGAGATAGGACAAGGAGTAATGGATGGAAGCTGCAGCACAGGAGGTTCCAGCTCAAAACAAGGGGAACTTCTTGACTGGGAGGGTCCCAGTGCTCTGGCACAGACCAGAGAGGTTGTGGAGTCTCCATCTCTGAAGCCTTTCAAGGCCTGTCTGGATGTGCTCCTGTGTGCCCTGAGCTGGATTGTCTGGTCCTGCTCAGGCAGGGGGTTGGACTGGATGGTCTCTTTGGGTCCCTTCCAACCCCTGACATCCTGTGAGTCAGTGAACAAAAAAAGCCAACAAACTGCATCACAATTAACTACATGAATAAATTGTGTGTGTCTGTGTGTATTTCTCCCGTTTCCTATTCAAGTAAGTTGTTCGAAAGGTTTGTGGGCTTCTGGACAACAGCTGGAAGAAGAGGTAAGAGTTTTAAACCAAATCATAGACAGAAATGCTTTGAAACTTGGCACTGCTTTGAACTGGAGGCAAGGACAGTGAGGAGGGGAGCTGCAGTAAATGGCTTCCCTGCAGGATGAGCCCCGGGTGGGGACCGAACTGCAAGCCTCGGAGGGAACTGCCTCCTCGACCTCTACAGCCCCTTGGAAGCCTGGCTGGCAGGTCAGACAAACCACAGCACTGCCCGAGGCTAAAGGAAACAGGGAACAAACATACCTAACAGGGAAATAACTCTGTAGAGACATTGAAGATGACACTGAGCCGCTGTGGCAGAAAGATAGGGTAGCGAGGTAAGGCTGAGGGGAGGTGAATGGACACTGCAGCACAAGAGGACAGCCTGAAAAGGATCAGTAGGGATTGCCCCTCCAGCACAGCTTAGAATCCATCCCAAGCACTTAAGCAGAGACTCAGTTCCAAAGAAATAAAACGAACAAGATCATAATTGGTGATGGGTGAGACAGCAAGAGAGAGACTACATTTCTGAGGACTATTCTCATGGCAGCACATGACCTTTCAGAGGATTTCCAGACAATAAGCTACATCTGACTTCTGCAGGCATCCTGGCTCCTTGCATGGGAGCAGGAAGCATGCAGACATATGACAAAGCGCACTGATGGGGGTGGGTTTGTGAGCAACTGTCATGCCCCTTGCCCATAGTTCTTTTTGAAATGCAAAGTGAAGGTACTGTGAAATACATTTTTTAAAAAATGTAGGTGGGAAAAAGAAAAGGTAGTGAATTATCCACCTCCACACCTTGTATCTGGATTTATACACATTTTTTGTCACAATCATTAAAACAGCTAATAGTAGTAAAGCAAATCCATACAAGTTTCTACTATTTTTAGTACTGCCATCAAATCTAAAAAGGACCCTATTAATATTTCACCTTTCAAACAAAACTTTAAACAATGAGTTTGAGAGACAGAACTATAGTAAAATACAGAAAAGGACTGATTTAATTTTATTTTATAATTGCTTGTATTTAGAGAAAAGTAGCTTTCATTCTCTGTCCCCAAAGATGGATGCCGAACAAAGAGCTACTTGCAGATGTGAAACAGATTTCTTTTAGCAAAGGTTTCTAAGTTAATAGACTTATCTTAATCTGGATATTTTAAAGATTTACAGAACAAGTTAATAAAACAATTAAAGTGATCATAAATAGATTTATAATCCCTTTAAAATGATCTGGTGGATTAGCAACAGGTGTGTTCATCTGGTGGATAAGTATTCAACAAGAAAACGGGTTTACCAAATAATCCATATACTTGTTTTCCCATTCTGAGTGTAACCGTGAAAACCAAAGCCCTAGGAAAAAATATTCATATGGGAGAGATAAAAAATGTGGACATAGATACTCTGATATCCTCCCCCACCTTAGCCACAGCCATAATTAACAGACAGTAATCTACAGAACAAGATTCCTTGGGATGAGGATGCTAGGGCAATGCAGCAATATCAAGACTCAGTGTTGCAGCAAGCTGACAGAAGGACAAAAATACATTGCTAAACGGTGGGGGAGGGGGGCCAGGGGGGAGGAAAAAGGAAAAGCTACTTGAAGTAAACACATCAAATTCCTGGATTTCAAAGCTACAAAGCTAAGCTGACTCTGCTGTAATTAAGTTCCTAGAAAAAGCCAGAAAACTAATTTACCTTTATTCCCATTGGGAATCACTAACTATGGAACACAAACGCCAGTCACAATAGGGAGCCTGGCAAAGGCTTGATGAACTGGCCTGGTTGCTGCAGCTAAGTCAGCTGAGTCTGAGACCACAGTTAGATAGCTAAAGCCTTTTGTTTGGTTGGTTTTATTTGTTTTTTTCTGTTTGTTTTTTTGTTTTGTTTTTGGGGTTTTTTTAAGAAATCTAAAGACTCCTACAAAATAATTGTCTCTGCAATGTATGTTATCAATACTGTTCTCTCTCCAGGGCAGTTCTGTCCTTTTCGCCTTTCCAGAGACTCCAGTTTCACCTGTAAGGTATTTGCACTTTCTGTTGTTACTGACACAAGCCCCAAAGATGTGAGACACTGTTCAGCTGGCTGTCAGTGCACAGGGGCAGCTGTGCTTCCAAAAACATGAGTTCCTTGAAGATACAGATGTCTTTTCACACAGCAATTTAAAACCCAACTGAAAGAGTAGGAAAGCTTTTAAGGGTTTTTTTTTCAGTCAAGCCCTGCTTTTAGTCGAATCACCCACACTACCCGCACAACATACGAGAGGTTATATGAAAGACATCTTAATTCAAATAGTTTACTAAGTGCATTCATCTAACAGCTGACCACCCTCTGGTAATACACATAAAAGTGGGAATTTTTACAATTCAGTTGTACCCCCTTGTCCACCCTTTGGACTGAGTAAGCATGGAGGTTTCATTAGATGTTTAATCTTCAGGAATGATTCCTCTGTAAGGAAACCTATCCACAGTGGTGGGAGTAGGGACAAGTGTGACTTGTTCCTGCCACAGTTGTACTTCCCCCCATGCACAGGATGAACTTTCATTATTGCAGTCAACTCAACATCCCTTACCTGCACAAAGAGCCCCTTACAAAAAGGCAGGGGATAGGGAGTGAGGAAGTGAATGCCCAAACACCAACTGTTTGGTCAAGGAAGTCAAACAAAAGTTGCAATGCGACTGCTGCTCAGAACTGGAGCTTTTGTAAGCAATAGAATCCAGTGTTTTGAAAAAAACAGATCTCTTCTGCTGCTATGTGCACTTACTGAAAAGGACAAAGACAAACCCTGCTGTTTTAATATGGCAACTTAATGTCCACCTGGAGTGAAGTTCAGAACAGTTATTACAGGAATCAGGTCATGGTGAGGAGGCTAAATACAGCAAGACAGAAAGGTAATTTCTTAGAGTTTAAACAGCTCATTTTCCTGAAACATTAATTTTAGTGGTAGTATATTGAGGGAGAGCTGAAATTCACTAATGGAAATTTTGAGATACTGAGCATTTAGCCTCCCTCAAGCTAGTACTAAGAGCAGACTGACTCTCAGTGTCCTCCCACCATGAGAACAACATTGTTTGGTCAGGTGAAGCCTGAGCTTCCAGAACTGGTTTGGAAAGAAAAGAGGACTGCTCTGCCAAAGATCATTCCAGCCTGACACCCACACAAACAAGTTACTTCTTTCATTAACACCCCATTTTCCCAGTTTTGAGGTTTCACGATAGAGAATAGCACTGACATTTCAACAGCTACAACTCAGCTAGCAAGTGTCCTAAAATCATACTGTAGAGTCTGGTAGCTTACTAAAACACCTCAATGTCAAAACTCAGAGCACATTCAGTTTAAATGCACCCTTGGGGGGATTTCATACTAACTACTTTCTATTTCAGACTACTCTCTTTAAGCTCAACCAGCAATGTTTCACCATTCATCCAGGAAAACTCCTCTCTCTGCCACCCAATCTCAATCAATCTGCCAAATTAATTATCATCTTGCATTTGTCTATTGCTGGGGGGGAAACAAACAGATGCATGTAGCAGTGACCTGAGCAAAAATGAATCCTCTGAAACAGAATTAATTACATCAGTTCAGTAATCTTCCAGCACAACACATTTCACCCACCCCTTTCCCAAGCAGCCAAATTCCCGTTTCTCCAACTGTCCTCAGCAGGGTGCTCACATGGGGCTCAGTTGTGTACCCAGCAGCAAATCAGGGGGCTTTTCTACTTACCCTTATAATAGCATGGTTTAAAATAAAGAAAGAAACAAACATCATGGAAAATTCACCATGATAGTTTCACACCAACATGTAAATCATGGCCACAGAACACACATTTCACAGCCAGTAGGAAGAGCCCTCAAAGCTCATCCAGTCTAACCTTCAACTCAGCACTGAAGGGCCAACACTAAACCATGTCCCTAAGCACCAGCTCCACAGGCTGCTTAAAGACCTCCAGGGACAGTGACTCCACCACTGCCCTGGGCAGATCATTCCAGTGTTCGAGAACACTCTCTGTGAAGAAGTATTTCCTAGCATCCAGCCTGAACCTCCCCTATTTCAATGAGGCAGCAGTACGATTTGATCACCTACCTCAAACTTCTTGGATCACAGGCACCAAACTTTAGTGCTTCACTGGCTCTACAAGACAAGCACAAGTCAGAGCACTGGCAGCATTTGGCTTCCCCTCAGGATATCCCAGTGAGGCTTTACAGCAAAGCTGGCAGGACTAACACCTAGAAAAGTTACAGAACTGGTTGGTTTTAAATCACTGCCATGAGCCAGACACCAAATATTGCATTAATGCCCTGCTAAGCTAGCACATACATATGCAGGCAGGACCACAGCACTGCTGACCCTGCTGAGCAAAAGATACTAGTTCAAGGAAGTTACACACACATTTTAGAGTGCCCTGGCCTACAATTTGAAGTGACCATCCAACTGCAACACATGCAAAAACATATTTGTGCCACAAATTTCCCTGCTGCTGGGAACAGCATCATTGTCATAGCACAGCCCTGCTGTCAGACACTGTGTGAGATCCTGTGCCACCTGACTACAGCATGCCCATGCAGTGAGAACAGCAAAGCTATAGGTGTAGGACCACAGCAGGAACCTCTCCTGTCTCAGTGCACTCCAGTTTCCATCACTTGTGGAACAGAAGGACACCAAACCAGAATCTCTCTTTCTGAGGAAATTCAACATAAAGTCATACCATATCCCCCCCTCGCTTTCTCTCTATGTGAGTTTTAATTTGGTCAGTGCATCCCTAGACAGAAGGCACTTTATGAAAGGACATGAGTACTGAAAGGTACTGAAATCTGGATACCTGCACAGGATTCCTGTCAAGTTAGGTAAAGTTTCAGATAAAGCAGCCTTGACAGTGCACTCTTTAACAATGGCGCCTAGAAGCAGAACACAGCAGAGGAAGGACTCTGAGTAATCTCTAGGTAGGTGCCCATACAGGCAATGAGTTTGTCATTCACACCCACCTGCTGATCCAAATCTCACACACACAGACATTGTCACATGTGCTTTTCCCCATCTGGGATGCAGAGAAGCTGGATATAAAGACGCAAAAGAGAGGAAGATTGGCCTGTACAGGGGGGAATCAGCAGTCAGATTCATCTTCTCTAACAGAAATAATTTCAATGGAGAGTTATAGAAGTCAAAGTAAACTCAGAATTTTTTTATAATGGTTGCAAGTTTTTTCCATGATTTGAAATCCTTTCTTTCAAATTAGTATGACTCTTCAAAAGCTTTGCTTCTGAGATTTTGGGTTTAAAGTAAGAAACCCACACATGTTGTCCTAAAGAGACATCATAAAACACGTTCCACTCCAACATTGTTTGGCATCATTTAATTCCATGTGGTTATCCAAGCCATACTTCCATATTATCACAGTACTGCTAACAACAAAACCAGAGCCTGCAAAGGGTGCAGTCTCTTTTGCAGTGTAAAGGATGCACAGAATATATGCTGCTTAAAGGTCTCGTGCAGCAAATGGATACACCAGGTGGCATTTTATAATGAGAAGAAGAAAGGCAGAGCAGGGCAGAAGCAGGAGGACCTCATGCTGGAAGGGTTGACCTTGTCGGGGTGGGCTTGAGAGATGTGTGGCTACCCAGTTCCCTCTGGTTTAGGACCTTGGTTTTGCTTTAGTTAAACTGAGCCACACAAAAGCTGCTGAAACACTCTTTTGTGGAATAACCTTCCATTGAAAACATGTTGTCTTGACCAATCTGCCTTTCAGAAACAGGCTGCAACAAAAATATGTAGCATTCTTGTGGTTACAAAGATGAAGTTGCATTCCAAAAAGGGTCATCCACTCAAAACAGAAAGTTTCAGAGTTTTTTTTGTTATATGAGCCTCTGCTTCTCTCTTTATCATTGGTCTTTTCTTCCTCAAAATTTTATACCTTGTATAACTGAACTTTGCACATAGCTGAAATATACTTCTAAACCAAAACTGATCAGAAGCAGCATTCCCTCTTCTTGGGACAAGTTGTTCAGCACTGTTATGAATATTTACATTTAATATGCAGGAAATAGGAAAATATTAAAACTTTATTAACACGAATTCCCACACCAAAAAAATGCACACCCCTAAACAGTGAACTATTTACAATTTACCAAAGTCCAAATACCCAGTCGAGAATCATTTACACAAAAGGCATAAAGGAAATTTTTAAGTACCTTAGTGAAGAAAGAGAGATGCAAATAGCCAAGGGTGACGAACAGCAAGTACCACTGGCAACCACAAAATGGATTCCCTTTGCCCTGGCAGGGCTATTGGTGGGAAAACCAGAGACTCCAATAGATTTAACAGCCACATTTATTCACTGATCAGAGTTGAAATGATAAACGAGGAAGTTACAGTTCCAATTTTATGCTCTCGATGCAGCCACGAGGCAGAAAGGGTAGCAGAGCCTGAACATGCTGCCGAAAGGAAAACAGAGCCCAGGAGGGAGCCTCGTCTCCCCCTGGGGCTAGTCTGCAATACCCTGCCACGGGGGAGGAGGAGCACAGCCCGGAAGCAAGTGAGGTCTAAGCCCCTCCAGAGCAAAACTCCTTCAATCACTCCTGGAGGCAAAGTAGACCACTGGCAGGAGAGAAATTTGAAATCTGGCCAAACAGACAGGGTATCAGCATTGCAAACAAGTGCTCAGGGCCTGTTTTGCCCCAGCGGGACAAGCACTCCCTAAGAAATAAAAGAGCGTTCCCTTCCATTAACCTCATTACGGAATCTCATTCAGGTTCGCCCTTTTTTTCCTTTTCTTTTTTATTTTTTTCTTGGAAAAATAATTTATGACCCAAATATACTTATTTTTTATCTTCTAATGTCCAAAAATGCTGTTTTCATTCAGTGGAAGTGTTACTTTTAACAGACACTAGTAGACATCACTTTAACTTAACCAGGGGAGTCCAGATGGAAATGTATTTATATTTCTAGCTAACAAAACAAAAGTAAAGGCGGCACTAAAAAAACAAACAAACAGAGAAAACTCTCCACCATTAATTGGTAAACATCTGGGTGGATCTGGTCCTGTAACTATGAAAGAAGGATCTACAGATCTGTATTTGTTATAAATACTGTTCTGATCTCCTAATGTCAACAAAAACATTTTCATTAATATGGCATGACCTGCATGTTGTCCTTTGTTTTTCCTCTTACACCTGGGAATGGGCTTGGGAGTCCTGGTTAAACACAATCAGATTGAATCTCTGTAAAATTCCTTTGAGCCTCTCCCTGATAGCATATGTCAGATGTAAATCAGAGAAATCTCAGTAGCAACCACTTCTGAAACCCTTATTTTCAGACCACCATACAAACTTCTTCACTTACACAGGACCTATATTGCACAGGTGAAGAACTAAGGCATTTGCCCAGCACAGTACTGCAAAACTGGGAACAGAAACTAAGTATCTTCAGTTCATTGGATAGAATGGTAAGGTTGGAAAGGACCTCAAGGATCATCTAGTTCCAACCCCCTGCCATAGGCAGGGACACCTGTACACTAGCACAGGTCACTCAAGGCCTTGTCCAATCTGGCCTTGAACACTTCCAGGGAGGGAGCAGCCACAACCTCCCTGGGCAACCTGTGCCAGTGTCTCACCACCCTCACTGTAAAACTTCCTCCTAACATCCAGTCTAAATCTCCCCTCTGCCAGTTCAAACCCATTGCCCCTTGTCCTGGCATTACAAGACCTTGTAAATAGTCCCTCCCCAACCTTCCTCTAGGCCCCCTAGACACTGGAAGGCTACTCTACAGAAACTTTTCATGTGCAACTTCTTTTCTGAGGAGTCAAGGGCATGCACAAGGGAACAGAATTATTTTTGTTTTCTGCTGCAAGGAGATCTTCTCATTCTTTCTGAAAATTAACTGATCAGTCTCCTAAGTACCAGAAAAAAGACAGGTTGCAAACATCACCAATTTGCCTTTTTTATGAAAGCACTTAAGCAAAACAGGAAAGATAGGAAACCTCAACAGCCCAAAAATTGTAAAAGGTTTTCCTATGTATCTGTGGCCAAGGACCCAGGCATCACAAAATCCTCCTACAGTTAGGAGGACTTTAGCTAGAGAAAATGACTTAATGAGATAAAAATAACAACACCTGTGCTCTGGATCTGAATTGAACTTTTCCTGAATTTTACATTGTGTTCACTTCAGCTCTGCAAGTGGATGTGGAAATAAACAGCAAGAGACAGGAATGATGAACCAAAGCCAGGAGAAAAACTGTCCTCGTCCAGCTTTCTGATTTATTTACCCAGATCAAGTGACTGAGGTGTGTGAGGCACCTCTGGCATGGAACTGTTCACTGCAAGAGCTCCATGAATTGAAGTGTATTTTAGTTCTTCCACTTCCTGTTTTTCCATGCAATTCTTTGTTTCAGAAAGAGAAACCAGAGGTAATAGCAGTTTACCTACTTTATTAAGACTCATATTTCATAAGCATGTCGCCAGGAAATAAGGAGGTGCATACTGAACATCATGCGACTGTGTCCATGTGCCTTTGGCCCGCTCAATGGGTCCCTTTATCAGGACAAAGCCCTCTTGAAGAGCAACCAAGGCCATCAACAACCTCAGTGCAGGCAAGAGTGACAGAGGCTGAGAAACGTGTTTTATGAGCTTGAAAGAACTGCAGAAGAGGAAAAAAAACCCCAAACTTCCCTTCTCATAGTTAAATATAGAGCATAAATAAAAATCTATAGATCCTATATATCTTTCCTAAACTAATGCTTTTCTTCCCGCACATCCACCTTACTCTCCTCAACACATGCATTGTGGTCCTCTGGAACCGTCATTTCCATTTGTCTTCAGGGAAGGGCAGTTGATGTTACAACACCCGTGCTGGAAATGAGAAAGCCAAAATGCTCAAGGTGGACTGAGAGCTGCCTACACACAGCCAGTTTTAACTGAGCAATCACACATAAGAGAGTCATTCATGGTGGAGAAGAAATGCCCTTCTCAGGGGCAATTTGGAGTGAAGGTCTGAGGAACAGAGTGATACAGAGGATAATAGGGGCTTCCGAGCAGCACTCTGCTAGAATCTTGTCATGTCACACTCACTCTGCTGACTCTACGTCTAAAAAAGTATGGTGCAGCCTCTATATCCATAATACCAACAATACTTTCCATAATATTAAATGAATGTGATGAAGAAATAAGAGGATGGAAGTACAGGGTAGTAGAGCCCACACACAGAGCTAGTGACAGGTTGAAAAAATTTGGAATCTCTTCAGATGACAGCACTAAATACTCTCAGTGTAACTTACAGAAGAGATACACACTGATTTTCTGCAGTTGTGCAGATGATACACAAAGTGACAGCATTTCTCACAGCATTTCAACTTTTCGTTGAAACTTCAGTTCCCAGAATGTGAGGTGTAAGGAAAAAAAAAAAAAAATAAAATAAAATAAAATAGATTACCTCTAAGAGAGAAAGCACTTCTAAATATGATTCTATATCAGGACTACAAAGGGTTGTTGTGCATGTGTGGAGGACTGAACACTGAGGGTTTATGGTTGATCTGTGATCTGCAGAAAGGAGAGGGTTGCCTCTGCTTTGGTGGAAAAGCTGCTGAAGGGCAAGTCCCAGCTATGCCTAATATCCAAAGACAGAATAAACAAGTTTCATCCCTCTGCTCTGTGAGGAAGATGGGCAGAAAAGAACAAAACGCCAGAATTTGTGCAAGCGATTGCTAAAAATAACTTTATCTCTCTTTATCTCAAGGGCCAAGTTATCTCAGCTGCTACTTGAGAAGAGCAGGCAATGCCAGTATCAGAAAGATCAGAATGCATGTTAAAATATACCCAGTAGCTTATTCTCTGCCTAAATATCTGCTATTGCAACAGTACAGATTAGTACAGACAGTAGGAACTGCTGCACAAATATATGCAGAACCTTCAAGGAGTACGAGAATGAAAAATGCACTCCTTGGATACCATAGCTTTAGTGTTTAGTAAGAACACATACCAATATAGGAGTTTTTTGGTTG
>VWZE01013869.1:169714-189202 GCA_013396675.1 Eubucco bourcierii | reverse complement strand
TGATCCTGTATAAGTATATGCTGACTTGCTGTAATAAAGAAGTGATTTGTGGATGCACCGCACTGGTGTCTGGTTGTCCCTGTCTCGCATCATCCGTCACCCTGCACCTAGCAATCCCCCATGTTGTGTGATTCTGCAGCCTCTGATGACCCCCAGCATTCCAGTCTCTCCAATGACGTGATATTTCCTGCCAATTTACGGCCTCATGTGTGTGTGTGTGTGTGTGTGTGTGCAGTAGTCAAAGTGGGTCCCACTGATTCTTCAAAGCAGATGTTCTTTAAGTAAAATAAAATTAATGTTTATCTGGACATAAGTACAATCAAATAGAACACTTGATGGGTGTATTTTAGCGTTTTGTTATGTCACTGATAACCTTTGGGAACGCGACTGGTCTTACGTTGGCAATAGCCAAACTGCAAAGAGGCAAACAGAAACTTGTGCTGTATTTGCCTGAATAGTGTGTGAGAAGATATGTGCTAGTATTACAATCTATAACAGAAGAGCTAAAGATGCAGAGCAGGTATTATAAAGATATCTGTTAAAACAAAAATAATCTTGAGGAGCAGGCAGAAAATATGTCTGCTGCAACCAGAAAAATCCTACAAAATAAGTGAAATAAGGGCCAGGATAAGTCCTGGTCTCAAAAATAATCTGCAAAAGAGCAGGTGAGATCACTGTCTTCTATTATTGGGTGGTGGATTTTTCCACATTTGTTTTTAGATCCAACACAACAAATAATTTTTAATTTTTTTTTTCTAAAGGAATTATTGTTTTACACAAAGGTAGGCACTAATGTACAGATAAAGATACATACTAATATGGGGCATAAAGTCTAAATTCACAGGTCCCAAATACATGTGCATGTGCACTCTTCATCTGAGAATACTGCATTCAGAGTGATAGTGGCTTTCCAGGCAGATTACAGCAGTGTCACTAGAGCAGCTACAGCGTAATTAAGGTTAAGTGTGGGTGAGTAGCACTGACAGGGCAAAACCCTTGAAGGTCAGAGTTATATTTTAAAGGGGGATATGAGGTTGGGAAAAAATATTTTTAAAAAAAAGTAGAAAAAAGGAAAGGCAGCTTTAGCATAGTTACAAGTGCAGGCTGAATATGCTTGGACAAGGGTTTGAAAAATAGCTACCATATGACTTGTCTCATCCATTATACAACTTACAAATTCTGCTACAGACTAACTGTGGCTCCTACAAGGCAAATTTTCATAGTGGTGCATTTGTTTTTGTGGACTGAAGTAGGCAATGTAGGAAACAAATTCTGTGTCTACATCCCACTTCTTGGGCAGTAAACATGTTGGATACTGCAACAGCATATCAACTGTCCTGCTACATTCTGCAGTTCACTGGGGAGATGGGACCTGAGTAAGATAATTCATTGTGTTTGTGGCAAAGGCAGAAGGCACTGTGTTAGTGACAGGATGGTGAGAGTATAGGTGAGTTGTCCTGGAGTGCTGTGTGCAGTTCTGGAGCCTCCAGCGCAGGAAGGACATGAAAGTGCTGGAGCGGGTCCAGAGGAGGGCCACAAAGATGCTCAGAGGGCTGGAGCAGCTCTGCTGTGAGGACAGGCTGAGAGAGTTGGGGCTCTTCAGCCTGGAGAAGAGAAGGCTTTGAGGCGACCTTATAGTAGCCTTCCAATATCGGAAGGGAGCCTACAGNTGCCCAGGGAGGTTGTGGCTGCTCCCTCCCTAGAGGTGTTCAAGGCCAGGTTGGACCAGGCCTTGAGTGAACTGTACTAGTGGGAGGTGTTCCTGCCTATGGCAGAGGGTTGGAACTAGATGATCCTTGAGGTCCCTTCCAACCTTACCATTTTATGATTCTATGATTCTATGATTCATAGATACCCTCTGGGATCTGAGATAGATTGTATGGTCCTGCTCTGGCAGGAGCATTGATCTCTTTGGGTCCCTTCCAACCCCTAACATCCTGTAATCCTGTGAGATACACAGTTAAGGTAATCTGTCAGATTGGATTGCAAGTTTCACTTTGTTCTTCTCTGTTGCTGCTCTGTGCTCTTGAACCTGTGTACTGTTGAAAGAACTTTTGAAGTTATTTTGGTAAGTGGGACCTAAGACTGCGCAAGCTTGACCATTAATAAGATCTATGTATTAATGGTATACATGAAAATAAGGTGTGCATGCATTAATTTATATTCACACGTAGCTGCAGAATAATTTTATTTGATCACCTATTTCCTGCATTGCATAACAGCTCAAGCATTTTTACGCTTGGGGAAAACTGAAAATTCCTCAGTACAACATTTTGATAAGCTAACCTCACATTTTAAAATCACTCAGAATAAAGCACCACCATTATCTAGCCTACCTTGAATGTGTGATATTTCAGTTGCTCAAAGGAATGTCAAAATCAGTAACAGTATGAAGGCAGCAGTTGTTCTGACAGCTGAAGCATGAACTGAATCTATCTAGCAAAATTAGCCTAATATGGTCAAATTGGTTTTACTTTTTCACTGTATATGGGCAACGGCAAGACACTGTGTGTATGTGACTTCCACATCAATTAAGAAACATCTACTGGCATTATGTAACAAATTGCTGTGATCATTAATAGGCAACAGGAAAAAGTACCAGGGTTTGTTTTTTTTTTTTTTAATCAGTTTTCACTGAAATCCTTCACAGTTTCCAATTTTCCTCCCACTGATACTAATTAAACTTCTGCATGGAATTTTATTCCTCTGTGAGGTATAGAAAAAAATAATCCTATTGTGCTCTGTTTCTGCTTATTGATCTATGGTAAATTTAAGTTTTAGCTTTGCTAGAAATCCCTCCAGTTCTTAATCAAATAAGTAATTTTTCTTCATTTCCATCATCTTGAGCTTAATGATAGTGACAACAGGTTTAGTGTTTATGCGTAAGAATCAGGCGGAATGCCAACGAGACAGATATTTTGGTGAGAGTCTGTTATAGGCCATTCAACCAGGATCAAGAGGCAGACCAACTATGCTATAAGCA
This sequence comes from Eubucco bourcierii, assembly GCA_013396675.1. Lineage (NCBI taxonomy): Eukaryota > Metazoa > Chordata > Aves > Piciformes > Ramphastidae > Eubucco > Eubucco bourcierii. The sequence goes on along the minus strand of VWZE01013869.1, from coordinate 186,219 downwards.
TCTCATAGAAGTCTCACAACCACTAGCCCCTCACTATGAGAAAGACATTGAGGTGCTGAAGTAAGTCCAAAGGACAATGAAGTCTGGACAGAATTGTAGCTCTTCCCTTGTCCATTGATATAATCGCTCCATCATACAAAGCCAGTATGTTGGTCAGGCAGAATTTGCCCTTGATGAAGTCAGTAGTAGACATATTTCTTTTCAATCAGTGGAAAGAAAGCTAAATATCTTAAGTCACAAAATTGATTTCATATGACATGTGCCCTGCAAATCAGCAGCTGCTGCTAAAAATGAAGCACACTAAAAGGGAAATCATTTAAAATCAAGTGCCATTGTATACAACCTTTGAACTAGTCCTGTCTTTCAAAAGCTTCATGCAAATGTTCACTTTAAATCATCTATAAGTTCACTGACCTTGATTCTGGAGAGCTTAGCAATCATACAAATGATCATTTGGAGCTACATGGGAACTCCTTGTTGGCAAATGACATGGAAATTGCAATTTAGCATTTAATGTGTGTCAGCAATGCACCGTGATTCCAAAACAAGTGGCAAGATATGGTAGCCAAGACCAGAACGGTCATAGAATAATTACATTAATTCTGTATCTGCTGGTTTTTGTTTGATTTTGTAAGCAGGTTCTGGGAAGCCCAGTAAATACACAGTCATTAATACTCATTATAGCATAATTACATTGTTATCAAGATATATGCTGACTCATTTAATATCAGTATGCCTTTTTCATACTTATTTCTTTTTGAGCACTATTTTCAAATTGATTGCAAATCAGGAGCACAGCAGATGTGTTCTACTTTTTCCAGATTCGGTTATGTTTCAAACAGACCAAAAGGTAACTATTTTTCCTTCTAAAAGTGAAGAATTATTGAAGTGAAGAATATTGAGTGGAGTAATCCCATCTGTTGACATTCTAACCTTTCTCTTACAGTTTGCAAGGCTGCTAGTATTATTTTTACCTTCTCCAGGTAAAAAACAACTTGTGTCTGAGAGTCATGAAAGCAGAAAAGTATTTTTCAGTAGTATACTGTTTCAGAGAGGAAACTTAGGTGGGAAAAATATATAGTCATGAATGCCACACATTGAAAACAAAGATACATTGAGAGTGCCTGCAGGCTGTAGGCTTAGCAATCTTAGGAAAGAAAACTGTCACCATTTCCTTTAATTTCAAATGGTTATTATCCTCATATTGTTCTTTTCCGTAGCAGAAGAATAAAATTAAGTTTGGTGTTGATGAAGATGACATTCTAATTGATAATGTCATTTAAGTGTTGCTTATTAGAGATCAAAAACTGATGGAAGCAAATGCAAATGTTAGATGTGCCCTACAGTAAACTGCTAAGATGCTACAAAATCTGGCAGATCAGTTGTTATGATCTATATCTCTAGAGGTTTGCTGCATTAGAAGTACTTTAGTACATAGTCAGCCCTCCACTACTCTTGAATAAAGGGCATGTCATTCTACATATCTTTTAATTTATGTAGTCTCTTGAGTTTTCTTTCACTAAGATAGCCAGAAGTGGTCCAGAAGGGGAAGGAGGTTGTCAACCCTGAAATAACAAATTCCCCTTGCTCCAATAAATTTAGGTCTCTTTAAATAAAGAAGGCTTACACCCTGGCTTTCTACCCAGAATCTTTTCTCCTACTGCTTTGCCTGCTACAGAAGTTAATCAGAAGTACACCTACTGATAGGACTAAAAGATATATATGATAAAACATAAAATCAGTTTTGGGGAAGCTAGTGTGGACCTTCTAAATCCTTATGGTTTTGTAAATTTCCTGAGAATTCAGACCACTTTCTTTCATACCTCTTTCCTTCCACTCAAAGAAAACCAAAACCTTACCCATGTAAAACATGGGTGAGTGTGGAATAATTATTTATGATAGTTAACATACATATTTTTATTACATTTCCTGGGGATTGAAAATAAAATTTGTGCCTTTTCTTATGATCTTTATCAAGATGAAAATATCACAGACTGGGAAAATCTCGTTGCTCTACAAGATTTGTTCTGGAATTATATGAGAGTAGATATTGAGGTGGCAAAATGTTAGCTGCGGAGAGTACTGAAAGAAGTAGATACTCAACCTAATATCGTGTTGTAGGAATTATCTTCTGAATGTAAATCACCTTGCCATGGTGGCGATTACATTAAGAACTAAGAAGTGCCTCAACAAAGATAAGATGTGTCATCTCTGCCCACAGACAGCAGCTGGGGGAAAGACCCTCTGGAATGTGCAACAAAAGTATCCTGGGTAGTTTGCCTAATAAGACCACTGTTGCCCCGGGTTGAGTGCAGTGAACAGGTGGGAGGCAAAGAGAAGTGGAGGCCTCTCCATGGCTGACCCCTGTAAGAGCACAGGAAGGAGTCCCTGGATCGACATCTGGCAGTCACACGTGCATTGTAAGGTGACTACAGTGTGGGACCAAGTGGAGCTTTGATAATTTGCTGTACGAAAGTCCGAAGCATGCTCAGTAGAGGAAAAACTTCACAGAAAGCACTATGCACTGAAGCCTGTTCAATAGAGGAAAAGCCATCTCCTCTGGCCAAAAATCTCTCCTTTTCTCTGGCTGAAAACATCACAAGCCAAAAAAGTCTCTGCGCCCCAGATGAAGACAGAAAAGCAACTTGAGATGGCAATTTCTCTCCTGTTCTCTTTCTTTCTCCATTTTGCCTCCCCCTCTCTCTCCCTTTTCACAGTATCACAGTATCACCAGGGTTGGAAGAGACTTCAAAGATCATCAAGTCCAACCCAATATCACAGACCTCAAGACCAGACCATGGCACCAAGTGCCACGTCCAAACCCACCTTGAACACCTCCAGGGACAGTGACTCCACCACCTCCCTGGGCAGCCCATTCCAGCAGTCAATGACTCTCTCAGTCAAGAACTTTCTCCTCACCTCCAGCCTAAACTTCCCCTGGCACAGCTTGAGACTGTGTCCTCTTGTTCTGGTGTGGTTGTCTGAGAGAAGGTAACCTCCCCCTGGCTACAACCACCCTTCAGGTAGTTGCAGACAGCAATAAGGTACTCCCTGAGCCTCCTCTTCTCCAGGCTAACCAATCCCAGCTCCCTCAGCCTCTCTCCATAGGGCTGTGCTCCAGGCCTCTCCCCAGCCTCGTTGCCCTTCTCTGGACATGCTCAAGCACTTCAATGTCCTTCTTAAATTGAGGGGCCAATTTTCTTCCCTTCTCTGTTCTGCTTACTCTGTTCTTTAATAAATTGCCCCATGTTGGTGTTTGTCCTCGTTTGTGCCTTAATTTCACACATGGGAATGTTTGAAAGGAGCCTCATCTCTCCCCTAACTTCAGGACTGGAATATGTACCGTCTTTACTGATTTGATGTATTAGTGCCATAAGTGGTGCTAAAATCCAAGAAGCTGCAAGATCAAGTGTGCGGACGAACCTTTTTCAGTCTTTGTCAATAACTGCATTGTTTACATTTTTCCTGTCATAGTCTTTCACCAACTTCAGCTATCATGTAGTGAAAGGCAAATCCACAGTCTGTGGAGAAGATGAGAGTGAATAAAAGCCTTTGTTGAAGCAGCTCTATTTATATGCTTCACCTGAAGCTTAGGAGTTTTAGATGTAGTGCCTCATTTTACCTGATCGTCTCGTCTCAGTAATTTTGGACTTCTACCTTCAGATAAAGATGATTATAGCACCAGTAGCATCGGTATCTCCCACAAGTCAAATTACTTATGTAGGTTAGGTACAATTTAAAGGTTAGGAAGACCTTCACTGTGTTTCCCTTTCTTGCTCCTTTTCTTTCTTCTAACTGACACAAATAATGGCTTCTGAAAGGAGAGAGAAAATAGGTTAACAATAACCTCCCAGGCAGGAATTCTAATGAGATTCAAACTTGTCCCTGCCTCATCTTCATTTCCTTTCCTGGTAGGTCTGATTGCTTATATGTTAGATGTCTTTCATGAAATGTTTCTTCAGAAATTATTTTAAAGAGTGTGACACACACAAAGGAGAAGAGAGAGGGAAATCTTAATTAAAAAAAAAAAAGAGTTGTATTGAAGTTGGTTTTCATACATCTCAAGATTGATCTCTTCATGTGAGTATCTTGCCTAATTTTTTATCTTTCCAAGTTGCTTCAAGGCTACCACCTTTTAATTCAGAAAACACAACCTTTCCCCCCCACCTCAGTTGTGAATACCTTAACTCCCGTATTATCATCTCAATTTCCTTTTATACCTTTCTTATTGATCGAGTATTGCAAATTAAATGAATTACCTGGCACAGATTATTTTTTCCTTCCTGGTTTCACTGTGGTAAGGCTACAACATTCCACTGTTTATTCATATTGCATAGTGGGAGCTTCAGCAGCCAGCTTTACATTTATAATCAAAACAGGATTCTGATCAAGTCCAGATTCTTAGCTCTAGTATCTGGACAATCTGAAGTCAACAACACTAAGTTTTTCTATTTCTAAAGCAGTAGTTAACTTATTGCTGTCACTTTTTTTTGCAATTGAGTGTTCTTACAAGTCATTCTAATGGTTAGGGATAGTTTTCATATACTTGCAGATGATATGACAGATATGCAGATGATATGACAGATGGTATCATAAAAAAGTGACTATTAAATACATCCAAAAATTCTCTTTTTTTTTTCTTTTTTTTTTTTCCCCCTCTATTTTTCCCATGCTGGTGCTCAGCATTGTAACAGGACACACTTACGACAAAGGCACAACATATTCTCACAAGACGACTCATAGCAAACATCTGTTCTGAGACCTTGCAAATCTCACACAAAAACTGTGGCCTCTCAGAGGCAATGACAGTAGTGTTTTTGCTGGTCAACAGGGCTACAATATCAGGGCTACTCTCACCCCTCCTCAGGGACTCTTTTAGCAATGGGTTCTTTCTGTACATTTCAGGAACACAAAGTACATTCTGAAGATTTTTTTTACTACCTCATTAATATTGGCCTTCTGCTGAATAGGTTTGATTAAATCTGCACTCAATGTTTAAGGAACCACATGCGATTCATATAATTTCATTGATTTTCCTCAGCAGAGATGAACGTTTTGCTGACAGCAAACTCAATTATTTTGTCATTTTTCTGATTTGATACAAAATAGGAGTTGTGTCATATAACATCAGTGATTAGACAATGATCTAGGATATCTAATATCCTGAAACTGTATACCGAATGAATCTGGAGGGTATCTGTAAGCCTCGTATCCCGCTTGACAGGAGAAAAATGAGATTTTTCTCTTAAAGGAGAACTCTTTCCTCCAGGTGATAGGGAAGACATATTACAATATGATGTCTCTTGCAGTCCTCATAGGTTTTCGCAGTAGTACAGGTTGGATGAGGCATTGAGTGACCTGTACTAGTGGGAGGTGTCTCTGCATATGGCAGGGGGTTGGAACTAGACTACCCCTGAGGTCCCTTCCAACCTGACCATTCTATGATTTCCAGTGGCTATTAAGCTAGAAATGGATGCCCCAGAACTCTCCAAACAAAATCTCAGACCAACATTTATGATTGCTGTAAGGTTAGCCTGTGTACCATCCCTTTTCCAATATAAGTTTGACGTAGGAAGCCTTAGAAGCTCAGACCATTTTTTTGTTGTTTCTGAATGTTTGCAGAGTCTTTCTAGTGCTCAGCCATTTCCCTCCAGACAAAAAGCAAGAGAAGGAACAGTTCAATAAACATGGATATCTCAGTTCAAGTAGGAGGAATTAGAGACACTGACTATACTAATAAAACAATGCATCTGATCTGGGAAAAGCTGGACCAAAGTAGTATATCAGCATGTATAATGGTGGAGTGAATGTCCCATGGAGAAAAACAACAGAAGTAGCACTTCTACTCATTCAAAATTTTCACCCTGATCTTTAGTATCAAGTAAATTTTGCCTGAGGAGACTCTTTGCTTCCTACAGCAAGCTACAGTGATTTTTTTTTTTTTAATTTTCATTTCGTTCTGAAGAATTTCAAAACATTTGACATAAAGGCAACATCTTTAGAATCTTACTATGTATTTATTGGTTCACATCACAGATACAGGTAACATAGACACTTGGCATGAAAATTGAATTGTCTCTTAGCAGCTGCAGGAAGAAAGAAACTAATCAACAGGTACGTTTCTGTGTATGTTCCCTCTCTCTCCTGTTTGTCCCACATGTTTTTCTTATGGTTAACACATAGTGTGGGTTTGCAGCCAGTAACTCACTTGGGAAGATTTGCTACTCAGTCACTACTCACTTCTTAAAGTATCAAGTAACTTTTTAATTTTTATTTTTTTTTAATCACCATGTTCTTTTCTCTTTCCTTCTCTTTTTATTTTAGTATGCTTATATATATTTATTTGTACTCACATGTACTCTTCCAGCTATACAATTTTGTATTTTGCCATTTCTCTTCTATTTTTTTTTCTCATCCATTAATAACAAAAATTGTCAACATGCCTTGTACTTTTGCCTACAAAAAGATGAAGATGAGAAGGTCAAAGGAAGATGCAATCTACTTTAGTCTGTGAAAATACAAGCTGAATATGTGACCATACAGTTTACTTGTAACTACAGAAGTTACTTTCCAGTCTCTTTTTACTGAGGCACAAGAGGGCAGTGTTTCATAAACTCTAACCTGTCTTTTCACCATTACAATGAAGTATTAGCATTAATCTAACATTTAACTAATACACAAAAGATTGGTGCTAAAAGCAAATAGTTCCCTGACAGAGAATCCTACTTGTAATAACAAAGACTTCAACTGAGAAAATTAATCTATTCCAAAACTTGCAAACACTTCTTAAAGAGATGTAGCAAAGAAATGACAGCAAAATTCAGTAAAAAAAAATGGCTTTGAAGCCAAAAGTAACTATTCTTAATTTTCTGCTGATTAAAGAATGTAGAAGGCTACATGGGGAAGGATGTCAAAACTAGCCAAAGGATTTCAACATGCACCTTATAAAATACATAAGAAAAGTGTATTTGTGTATACACATGCATGTGTGTGTATTCATAGAATCATAGATTGGTAAGGCTGGAAGGGACTTCAAGGATCATCTAGTTCCAAACCCCTGTCATAGGTACTAGTACAGGTCACTCAAGGCCTCATCCAACCTGGTCTTGAACACCTCCAGGAAGGGAGCAGCTACAACCTCCCTGGGCAACCTGTTCCGGTGTCTCACCACCCTCACTGGAAAGAACTTCCTCCTAACATCCAGTTTAAATCTCCCCTCTGCCAGTTTAAACCCATTGCCCCTTGTCCTGTCATTGCAAGACCTTGTCAATAGTCCCTCCCCAGCCTTCCTGTAGGCCCCCTTCAGATACTGGAAGGCTACTATGACGTCTCCTGGAAGCCTTCTCTTCTCCAGGCTGAAGAGCCCCAACTCTCTCAGTCTGTCCTCATAGGAGAGCTTCTCCAGCCCTCTGATCATCTTTGTGGCCCTCCTCTGGACCCGCTCCAACACTTCCATGTCCTTCCTGTGCTGAGGGTTCCAGAACTGCACACAGTACTCCAGGTGGGGTCTGACGAGAGCAGAGTAAAGGGGCAGAATCACCTCCCTGGCCCTGCTGGCCATGCTGCTCTTGATGTAGCCTAGGACTCTGTTGGCTGTCTGGGCTGCATGTGCACACTGCAGGCTCATGTTGAGCTTTTCATCAACCCAGACCCCAAGGTCCTTTTCCTCAGGGCTCCTCTATATGTATTCATATATATGCATGCTTCTGTGTATCCACATTTACAGAAAGAAACAGAGTGAGATGCCTGGAAGTATCGAAGAACACATAACTATTGAAAAGTTAATAGCAGAAGAAATCTAAGTTATTCATGCTGCCTTAGTTTAGGAATCTAACCTGACTCTTTCCCCTTTTTTAATCTCTCAGCTAATGTATAAATTCATCACTGAACTGTTTCTTGGAGATTCCTGTTTTAAGTGTTAGATGCTCTTTCTCCATCTAACTTGGAGTCTTTGCATTTAAGACTGCTAATTCTTCAAGGGGGAAGCATTGAAGTCAGCTTTTTTGAGGCTTCAGGTATCCATACACGACCAACAACTCACATTAGCAGGAGAGGGAAAAAAAAACCAAACAGATAATTCCTGTAAATTATGAAGAATCCAACTCTGGATATTTGTTCACCTAAATTTGGAGACAAAACTTTCAGAGGTATATTTAAGATCTTGATGACTTCACAATAACACCTATCAGGCAGACATCCAGATCCTGTTTAGAGGACTGCTAAGGCCTCCTCACAGCCCTCATTCCAATAAATGGTTTACTGAGTCATATCTTGACCTTGGAATAAGCAGAATCTGTCTTAGTTTGTCCTAAAGGCACCTGCTTGGCTTGAAATCATGTATTTGTTCTATGTAAAAATAGATATTGGTCAATCTGTTTCGCTACTCTAGGAAAACAGCTTATGTTTTGCCCTTGAAGTATTAATATTTTTAGATGGATGTGTACCTGTCTTTTCTGATAATCCATTAGCCTCACTACTCCATTAGATTCATCATTTAGGATGCAATGTATTTCCTAGAATAAAATCAACATATCCAGTTATGTCTTAATAACCAGCTATGTTTGAGTATAATTAGTTTATTATATATTATAGTTCAGAAAATAATAGATTTTTTTATGGTTCAATATAGCTAGGACTGGATTTTTCCTATGCTGGTAGCTGCATGTAGCTAGAGGCAATAATTTTTCTATAAATTATGTGCTTCCCAGCAAACTGTGGACCATTGCATGTCACAAGTTCCTAGATTTTCTTACCATACAAAACCACAATCTTAAGGCTATTTGTGACACTGGAGATGGAAGGTCATGTAAGTGTCCAATTTCCAGGCATCAGGAAAAGCTGCAAAGTGCATCAAAGTACTTCTGTCTCTGCAACTTGAGCTCTACTCTACAATGACCAATTGTAAATTAAGAAGAGAATTCCTCTGGACAAGCAAGAAAACTTCTTGGTTGACTTCTGAATTTTTTATAAACATTTTGATACCTTTCATTCTCCAAGAATAAGTGGGAGGCATTCTTTTCTATTCTGAATTACTGCCATTCTATAAGTCTTGTCAGCGTTCTTCCTTGGCATACAGACTCAAACAGTATACTTGTGAACTGAGAAAGACTTCTTCCAGGGAGAAAGGAAAAGTACCCATTCATAAGTACAGTAAGCTAAGTAATTTTCTTCTAAGGCTGTCAAGCCCAAGTCAATGAGGTATCTATATTTCCATACATGCTAGTAGTTCTATATCTAATCTTATCCAAATAGAAATATAAGTAGTTGACTAAATTGAGTTATAATGGTAACTCCTGTAATTACTGGATGTTATTTGTATGCTTTCCTACCGCTCATATCACAGGGAGAAATTTAGCAAATAGTTCTACTAATCCACTAGATGTAGTGATTTTTTTTTCCTTAAAAAAAAAATAATCCCCATTTTGAAATGTCTGGGCTGCCATATGACCAACTTATAAAGCTGCCTTTTATGTACTTCAGTATTTCTCACTTCCTGCATTGATTCTTATGCCTGAAAAGAGAATGACCTAGGGTAGCACTGTTTCTGCCTAGTTTAACATTGAGAGCTTTAAATTCATGAATGCCAAAGATGTAGAAAATCAAGAAATGTGCTGAGATCCTGAAGTGGAAAACTGGAGTAATTTTGTTTTTGCTATTTCAGAGGGTTACCCTCTTGATCCATACAACTGTTCGAGCTAATTCTTTTTTTTAGCACTGGAAACTACAGGACTTTAAAAAAAATATATGGAGGTAATTAAATTTGGCCACTTAAACTGTTCTTGTATCCCTCACTTTAAATATATGTCTGTATAGGTAATTGGTGATCCCCAACAAATTGCCAAGCATGTGATGTGCTTGTAGACTATACCTTAACATGTACAGAAATGCAAATCCTGCAGTGGGAGGGAAACAGATCACAAAATGCATAAACAATCTGCACATACATAAGTCCATAGGGATTGATGGAATGAAACTGCACATTCTGAGGGAGCTGGCAGATGCCAATACAAGACCGCTCTTGATTATCTTTAAACAACCACTGCAACTAGAAAGGGTAATTGAGGAGGAAAGCAAATTTCACTCCTGTTGTCAAAAAGGTTAAGGAGGCAGAACCAAAAGCTATAGACTGGTCAGTCTCACCTCATCCCAGGAAGATGATGAAGTAATCCTGGAAAACATTTCCAGGCACACAACAGACAAGAAGGTCATTGCAAGAAGTTAGTATATATTCATTAAGAGGAAGTCATACTTGACCGACTTGATAACCTTGTAATCAAGTTACAATTTTGGGTTCCCCAGTGCAAGATAGAAATGAACATGCTGGAGAGTGTCCAGGGACTCTTGAGGGACTGAAGCAGCTGTCTTGTGAGAAAAGGCTGAGGGAGCTGAGATTGTACAGCCTAGAGAATGCTCAGGGGAGATTTTGCAAATATATATGAATATCCAAAGGAGAGGTGTAAAGAAGTTGAAGCCAGGCTCTTTCTAGAGCTCTCCAGTTACCAGACAAGGCAATGGGCACAAGCTTCTGCTTAAACAAGCAAAAAGCTTTTCTGATGTGAAGGTTGCCAGTCACTGAAACATTGCCCAGACATATGGAGTTCCTATCCTTCAAGATATTCAGAAGTCCCAGACAACTGAGTCTAGGTGACCTTACTTGAGCAGAGGAGTTGGAGCAGATGACCTACAGATGCCCCTGCTAACCTCAGCCATCCTGTGAACCTGAGATTTTATGATTCTGTTTCTGCATTTTATAATCAACAAATTTAAAACAGATAAATATTTGAAAAATTTTTGCAAACCAGACTATGATTATTCCCCTGACATCTAGTGAAAGACTACAGATACACATTTGTGACTTGAAGCAGTAGGCCTCTAGTTTCTGCTAATCATCTTTTCTTTCAGTTATAATGACCGGTGCACACAGAATTGATTGGCATAGTAGCATCACAATGAATCAGGAGCACTTCACACTGCTGAATGATTGTCCCATGCTGTGCTGTTCCTTCTCATATTTACTTACTGGCTATAACATATTAGTATGCCTTTGGAAGAATAATTTCAAATATAAAAGAAACTAGAGCTTTCTGTAATTTAATCTGATCTGCTACATAAAAGAACAGTCAGACTTCTACAGAAAAAAACTAGGTAACCTCATATGTCATATTTAAATTACCATTTTTCTTCCTCATTGAGGAGATTTTGTAATTTGAAATTGCTTCACACCTTTTAGTAATTTTTTTTTTAAACAATATAGTTACATGCTTTACAACATAAAGAGAGGACAGTGTTTAATGAATTCACTGGTTCTGAACTACTTGTCATCCTGTGAGTGTGCTCTAAGACAACATCCTGCTCCAGTTACTCCTTTCTGATCACTAGTGGCACAGAAATACTGAATCTAGTTTTTAGTTAGTACAAATAACTGCAATGATTAATGAATGGAATTAATGTTACCTAACTCAAAAATGTGGAAGTTAAATTTTGGTCCAAGTTTAGGCATCCTCAGCAAGGAGGACAGAGATATTTCCAGGGGACAAGTGAATTAGTTTGCACAATTAATGGGGCAGGAGTTATAAAATACATGTTGGGGTTTTGTTGGGTTTTTTTTTTGTTTTTTTTTTTTAATTATTATTTCAGAGAAGCCTACTCACAAACCATTTAAATTTGGGTTCTGATTCGCTTGGGAAAGTCTTCACAAGGATGCTTATAGGCAATTCAGTAATTTAGGCGAATCAGAAAATTGGAAAAGGTTTAGCCACAAAATGGCCTCGTCCCACTTATAAATAGGCAGCCTGGAGCACTAGGGAAAGTCTGTTCTACTCACAATGGTGGAGTAGAATTCAGAGTTCGTCCCTTGGCTCCTTTGTGCCAATGTTGCAACTGCTTGGTGTGTTCTCATGGATGGTGGCGGTTTGGGGCAGAGGCAGATCCTTCCAGCAGAAAGTTGGGGTGTGGTGGTCCAAAAGGAGGAACTGCATGCTTTGTCTTCACCTACCCCCAAGATGCTCCTCAAGGTCCGTGTCAAGGTCCGCCTAGGCAATGTCCCTTCTGATAAACTTGAAGTACTTAAGTTTCCAGGTAGTTCAAGCACATAACATCAGGGCTAAGCTGGTCTGAATCATGAAGCAAAGCAGAATACATTGTCCAAGCTGAGAGTAGTGAGGCAGAGCATGTTTTTTGAGCAGAGCAGCACACACTGAGGCAGAGTAGTGAGGCAGAAGCAGCACAACTGCTTGCAACTCAGCTCCATTTCTATTATTTGCCAGAGTATAATGACTCCCTTGGCCACAGACATTCAGCGATCAGAGTGGCATTTGCAAAACTGACCATATTAGGTCAGGATAAGCAAACTAGGGCTTGCTTATCCTTATTTGGGCAAGACACTCATAAGTGCATAAACACCTGTTAATCACTTTGGGAGAGGACATTATGGCCCAAGCTTTTGTTTTCCTCCTGCCCTTGCTTCCCACATCAGCAGAAGGGTGGAGCAAGCCAGGACATGTTTTAGGTCTACTAGCCTTCCACAACAAGGCACATTTTCTAGTGGCAAAACCTACAAAAATGCATCATTCATCCCTCCCTTTGATGGCCAAAGGAACACAAGAGTCCAGTTTCCTCTCTGTGTCAAACTTTCAGCATCTTGCAAGCAAAAATTGATTCCAATCCAAAATTCATTGCAGTATATCTGAACTAAGCAGCCAAAGGGTTGATTCAGTAAGTTTGTATGAACTGCACTCTTAAGAGTTAATTCTCAGAATATAAAGTAAGATAATTACCAGCTCAGTGATTTATTAGTAATTTTTTTACAGCCTGTTCTGGGCTCTCTGGCTAATATGGCTACAGGTTGTAAAGGTAAGAGAGATTCAGGCAGTTTTCTGGACTCTAGCAGCAGGACATTTTATCATATTCAGCAAATCTCCCAAAGCTCTTCTACTTTCTTGTTCTGCAGTACTTTATTTTTCCATTTCTTCTTTCATTGTCCAGTTATCCTGATCTGCAGAATCAGGAATTCTACTGAAGTTTTTGACATGGTGCTTTTAGGACTAATTTATGTGGGTATGCTTTGCAAGAATATGCAATAAAACCTTTCTTAACATTAGCTGCTGTTGGTTAGCGTTTTTGGTTTTGTTAAAATAAAATAAATTAGAATTCCATGTATGTTTGGGGGGAGAAATACATTGTTTTTGGAAGGAGTGCCTTAGTAGAGATGAGAAGACTGAAAAAGCACAGTAACTCAGCACTTTTCAACTAAAACCAAAGTACTTATTGGCACATACACAAGTGCAAAGCTTTTCTAATATATAGATGATTACTATTAATTGTTCCCATTTCATAAGTACATTTTGTCCTCAAGGTAAGGTGACTCCCAAAAGTCTTTTACCTATAGAAAGGTGAAGCACTTCTTCAGAGCTGCATTCCCACTAGGTTATTTGTGTAGGGGAGCAGAGTTTTTTGTTTTTCTGTGTTAACATACACAGTTATTGCAAGGGTCACCAAACACAAGTGACTATACAGGCCAATTTTACACTGAAGACAGAAATCTGTTAAACGTATTTTTTTGAGATAGTTTACTTTGAGGATAGAACTTGACAAGTCTTGTCTGTTGTGTCCAGATAGATACCTGAGTATTGAATGAGTTTTTTAAGGTTTACAAGGAAGAAGTAAAGGAGAAAGAAGTGAGAAGAAAGAATCAAATCCAAACCAACCAAAAGAAAAAAAAAAAAAAAAAAAAAAAAAAGAAGAGGGAAAGGAGAGAAAGGAACAGTGATAGGACAGGATTGCAGAGACAGAAGGAGAACTAAAATGATGTGGACCTAATCAATGACGAAGGATCCTGGTCTAAGGCATTACTCATGCAATTGTCAAGATTTCAGTAGAAACTTTTACTGACCTTGACTCAATAAATGCCAGTCCTTATGTATTGGATTTAAATGGTAAGATTTTGGTAGCTAGGGGGCTGCAGGGTTGGTTTATATGAGAAGCTACTAGAAACCTCTCTTATGTCCAATAAAGCAAATGTCAGTCAGCTCTAGGACAGACCCACAGCTGAACAAGGCCAAACCCATCAGCAATGGTGGTAGCACCTCTGTGATAATGTACTTGAGAAGGGGAAAAAGTTGCAATTGCAGCAGGAGAGGAAAATAAATGACAGAAAGCAACGTTGCCAGATATCAAGGTCAGTGAAGAAGGAGGAGGAGAAGGGGCTGTAGGCACTGGAGTAGAGTTGCCACTGCAGCTCATGATGAAGACCATGGTAAGGCAGGCTGTTGTCCTCACATGAATGAGCTCTCCCACTCCTTATCTTGGGCTGTGAGTCTTTCATTATATTTTCTCTCACCTGTCCAGTTGAGGTAGTGAGTGATAAGGTACCTTTCCCTAGCACCTGGCATCTATCCAGGGTCACACAGAATCACAAAATTGCCTAGATTTGAAGAGACCTTTAAGACCATCAAGTCCAATCATAAACCTAACACAAGTACTTGATTAAACCACATGCCTGCCCACCACAGGTTCTCACAATGATATAAAAGAACAGTATTGTGAGAGATGTATTTATGGTGATGAAGAGCAAATAACTTTTCATTGTGTTTCAGGAATCCCATGGTGAACTAGGAATGCAGTGTTAAGTATCAAGTTATCAGGCCAGAAATTCTGAAACTACCATAAAATGGTAATGGTAACAAGTGGATATTCTACTTGCTTCTGGTAGACATGACCAAGGGCTTATTAGATAATCACAATCTTCAGAAGATCAGCTGTAGGCCTGACATATATCAAATACCACTGCATATTTGCATTTTGGCACCTGAACTGAACACTTAGTGCTCCTGTTAAATGTGCACATACAAAATCTTTAATAGCTACAACTTAAATGATGTTGCAGTTTGTCTCTTTCAATTTCAGCATCCCAGCAGCCAAGTATTAATTTTCATTTTGTGTAAAAAATCTCAATTTAACACCTTTTTTTTTTTTTTTTTGATTCAGTGTTTCAACAAAACATTGTTTTCCAGTTGGTCTGTCACATAATGCTATATTCCAGACAATTCTGAGCAGTAAAAGATGCTGATTTTGCATCTCCTTTTTATCTGTCTGCTGGGAATTGGACACGTTGTATCTCCAGCTGAGGCCCTTTTACAGTTTGCATTTCTCTTCAAGAATAGAGCAAAATTTTCAAAATAAGGCAAGACAATGGGCACCACTAGAAAAACAATTGAGTTGCCTTTTTGCTTGTTTGTTTGTTTTTATAATCTACAGCCTAAGGGGAACGAGATGAGCACCTCTAAAAAGCTGATGATAATATTGAACAAAAGCTGGACTGCTATGAAACTCTAATGTTTTAAAGGATAAAGAGAAACCAAGGGATTAGAGATCACATAGTGTCAACTCAGAGCTGAATATCTCATGGGGTGCTTAATTTTGGACTTGGAAAAGTCCTAATTTACATCTAATTGACACGAGTCCTTAGAGTTTCTTGTGAAGTTGATCTACCCAAACAAACTCAGTGATGTTTTTAGGGACTAGCTGAGAGTGATGACAGTTGTGGCTGAAGACAGGGATTTCTTCAAAGCTCTTGACATTCATTTTGATTAGAAGACATACATAGGTGGAATTCACAAGCTGGGTTGACTAGAAACAGGCTCACTGACAAATTTTGAAACGTGAGATATACAAATGAATAGAGCTATTCAAGTAGGATCTTTTAAAGACCAAGTCTCTAATTGACCCTACTTAATTTCTTTGTCATCTGTTAGGATGATGATAACAAATACTTCCTGGAGAAGTCTGCAGATAATTCCTACAGACTAGGAATTATGGTGCATAATAACTACATCACAGAGTCATGGAGTGATGCAAATTCCTTAGTTAAATAAGCACCAATGTATTTTATACTAACCAGAGAAAAGCAAGCAATGAAGGCAGAGTAACACTGCTGAAATTCAAGAATCACTTCCAAGAGAGAGAGAGACACAAAGGACTTTAATGTAAGTGTAGATAATTGTCTAAGGACAAGTTCTCAGCACAGTTTTGGGGCCAAACTGTTACCATATTCATACAAAGAAGAATGTCACAGTGGATATGGAAATTGAGATTTGCATCTGCACATTACTCTGATGAACCTACTGCTAAAATACTGGGTACCCTTCTGGGATCCATACATGGAGAATAATGTCGAGACCATAAACACATTTTAAATTAGTGCTCCAAAAATTATGTGTAAGAGGTAAAATAAGCCTTTAGGAGCTCGTCTGATCAGGGAGTTACATGAAATGTTTCTGAATGCCTATAGAAATCTGCCTATGCACAGAAGTAAAATGAGATAAAGAAGTATTTTTCAATTTTGCCAACGTATGACAGGATCTAATAGTTCAAAGTTGATGTTGGACAAACTCAACCTTGAAATTGAAAGCAATTTCTAGGCTGTAAGGGCAATTAAACATTTTCCAGGGAAAATGGTAGAGTAACCATGCCTTACTTTGTTTTTGATGAGACTGTTCCCCCCCCCC
>VWZE01013869.1:136644-166864 GCA_013396675.1 Eubucco bourcierii | reverse complement strand
CTGGCAGAGGGGAGATTTAGACTAGATGTTAGGAGGAAGTTCTTTACAGTAAGGGTGGTGAGGCACTGGAACAGGTTGCCCAGGGAGGTTGTGGCTGCTCCCTCCCTGGATGTGTTCAAGGCCAGATTGGATGAGGCCTTGAGTGAGCTGTACTAGTGGGAGGTGTCCCTGCCTATGGCAGGGGGTTGGACCTAGATGATCCTTGAGGTCCCTTCCAACCTTACCATTCTATGATTCTATGATTCTATGATTAAGAATTCTGGTGGTCCTACACATAATTTAAAAGCATGTTTATGTTCTGTGGATATGCAGAGTGCTCTATATCCCATGCATAGTAAGAGATCTGTGGGCTCAAGTTTATGAAATCACTATGCCAATAAGGCATACATTTTGTAAAGTAACTTAACGTCCCCCACAGTCTTTCACTAAATTCAGCCTGGCAGTTTGAGTCATCAGAATGGCAAGGTCTAAGATACTGCACTGGAAATAATAGACTACTGAACTGCTGGGCTGCTTATCAGCCTAGAAATGTTAGTGCAAGTGCATTGTCTGTAACTGTCTGAAACATTTAAATTACCTCCCACATATTATATGTTGTAACCTGAAAAGGATTAAAAATCATATTTTGAATAAAAAGCCCAAAGTTTCTAAAAATCAAATTAACAGTCTTAATGTTGTATGAGATATCAGTCCAAAGAACAATTCGAATAGAAATAGAATGATGACTTTAGCAGAAAGCAAATACAAGTTTCATGGGATTCAAATTTTGAGGATAATAAGCAGCTCAACTTTTATTGGCTGGCTGCCACGGTAGTAAGAATTTAATGTCTTCAAATATTTAAAATTATTTTTATGACCTTCTGGTTCATTCCCATACATAGTCAGGCAACATCCTTCCTCCATTAATCCATCTCCAGTGGCACAATATCACTCCAAAATGGTATTATACCAAGTATCTCAGTTCATTCACTTGTTTGTATGCAGCACACTAAGAGATAAGCCCTCTTGAAACAGAAGAATTTGCATTTTATACTGTATATGTGGCGACTAAATCCATATTTAGTGGAATTGCTAAGTTTAAAAAGATCTTTTGTGACACTCATCTGAAAAAGACCTGATGAATTCACTCTGGTCATAGAATCATAGAATCATAGAATGATAAGGGTGGAAGGGACCTCAAGGATCATCTAGTTCCAAACCCCTGCCATAGGCACTAGCACAGGTCACTCAAGGCCTCGTCCAGCCTGGCCTTGAACACCTCCAGGGAGGGAGCAGCCACAACCTCCGTGGGCAACCTGTTCCAGTGCCTCACCACCCTCACTGGAAAGAACTTCCTCCTGACATCCAGTCTAAATCTCCTGTCTGCGAGTTTAAACCCATTGCCCCTTGTCCTGGAATTGCAGGACCTTGTAAATAATCCTTCCCCAGCCTTCCTGTAGGCCCCCTTCAGATATTGGAAGGCTACACTAAGGTCTCCTCAAAGCTTTCTCTTCCCCAGGCTGAAGAGTCCCAACTCTCTCAGTCTGTCCTCATAGGAGAGCTGCTCCAGCCCTCTGATCATCCTCGTGGCCCTCCTCTGGACCCACTCCAAAACTTCCATGTCCTTCCTGGTCAGTCCAGGAAATTCAACATTCATAACAAAAGGCATAACACAGCGGAAATTTACTCTCTGCATAACATTATTTTCCAGCTTAATCAGTAGTTCATTATTCTTTTGCCAGGTAAAAAGATTAGATTTGATTTGGGGGAAAATGTACCCATGATTTTCTTTTTCCCTAAACACTTAGCTTACAGTAATTGCAGGTTATTTTTACTGTTAATTGTGTTTTGCATTTCAATTTAGCAAATGTTTAGTTTTCAAAACCTTTGGTAAAAGAAAATTAGGGTGGTTCATTTGGTCTTAATTTGTCTTTGCCATGTAAGGGCACAATACTTTATAAATGTATGATTACACATCCTTTTTCCTTTGACCCTCTTGTGTGTTTAGCGCAGATGATGCCTGTTTGTATATGAGTAGCACGCTATGCATCAGTAACAACTCCATGTGACTCATCTCTTAACTTATTGAATTAACCTATTTTTTTCCCCTTCAACTTGCTTGTAGAAATAGCTTAAAAGTTTTGGCTGAATCACCAGGGTAGGGAAAAGTCAGTCTGAGGAAAATTTGTGGCATGAAGGTGGTCAGGACAAATTGTTGATAGCCATCTCATGTGTTTGGAAATACAAATTGTTACCTCAGCAGATAGGTTCATCAAACAAATGAGAGAAGGGGAAGAACAAGGTAATCAAGAAGTAGACATGTTTAGCATAAGAAGCAGTAGTTAAAGCAGAAGGACATTAATTAGTGAGGCCTTCCTAAAAGTTTTGTAGATGGTATAAGTTTTAGTAAGGCATGTAAAGAAGGCTAATGCACTGCTATTATGGACTGCCATGCAAAAATGACTTTATAGGATAAAAAACAAAGATGTATGCACCAAAATTTAAATAGTAGGATATAATGACTGTCATCATTGGTGTCTTGATGATAAGATGATAAGGGCAGTGGCATTATGGCTTATTAGATCTAATAGGTTCAAAAATAAAAGCTTGTTGAATTTAAATCTTGTGACCTTTGAAAAAAAATAAAAAGGTGACAGGCAATTTTTGCTTGCAGGTTTGTGTTGCCTTTTTTTAAAATTAATCTGTACTGTGGCACTTTTAAGTATGACCACACAGAATATAAACATATACATAAGATTGTGAAATTCCCTCATATCAGCTACTTCTATGACAGTACATTTCACATACTTCCTTCCATAAATATATAAACATCAATTTAGAAGGAATAAGGTAGTTTTAGTCCTTTAAGTATTTGAAAACTTCTCAGAACTTCACTGCTCTCATGTTTAGGAATCATTCTCCGAATTCCCAAATGAATTCATGGTCACATTTCTTCTTGTATTAATATTCTGTCTTAATTTAGATCAGTCTTGTCCTTCCTTGGTATTTCCAGAGAATAAAGTTACAATCCTGCACTGTTTTAATTTTGCTTTACCAGAACAGCAGATTCTAGTTTCTTCTACTCGTTCTTAAGAGTAACAGATCTGTTTGCCTGGACCCCCCTTTGTTTAGCCGTGATTCCCACCTCTGGGCACTGTAAGCAACAAAAACTGCCTCAGTGGTATTTATTTCTATTGGGTTCCCATGAAGCTATTTCTCTGCATTTCATTTAGCGTTTTTGACACTATAGGCTCCTATAGAGACGATCTTCCAATTTGTGTTTGTAATCCTGGAGTGTTTTGGTTTCCTGACCTTCAATGTGGTTGAAGATTCGGAGAGCCACAACTTCTCCTTCACATTCCTTATATCTTATTCTGAATGTATTTTCTTTCTTGGCATGTGCATTTAAAGGATATGACTTAGTGAATGGCTACATCAAACTCAAAGGCATTTCTGCACAAAGAAGAGATTTAAAGTGTTTTACAGGCTAAACATGTAAACCAGCTTCTTCTTGACATATTTGTCCTCAAGCACCAATCCAACCAGGTGAACTTGTCCTGCCGTTCTAAGAAATGACCATTGGTCTGGACAGCTGAGGAACATGAATTCACATTTCAGCGATGTGAATTTATTCATATAGGTGTTAAGTGCATGATACACAGCCAAAAAATTCCTAACAGTTGTCTTTCTTGAGGCTTTATGCCTTTAGTTAAGGAACTGAGAAGTTTTAATCCGTTGCCATCATTAGTAAAACATTTATATATATGCATCTGTTGATCTAGTCTTCAAGATGTGCTCATTAACTGAAACATGTAAGGAAAAGTAGATTCATTAATGTTCATTGTATAACATCAGAGCACATTAATTAAATCTCTTGGAATTCATTTGTTTATGCCTGCAGTAAATTTGACAAAACAGAGGATAATAGGAAATTATTCTGTTGAACTCAGTCCAAGACCAAACCGATAAGTAGTTGCGTAAGACTTAGGATTTCCCTCTGTGTTAAATTTGTCCACACTGTTCGCTGACTGTGGCAGAAAAATTAATGCCATTTGCAACCTCAGTAACATAGTGACATCCTCCTATCATAATTACAGCCTTGGATTCAAGAACATCTGTTCTATGTGCTATAAACGTACACAAAGAGAAAAATCGCACAGCATTTCCCCTATTTAAGAATATTTCTGGCAAGACAAACTGCATTTGCTTTTTGTAAAGAGTGAAAGTGTATGACTGCAAACCTGTTTACCCCACTGAAAGGAAATCCATTGCTTTCAGAATGTTGAGACATGATGAATTCACTATGTTTTGATCCACAGAAGGATCTTGCATCATCCCTTCTGGCAACTTACAGGAGAGAAGCATTATGCCTGGAAGGCAAAAAACAGTATTTGAAAATTACAGAACTTCTTAAAAAGTTATACAAATATCTGGATTTCTTCTTTCCTGTCCTTAAAAATAATAATAATTTTTAAAAATTACCATTGTCTATGCTACCATAAGAGGAGTCACGGAACAGTGCAATTTCCACTACAACTCCAGGATTATCTCAATGGGCAAAATGCAACTTTATCACAATTTTTCCTAAATTACACTGAAATGTTCCAATATTGTAATCACAGAATCACACAGAATCACAGAACTTTAGACGTTGGAAGGCACCTCCAGAGACCATCTGGTCAAACCTCCCTGCCAAGGAAGGATCCCCTGGGGTACTTTGCACAGGAATGCAGCCAGGTGGGTTTTGAATGTCTCCAGAGAAGGAGACTCCACAACCTCTCTGACCAGCCTGTTCCAGTGCTCTGTCACCCTCACTGTAAGGAAGTTTCTCCTCATGCTGAGGTGAAACCTTCTATGTTACAATTTGCAGATGTTGCTCCTTGTCGTATTTAAGTAGATTTAACCCTCAAAGAAAGGTTTCAAACCAAAATAAAATGGTAATGACATTTTCCATAACAGAATAACTAAAATAAGAACAAATGAATAGAAACAAAATGAAATATGGGTGAAACAAAATATACACTTTGGCTCAGCCTCAAATGATTTATTCATTATTTCTCCCCTTCCCCCCAAAAAAACATTTTACATTCTGAGTCAGAATATCTCTTATCTGTTTCAGTTCCCAAGTTCAGTCACAGAACCAGTAAGACTAATCTTATATTTGAGAGTTTACTATAGTGCTAAATTATGATTTTTTTCGAATGTCTAGCCAATTCCCGGAGACTAATGAAAACACTTAAGTAGAAAAGGATGTGTTCTTAAACATGGAAATAATCACATAAGCTAAAACTGGACTATGAAGATAACTTGTCAGCCCAAAATTTGTCCATTTTTTTCCTGATGTATGGTTGATCTAATGAAAATATTGCCTCTATTTACAACTCTTAGTCATTATTTGAAAATTCAAAATGTATTTTGGTGAACCATCAGAACACTATGTTAAAAGTATGGAAACGAACTTGCCTAGCACTCTCACTAGAGCTTAGAGGTATTCTCAGTAAGAATACTTCAAAGGTGGACTACTGAGATCTCTAGACTTTTTTTTGTGTGTGTATATTTGTTTTTCCTCTTTGTCGATGTCTTAGTATAAGTAATGTATAAGTAATAATATGGAACTTGAAAAGACTAACCAAGCACATTTAATAACACACACAAAAAAAAAAAGAGAAGTGCATGGGTATGTATATTTCCAGCAATTACAAATGTATTTCCCCTGAAAAAAAAAGTTTATTCACCAGAACAGAGTATAACAAAACAAAAACCATGCCTGTGTCGGTGTAAGTAAATAAAAAAATAAATGTAACATGATATTTAGCATAGCTGCTAACAGAAATGTGATGATTCCTGGTTTTATGTTTTAATTCTATTTGCTTTTGTTGTTTAGACGATGGTAGATGTGAACAGCATCTTAAGCGTTCTGTAAGGCTATCCATCATTTCACTTAATAAAAGCATCCAGTTAGTTCCCATTTTACATCATGACATTGACTGATAAGATTTCTGGAAAGTCATATTGTATAATATTTATCATTTGAATAATGTATTCAATATTCTGATAGGACCTAATGAAGTAGATTCCCAGCCCATATAAATTCACATTAGGTATTTAGACTCTCCAGATTGTACTAAAAGATTACAAACAGGGTCTTAATTAAATGTAAAATTCACTTGCAGTTGTTCAGATGTTTTGTCTGATGTAACTTTCTAACCTAGATGTCACTTAGACTTCGTCATGAAATTTCTGGCAACCTTTCTGTTACAGGAAACTTATTCCCAGCAACTAAACATCAATGAAAAGAAACTCTTCTGTATAATGTCACTAGTACCAACAATGTATCAAAAGAAATAAAAGCTGATGGCAATAGGTTTACATAGTTAACCTGGGCATGCATTTCAGAACTGCTATCTCAATTACCATCCTATTTCTATTACTGCTAGTCTGGTTTACAACCATTATCCTTACAAATCACATTTAAAAAGTAACAATAAGGTAAAACAGTTCCTGGTATTTAATAAAAACATATAGGCAGAGACACTTTTCCTTTAAGGTAGAGCCTTTTCTGAATGATGGATATGTAGTTGTTTTGATGGAAGTGTAGAATATTGTATTGCATGTATAAGTCTACTGACACAAGACTTGCTTACTGTCCTTAACAAGATTGATATTCCTTGCCCACAGTCCCTATTGCAGAGCCTAGGAATCAGTATTTAAATAAAAACCCCACTGATTCAGAAGATTTGTTAAAAAAAAAAAAGAAAAAAGAAAAAAAAGAAGAAAAAGATTTAAAAAACAAAAGCAGAAATAAATCATGAAGCAATGTCTTTGCAAGCATCCATGTGAAAACAGCAGAATATTTATTATAGACAAATTCAAAATGCCTCAATTGCTTAGTGATTAAAGTACTTGCTGCCAAAACATGGGACTGTAGCACTGATCTATTTGTCATCGACTGTGTATTACACAAATGAGAACTAGAAAGCTCTGAGGAAGGTCGTACCAGAAAGCAGAGATATTTGGTATTTACCTCACAGGAGGACCATAAACTATTTGAATTTCTTGCACTTTTCCTTAATATGCAACTCCAAAATCAGCTCAAGCCACAGTACCATAAGGAAATCTGAATTCTTCTGCTTTGGAGACTAGGCGTTGGATCAAATCTGTTTTATAAGAGAAAGGAAAAGGGAAAAACATGTGAATACAGTCACTCTTCTATTTGAAGAACGTCTTCTATGCACCATCCTCAGAGAGAGCACTGAGATCACAGAATCACAGAATGTTAGAGCTTGGAAGGGACCTCTAGAGATCATTGAGTCCAACCCCCCAGGATCACCTAGGGTAGTCTGGACAAGAATGCATCCCTGTGGGTTTTGAGTCTCCAGAGAAGGAGACTCCAAAACCTCTCTGGGGACTCTTCCAGAGGTTAGTCATCCTCGCCGTAAGGAAGTTTCTCCTCATGTTGAGATGAAACCTCCTCTGGTTTAGTTTGTATCCACTGTTTCTTGTCTTATTGCTGTGCACCCCTAAAAGGAGATTGGCCCTATCCACTTGACATCCACCCCTCAGATATTCATAGACATTGCTCAGATCTCCTCTCAGCACTTCAGACTAAAGTCTCTCGGTCTCTCACTACAGAGGAGATGCTCAAGACCCCTAATCATCCTCTTGGCTCTCTGTTGGACTCTCTTCAGCAGGTCCCTGTCTCTCTTGAATTGGGGACCCCAAAACTGGACACAGTATTCCAGATGTGGTCACAGCAGGGCAGAGTAGAGGGTGGAGAAGAACCTCCCTGAACTGGCTGGACACTTTTTTTTGATGCATCCCAGGATGCCATTTGCTCTCTTGGCCACAAGGGCACATTGTTGGCCCATGCAGAACTTGCTGAAAGACCTTACACTTTCTGCGTGTATATATATACATATACATATATATATATAGTTATAATTTGTACTTTTTTTTTTTCATTTTTATTTCTTAGTTTTCCTCTTTATCTCATCCTTTTTTTTCTCTTAGACAGGTGTGACTTGCTCTGCTCCAGCCAACATAGTGAGCCAGTGAAGACGTCTGGTTACTACTCCAAGCAGAAATGACAAAGGGTTGGTCATGAAAAGGCTGGTTTCAGTGCAAACACTACAGTTCAGTTTTCACTCTTATGATTTTTTTTTTAATCTCACTTCACCCCCATCTCCCTCCTTTCCTCTCCATCTTCCACTTTCCCCCCCCACCTTCTGCCTTTTCTCTTCATCTTCTTCATTTTCCCCCATCTTCCTCTTTTCACCTCCACCTCCATCCTTTTCCTCTCAATCTCCCTCTTTTCAGCACCACCTACCCTTTTTCACCATACCTGCCCCTTTCCTACTCCACATTGCATTTTCCATTTTTTTCCCCAAACTCATGGCACCTGGGTTCTGTTGGAGTCTCCTCCCATACCAGGTGTGACCACTTAGCCCTCCCTGCCCTCTCCCCTTTATAATCAGCCCCAACAGAGGCAGAAGCCCTAAGCTTGCCCAACTGGGCAGAGGGTTCCTCCTCCCATCATCACTGGTGAGTACTCATGGAATACTCTGGGTGAATGGGAGTGGGACAAAAGGCCGGGGGGCCTGGTGGCCCCCCGGTTAGGCAGGGTACCTGATGGTCAGTCTAACATCATCTATGAGTGCTATTATGGTCTCTTTACTTAGACTGAACTTCTCTCTGTTTAGCTGCTTCTTTCTGCTTGCTTGGAAAATGTTTCTTGGAGACAATACTGACTTCAAAGTATCTGCGGTTAAAAACTGTCTGATGTGCATGTTGATCTACCAGACATTGGAGACTTCAGATGTTTTGGTCTGAAACTTTTGGTACCACAAATCTGTGAGTTAGATCATTCATCTGGGAGGGAAGAGAAGTAGCTTCTTTAAAAGAAGAAGCTTTTAGAAAATAATGTGGTTGGTAGTTATTAGTCTTGAGAATTAGAAGACTCTAGACTGTTGCTCTCAGTGTTCTGCATTTCACAGAATCACAGAAGCATTCTGTTTGGAAAAGATCCTCAGGATCATCACTTCCAACTGTTAGCTCTACAATGTTTACTCTTAAATCATATCCTCAAGCACCACATTCAAATAACTTTTCAACACACTCAAGGTTTGTGACCCTACCACCTCCTTGGGCAGTCCATTCCAATGCCTGACCACTCTCTGTGGGGGGGAAAAAAAGAAGTTTCCTAATGTGTAGTTTAAACCCACCCACAAAATCTAGCAACAACAGAATAATTCAAATCAGTCCAATACAATTCTATTTAGCAACTGATCTATTTAAGACCATACGTCTACAGCTCTTGTAAATCTTGGTAAGTGATCTGTCTTCAAAAAAAGAAAATAAAGACACTCTTGGCTGTGGCCACCTTGATCAATAGGTGGTACTGGGGATGTTTCTAGGTTGACTTGGAAAATAAGAGTCAAAAATGGTTTCAGTTACTAATAATAACATGAAAACTGAAAAGTTTGGAGGGGAGGTGGTGTTTTGGTTGCTAGTTGTTGGGTTTTTTTGTTATTCTTGTTCCAAAAACTCTTATTCTTCTGGGCTATCACTAATCATTTATTAAATTCACACTGAGAGTTTCAGAAATTTCTTGAACCTCCTTGAATGAAATATAATTTAGAAAACTATTATCATAGATTGCTACATTATAAGTTGTCAGAGCTCCCTGAGAGTGTATCTGAATCTTGATCAGTAACACTGTGAGGCTGTTTGGGTTTTTTTTCACTTTATCCAAGATGTGAGAGAAATATTGTCACAATATTTTTATGAGATACAAAGCAAGCAAAGAAATGGCAACCACTATTCTATTAATCCTCACCTATCTATTCTGCTTCAGTGAAATATTAAGTTTGCAGGTATCACACTGATGATCTTTCTCAGATTTCTTTGTGTTGGTCTTATCTCCAGTTATAACTATCTCAGCTGTGATGTAGAATATCACTTGAATCAAACTGGGCTATGATTATTTTCAACTGTGAAAATGTCAGGTATAACTTTTAACAAAGTCATACTGTCTAAAGCCCACATTTCTTCACATAAATATAGTTTCTAGTCATCCCTGACTTGTGTCTGCTGGTCATACCTGTTGATGGCAGGGACTCATGAAAAGTGTCAGAAACAGTCAAATAGCAAAAATACCCTTTCAGGGAAAAAAAGTAAATTATAAGAATTTAAAAGTAGTGTTGAGGATGGGTGGATGAACATCTTTTGGGCAGCTGTGTTCTGATTTTGGTGGTTTCAAGTCTTGCTTGGCTTTGATGGAGAAATAAATTGCCAATGAATCCAAGAGGCGCTCTTAAAGACTTAATGGGATCCTAGTAAATGATATGAGGACTGATTTAATGTTTAAAGAGCTAGACAAGGTCTCAAAAGATAAGATTTGATTTCATGGCTATTCCATCCATCTCTAATTTCCTCTGTTAAATGGAATAGCACTACCTACTTCACTGGGATAAAGTATTGCTGATGTTTTCCACTATATGTATTCAGTCTACTGCTGAGCACCACAGAATTTCTAAGATTGTGAGGTTTTTGAGATGTGTAATTCAGTGTACCTTCGCTAGTGTTTCATGTTTCAGTATTATTTCTTACCACTAACACTTGGCTTGCTGTTTTGCTGAAGTGTTTTCTGTGTGCCAAGTTATTTTTGTGCTACCCCTCAAAAAATAACAGCCTAGTGAAAGATAAAGGTCTATTTGTTACATTCAACTGATTACCCTAAAACAAGCAATAATTGAAGGTCATTTAGGTCAAAGCAGAATTTCTGAAATACTTATAATGTAATATGTTAATTCTGCATTCTGGCCTAGATAAAATAAAATGTACAGACTACAAAGGACTGTGAGCTTCACTATCAGTCAAGTCAAGGATAAACTGAAGACAAACTTCTGAGTGCAAGTGTACTGTAGGGACTTGAATTTAAACTGTCTTTTTAAGAAAATAATCAAGGAAATTAAAGCTTTAGAGACAAGTTTAGGATAAGAGCTTTTACTCATCCTAAAATTTACAAATACTAAACCTTTATGTAAATAGCTTTTTTAAAAATAGTGGAAAATTGATCTTTTTTTCTTCCTTGTGTCAATACTTCATATATTTAACTGTCTTCCCTGCCCCCACACCTTTTTTCCCTTCCTGTGGCAGAAATTTTAGTTGTAAAGGTAGAAAAAAAGAAGCAGGCTAGAATTTCATATCCAAACACTACATGTTAACATCTTTGTCAGTGACACAGACAGAGGAATGGAGTGCACCC
This sequence comes from Eubucco bourcierii, assembly GCA_013396675.1. Lineage (NCBI taxonomy): Eukaryota > Metazoa > Chordata > Aves > Piciformes > Ramphastidae > Eubucco > Eubucco bourcierii. The sequence continues at coordinate 155,619 of VWZE01013869.1, read as the reverse complement.
TCAGCAAGTTTGCAGATGACACCAAGCTGTGTGGCACAGTTAACTTGCTAGAGGGCAGGGATCCATCCAGAGGGACTTGGGCAGGCTGAAGAGGTGGGCTCAAACCAACCTCATGAAATTCAACAAGGCCAAGTGTAAGGTCCTGAAGTTGGGTAGAAACAGTCCCAAGAACAATCTTGTAGAGCAGCCCCTAGGAAAAGGACCTGGGGTCTGGGATGATGAAAAGCTCAACATGAGCCTGCAATGTGCACATGAAGCCCAGAGAGCCAACTGAGTCCTAGGCTGCATTAAGAGGAGCAGGGCAAGGGAGAGGATTCTGCCCCTTTACTCTGCTCTCATCAGACCCCATCTGGAGTACTATGAGCAGTTCTAGAGCCTCTGGCCCAGGAAGGACATAGAACTGTTGGAGTGGGTCCAGAGGAGGGCCATGAAGATGATCAGAGGACTGCAGCAGCTCTGCTATGAGAACAGGCTACAAGAGTTGGGGGTCTTCAGCCTGGATAAGAGAAGGCTTCCAGGAGACCTTAGAGTAGCCTTCCAATATCTGAAAGAGACCTACAGAAAGGTTGGGGTGGGATTATTTACAAGGTCTTGCAATGACAGGACAAGGGCCAATGGATTTAAACTGGCAGAGGGGAGATATAAACTGGATGTTAGAAGGAAGTTCTTTGCAGTGAGGGTGGTAAGGCACTGGAACAGGCTGTCCAGGGAGGTTGTAGCTGCTCCCTCCCTGAAAGTGTTCAAGGCCAGATTGGATGAGGCCTTGAGTGAGCTGTACTAGTGGGAGGTGTCCCTGCCTATGGCAGGGGGTTGGAACTAGATGATCCTTGAGGTCCCTTCCAACCTTTCCATTCTATGATTCCCCACCATAATCAGGAGGTAGAAGACTGAAAAGCAGAGTATCTGGACAAAACTTGCTCTGTAACACTTCAGAACGCTGTTCAACAATTTTCTACTCTTAAGCTAAATTATAAAATTATTAAATTGATAATATTTAGGTCTCTAAAAATAACTTTGAAAGCCTTTTATTGAAAGAGTTTTGCAAGTAGTTATTACTATGCTTTTTACCACCCATCAGACATCTCTTGTTTACAGTTGTTTCAGAAGTCCTTTTGAGGACTCTGGAAAGGTGGTCAGTTTGTCTGACATTTTCAAGGTTATCCTACAGTGGCCTTTCAAGGAGAATCAGATGAGTTGCAAGTGTTCTTGCTTTAAAAGTAGGCAATCACTAGCATTACAAAAGCACTATACATATAGCTGTCTTTGTCATATACAGATAGCTATAATTAACCAGTTCTTTTGAAATTGCCTGAATTATGCATAGCTACTACTCAGTTATTAGGTATACAAATTCATATGGAACACCAGGGACTGAGGTTCAAATACTACTTTCAGCTTCAATGTCAGTAGTAGAAGACATGTTAGCAGCCTGCTACTCAGGAGTCTTTGCCCAGTTACTAATTCATGTTTTGTTTCTGAGTGGATTATTTTTATTTGTAAGCTAGATTTACTGGGTAAAGAAAGGTAATTCCCTACTTATTACTAAAGTAACTCCTATGTGCCTTTATTGATAATTAAAAGGTGTTTCCACATTGCAAGTTTTCTATGAGAAATCAGTTGTCCCTACAACTGCTGTTCATCAGTGCCTCTGTCCTAACCTCTTCAAGCCCTTTTTCTACAAGGTAAGATCTACAATTATGTTTATATGGCAGTGCTTGGAAGGTACATGACTTTGCAATTTCTCCTCTGATCCCTCTTGCAGTCTTTTGTTGCTGTCAGTTTTAATTCTTTATTGCCTCTAGAGCTCATTTCTCCATAATATGTACACAGTCTCCAAAACTTAAAGAATTCATAAAAGTGCTCTAGATCTGAGAGTTTGCATCTGGAGTAGTGAGTTGCATCATCCTGGACTTAATTCAGTTACTTCAAGGATGTAGGTAAGTGTCCAGAGAAAGACAGTGGCATGAGACTTTTCTTGCTTACCCTCAGGCATGCATACCTGAATGTCAGTAGGCAAAATATATATCTTCTTGTTATTGTCTAACTGGCTGATGAAAGCTGCTTTATATACTTCCCTGTGCTTCCCTAGAAGACTGTGAATCACTATACAAATAAGGATAACATATTCAACTCCTCTATAAAGTAGATGCAAAAAGGAGAACTAGAAAGGATAATTCCCTTTCATACCCATAGGGTAGGCATCATACCCATAGGGGAGGCTTTCAAAACTCTGCAGTCTGCAATAGTGATTCATTTAGAGTCCTATGGGTCATTTATTTCTGTGTAAGAAAGATTGCTTCACAGATGGATCTGAGCACAGCTATAGAAAAGAAAGGACAGTAACTGCTTTTAGCATTAACGGTACTTGGTTAATAATTTTCTTAATCAACTACTTTAAACCTATTGCTGTTCTGGAAATCACCAAATTGTGGACATCTGATTATTTCTCAGTGTACTTGTTGCTCTTGGCCCGTGGAATGTGTCTGTTACAGCTCTACCCCTTTTAATACATTTCAAATCTCTTTTCTCCAGAGAGTCACTTCTTCATTCCTTATAATAGAAAGAGGAAAGATGTTGAGTTTCTGGTGAAGTAAGAAATGGAACAACTAACAAAACCATGGGTGTCTAGGCACTAGAGAAATACTTTGAACCATAGGGAATGATTGTGAATATAGAGCAGATGGTGCTAGGTTCATTGAGCTTAATCATGAGGCACATGAATAGGCATGCAATTGCCTATTAGAGTGGAATGAAAATATACTAAGTTGATAAGTGGAAGGGAAAATTAAAATATGGAAGGATGGACATTCACATAGGCTCCTATTCCATTGAAACTGATACCTCTTTGAGAGGATCTTACCAAGTACAATTTGAATAAATGGTTTGATCTACAAACTTCATAAATACTGACCTCTCTCAAACATTAAAACCCCCTTCTTTCCTCAGGAAGAGGGAGGCATATTAGACACATACCCAGTGCTATAGCTTTAACAGTCTATCAGATTTCGAGATTACTGGTAGAGGTGAAAATTGCAACATCAGAATACAATCAGAAGAGCAAGATGTGAAAACAGTAAAATCTGTCTGTGTGAGGCTCCTAAGTCTTTAGGGGGTAGAAACTTTCCCCTTCCCAGCCAAGATCTGCGAGCAACAAAATATACTTCCAGAACTGAGTCTGAGTAACTTAGAGTCCTGGCTCATCTTGTTTTCTCTCTAAAAGGCAGTTTCTCCATATTTCCTAACTCCAGGAGGAAGGGTGAACAAACCAGAGCATATTTCTTAGTAGGTTGTAATAAACTACTTGCAAAGGAAGCTAATATAGGATATGTATTTGTATGTATCTTGGCCTTTGTTTCGTCTAACTTTGTCTTGGTCTGAGGCTGCCTAAAAATAAATTTACTAATCCTGAAGCAATTCCAGAGCACTTTTAGAATTAAACACCTACTTAATTTGACCATGTGTTCTTGATTACATGAATTACAGAACTGCAAAATGCTCTCTTGCTACATGATTCAAATATTTGCCAGCAATGGATAAGTGTTTGGGAAGGATGCTCAACCACATGCCCTGAATAGTAGATGGTTGTCTCATGATAATTACATGATGTGGCATTTCATATCAGTATTTTTAAGATCATATGTTGAATATGTGAAAGTTCAACAGGGTGGGCACAAACCTTCAAACTAGCAGAATTGCATTACCTCAGTATTTTAATATGGCTAATTTTGCACAGCAGTGAGGACTATTTATACAACTTGTCCTGCTGGCTTTCATGAAAAAGGCAATAAAAACATCTGGGGTAGGCCTGTGGCAAATGCATCTGCCCTGACAAAGATCCAAAGATCCAATCAGGGCTTTCCAGCCATTCAAATATGATTACTGCTCTTCAGCTCCTTATTCTGTGTTTTTCATGTGGTTGCCACCAGTCCTCTAGAACTGACCACAAGTTATCCTCCCCTAGGTTATAAATGACCACCAGCGTCCATGTCCCATTCATCCCTTCCCCACTGGTGAACCACTTTAGTCTTCCTTGACACAGCTGCTATGCAGTCAGGGACCCTTGGACCAGGACAATGCTCAAGGAAACTTCACAGGATTGATTGAGCCCTTCCCCTGACTTCGGTAAGCGAACACTTCTAGATATCTCCTTGACTGAACTCTTGTCACTTATGGGTAATTCCACTTCTGAATACTTTCGAGTGACAGGCTTTCCCTTTTGTGAGTGCGTGCACTTTTTTGGTGATCTTTCTAAAAAAGAATATTCATAAAACTTAGAAATTAGATACATAGTGTTATATTCCTACCCGACACCCAAACTTGTAATGTTCTTTGGTCTGTTGGAGTGTGGGATAATTTTTGGTTGGATTAAACCCCATATTCCCTCCTGACATCTGCTCACGCTGCTATAAAAGCCCTAAGGTGAGCACTTGTCAACCCTGAATGAGAAGAAGAATCAATTACTTCTGTTTCAGTGCTGTCAAGGAACACAATGAAAACTGACTAAAGTTATCCAAAGGAAATACTTAATTTCTGTTACCAATTCTACATATATTTAATAAGGTGGTTTTTTTTGTTAGCAAATATTAAGAGCTTTGGATATTTACAGTAGTATTAAACTGTATTGCATCAGACTTCTGTCATGTGACTCTTTGAAATAGTGTAATGAAAATTAGTTATTTTTTCTGGGTCTCCTCTACTAGATCAATAACTACCAAAGTACCAAGGGTTTGTGCTTGATACAACAAGTGAAAATCACTATTTTATTACATAAAACACAGACAAGACCAAAAACAAATGCTCTTTTGAATTATTATATCTGTGCTCATACTTCATAAGAAAATCTTTGAATTAACTAATTGTAGGGTTGTGGGGTTTTTTTTGTCATTGGAAACTTCAGTTGATTAAAATGTGAGCTACCTCTCTTGACTGAGCTCTGGCAAAGTCACTACCAGGAACTGCAGGACAACACGGTTCTGTAATTCAATATGCCCTTAATTTACTGTTGACTGGTTTTGTTACTCTCAATCTCCTGTCTCAGCCAGCAAGTAATTCTATAAATGCAGATTTTACTGGTAGCTAAACTGGTTAAAAATGTGTTTAAAGCTTAGCAAGAATTAAAATTCCTTTATCGTGGATGTACTATCTTCTTGTGGGCAACCTTTACTGCACCAGGTCTGCTAGGCTCAGACAGGCTCCAACTATCAAAAAAGAGCAAAAGAATTCTAGCCCATGAGTGGGCAGCCCTCATTGAGAGGGCTTTAAACTAGTTTGGGGTTTTTTTGGGGCGGGGAGTGGTGAGGGTATAGGGGATGAAACCAAGCTTTCCCCAAAGAAAACTGAGGGTCGCAAACCAGTGTTGGGGGGAAATCGGCAACCCAGCTGTACTGCATGTGCATCGACGCATGCAACATAGGCAACAAGCTGGATGAACTGGAACCCCTGATGAAACAGGAAGACTATGACTTAGTTGTCATCACAAAGCATGGTAAGACACATCACGTGACTGGAGCGCTACAATGAATGGATACAGGCTTTTCAGGAGAGGGAGAAGGGGTGGAGGAGTGGCCCTGTATGTTAGGGAAGCTCTTGATGCCATGGAGCTTGAGACCAATGATGAGTGGGTTGAGTGTCTATGGTTAAAAATCAGAGGGCAGACCAATAATACTGACATACTGTTTGGAGTATGACACAGGCCACCCAGTCAGGGAGAAGAGGTGGATGTGTTATTCTATAAAAAACTGCAAGATGCTTCAAGACTCCCAACCCTTATTCTTGTAGGTGACTTTAACCTGCCAGATATCTGCTGGGAACTTAACATAGCAGAGAGGGGGCAGTCTAGAAGGTTTTTAAGATACTATAGAGGATTGCTTCGTGACACCACTGGTATGCCAACCTACTGGGGTGAGGCTCTGCTCAACATGCTGTTTACAAATAGAGAAGGGCTGGCGGGAGATGTGGTGGTCAGAGGCTGTCTGGAGTGCAGCGACCTCCAAATAATAAAGTTTTCAATATGCAGGGAAGCTAGGAGGGGCATCAACAAAACATCCACACTGGACTTCTGGAGGGCAGACTTTGGCTTATTCAAAGAACTAACTCAAAGGGTACCTTGGAAAAAGCCCTTAAAAATGAAAGGGTCCAGGAAGGTTAGACCCTATGTTGAAGGCATAGGAACAGACAGTGTCAAAAGCAGAGCTGCTGGGGAAGGTGATCAGCCTGGATGAGTGAGGGAGTTCTGAGGGTATTAAAGGGGGGAAAAAACAGGGCAGATCACCTTTGGAAAGAGGGGCTGGTAACTCATAAAAAAGCTTAAGGATGTTGCAAAAGCCCAGTTAGAACTTAGACTGGCCACTGCTGTGAATGATAACAAGAAATTTTTTATAAATGTATTAATAACAAAAAGAGGAGCAAGGATAACCTCCACTCTTTATTGGACAAGGAGGGGAATGTAGTAACTAGAAATGAGGAAAAGGTAGATATACTTAACCCCTTCTTTGTTTCAATTTTCAGTAACAAGGAAGATTGTCCTCAGGACAGCTGGCTTCCTGAGCTGGTAGGTGGGATCAGGGAGCAGAACAGCCCCCATGTAATCCAGGATGAAGCAGTAAGGGACTTGTTGAGCCTCTTGGATCCTCACAAGTCTGTGGGACCAGATGGGATCCATCCTAGGGTGATAAGAGCTGGTAGATGAGCTGGCCAAGCCATTCTCCATCATTTAGCAACAGTTCTGGCTCCCTGGAGAGGTCCCTGAAAACTGGAAGCTGCCAGTGTGGTGCCCATCCACAGGAAGAGGTGGAAAGAGGACCTGGGAAAATAGACAATCACAGGGTACCTACGGGATGACCAGGGGATCAAACAGCATGGATTTAGGAGGGGCAGGTCCTACTTGACCAACATGATCTCTTTTTATGACTAGGTGACCTGCCTGGTGGACGTGGGGAAGGCTGTGGATGTAGTCTACCTGGACTTCAGCAAGGCCTTTGACACACAGCAAACTCCTGGCAAAGATGGCAACCCATGGCTTCCACAGGAGCACTCTGTGCTGGGTTAAGAATCATCTGGGTGGCTGGGCCCAGGGAGTGGTGGTGAATTGTGCCACATTCAGTTGGTGGCCTGTCACTAGTGGTGTGCTCCTGGGGCCAACCCTGTTAACTATCTTCACTGATCTGGATGAGGGGATTGAGTCCATCAGTGAGTTTGCAGATGACACCAAGGTGGGAGCATGTGTTGATCTGTTAGATAGCAAGAGGACCCATGTTAATCTGTTAGATAGCAAGAGGGCCCTGCAGAGGGATCAGATGAATAAATGGGCACAGTCCAATGCAATGAGTTTTAACAAGTCTGAGTGCCAGGTTTTGCAGGTTTGGGCCACAACAACCCCAACCAGTGCTACAGGCTGGGAACAGAGTTGCTGGAGAGCAGCCAGGCAGAGACCTGAGGGTGCTGGTTGACAGTAGCTGAGCATGAGCCAGCTGGGTGCCCAGGTGGCCAAGACAGCCAATGGTATCCTGGCCTGTATCAGGAACAGTGTGGCCAGCAAGACAAGGGAGGTTATTCTACCCCTGTACTTGGCACTGATTAGGCCACACCTTAAGTACTGTGTCCAGTTCTGGGCCACTCGATTTAAAAAAGATGTTGAGGTGCTTGAACATGTCCAGAGAAGGGCAACAAAACTGGTGAGGGACCTGGAGCACAACCCTGTGAGGAGAGGCTGAGGGAACTGGGGTTGTAGACAGCAATGAGGTCTCCCCTGAGCCTCCTATTTTCCAGGCTAAACAACTACCTGAAATGAGGTTGTAGCCAGGTGGGGGTTGGTCTCTTCTGCCAGGCAACCAGTGACAGAACAAGAAGACACAGTTTGAAACTGCAACAGGGGAGGTTTAGGCTGGATGTTAGGAAGAAGTTCTTCACAGAGAGTGATTGCCTGTTGGAATGGGCTGCCCAGAGTCAACATCCCTGGAGGTGTTTGAGAGGAGGCTGGATGAGGCACTTAGCGTCATGGTTTAGTTAATTAGGTGTTAGGTGATAGGTTGGAGTCGATTATCTTGGAGGTCTTTTCCAACCTGATTAATTCTGTGATCTATATTCTTGTTAATTATCTGTGTGGCCTGTTGCACAGGGATTGAATTCATTCAATTGTTTGCCACAGGACTACAGAGAGTATTTAAATTTTGATTGTAAACAATTTATCTTCGTGTTTAGTTTTATATTCACGATATTTTCTGTCTGACTTGAATGTTTCTGATTATGAAAAACTTTAATCATAAAAGGTGCTCAGATATTTGGTTTGAAAGAGCATATCAACTGTTTCAAAATAGTGCCACTCCTCCCTGATCTTACTTCTCTCTTGCTTTTTTTTTTTTTTTTTTTTTTTAATGCTGGGACTCTGGGGGAAAAATAATACTATTGAACAGAACGAAAGGTTTAGTGGAATAAAAGACCTCCTTTGCAGAGATAGTAAATAAATATTGCTGCCAGGTAATTTTTATAATCCAGTTAAGACAGCTACTGAACTTCCGTACTACTATATCCATTTTTATTTCATTTCACATGACTCATCTTCCTAGAATTTAAGCTTCATCAGTTGTCTCAACAGACAGTCCCATGGACTGAATTTCAGATCTATAAAACTCTTCCATTTACGGTGCAAAGTTTGCTTCCTCCCTCAATCAATTCTAATTTGCTTCTGTTGTATTCAATTCCCTCTCTTTATCCCTTAGATTCTCCTTTCTGAACTAGACTGAAATTTCCAAAATGAGTTTACACTTTGTTTTGTCATTTCATACCAATAACAAAATCCTTTGAGTATTTACCTCCTTGTCTATTTTCTCAGTATCCTTTCCTATTTCCATATAGAATATTAACTGCATGTTGGAATTCTGTATCATCTGTTTCACTTTGCACAACTGGATAACCAGCAGTACTTGTGAAGCAAATCTAGACAGTTTAAGTGCTAATAAAATATACTCATTTTGTAAAATCTTCTTGAAGTGCATTAATATTTCAAGCTGACATTTTGGAAACTGCTTAATAAGAAGCAAGAAAGCTTCTTTCAAAATAAAAGTATTGAAGTGATTGAAAAATAGTAAAGGGTGAAAAAGCAGTCTTTATTTATTTTTCTCTGGTGTGGTTCAGTATTCTTGTGGCCTAAAACGGGTTTACCTTTTTAACAAAAGGTGTTGCACAGATCTCCTTTTCTGGATGGTCTACAGGGGATGTTGCCAGCGGGCAAACATTTGCAATTCTAAAACTATCAAGCAAAGTATTTGTTCTTGAGTCAAACCAGTTGCATAGAATACAGGTGAATGTGCTAGATTTACTACGTATTGCTTTTCAAAGCAATAGTATTGTATAACACCACCATCAAAGTGTGAAGTAAATGTACATGTAAAGACAGTAAATAGCCCAGATCACCAGTGGAGCTTCACAAGTATTTTATACAATGGCTAATTTGGTTGATGTATTTAGGAAAGTCTTATGGATTCATAGACGATAATTGATGCTGACAAAAGTCTTGTGTGGCTTATTAGGACACAGTGGCTTAATGTTTGAGTTTGTAGATTAAATGCTCTAATTTTTTTGTATAATAGATTGTAATAGTTGATTTTGAAAGGGGGGGGGAACAACTGGGTAAAAAAGAAGGCTCAATGCATAGACTTTTGAAAGGGGGGAATTTTTTTTGTGGCATACAATTGAAAAACCCTGAAATCATTTTAATGTATCCCAGCTAAGACTGTTACTGCATTTTCTAGACAAAATAAAGAAGCAAATTAGTCAATCAATTGTTTGTTTGTAAATGCTGCTCTTTGAGGATTTCTAACACATTGTTTTGTGGCGAAAAAAATCACAGAATCGCAGAATGTCAGGGTCTGGAGGGGACCTCAAAAGATCATCCAGTCCAAGCCCCTGTCAGAGCAGGATCACCTAGACCAGATCACACAGGAACACTTCCAGGTAGATTTTGAATATCTCTAGAGAGTGAGACTCTAAAACCACCCTGGACAGCCTGTTCCAGTGTTCTGTCACCCTCACAGGGAAAGCGTTCCTCCTCATGTTTACATGAAACTTCCTATGCATCAGCTTCCACTCATTGACACTTGTCCTGTCATCAGGCAGCACCCAGCAGAGCCTGGCTCCATCTTCCTGGCATTCTCCCTTTATGTATTTATAAACATTGATGAGGTCATCTCTCAGTCTCATCTCCTCCAAGCTAAAGAGCCCCAGCTCCCTCAAGCTCTCAGTGTAAGAGAGTTTTTTTGTTCCCTTAATCATCTTTGTGGCTCTGTGATGGACTCTCTCAAACAGTTCTATGTCCCTCTTGAACTGGGGGGCTCAGAACTGAACACAAAACTCCAGATGCAGCCTCAACAGGGAAGTGTAGAGGGGTAGGAGAATGTCTCTTGACCTGCTAACCACAACCCTTCTAATACACCTCAGAATGGGATTGGCCCCTCCTGGCCACAAAAATGCACTGATTGCTCATGGTCAACCTCTTAGCCACTAGGACCCCCAGATCCTTTTCCTCTTTTCTGCCTTCCAACAGCTCAGTCCCCAATCTATACTGATAGCCAGAGTGGTTCTTTCTCAGGTGCAAGACTCTACACTTGCTCTTGTTGAATTTCATTAAATTTTTTCCTGCCCAGCCTGTCCAAGTCTTGCTAAATGGCCGCACAGCCTTCTGGTGTGGCAGGCACTCCACCCAGTTTGGTGTCATCAGCAAACTTGCTGATAGTGTATTCTGTGCCCTCATCCAGGTCATTGATGAATATATTGAACAGAACTGGTCCTAGTACTGACCCCCTGTGGGACTCCACTAGTTACAGGCCTCCGCCTGACCTGTATTCCATTGACCACAAATCAAGAAATGCTGTGAAAGCATTTGTCCTCTTCACATTAATTTTCCTTTGCATAATTTTCTTTCACATGGAAATATTCATTGTCCATTTTTTTCCCCCCATGTTCTGTCTGTATAAAATTGAAGATGAGCAATTCAACAAATAAACTACAAAGTATTTTGGATTTCAATTGTTTCATATGAATCTCTCCTGCACCAACCCCTGTTGATTGTAATGGAGAAGGGAAAGAATCATATTAAGAGCTGCAGTTAACTATTGCATTGTTTTAGTTATTGTAAGCTTCTGGAAGCACTCTGCTACAACAGAACTGCCTTTCTATCATTAGAGATTATACACCTCCAAACAAGCTTCTAACTTAAAGTAAATCTGTCCTTCTATTGATATAATTCAGAGTAGGCAAACTGTCAATGGAGCTATTCTGGTATGTGCAACCTGATGACATTTACTGCCTCCAAAATGATCTTTCAGTAGTTATTTGAATTATAAAACTCTCTTATGGTATTTACTTAAATGTTCTTAAAAGAGTAGGGATTGAATGTTTGCTTATGGGGGTTTTCAGAAGTGGGATAGCTTCCTAGATGAGGGTTAAATGACTCTTTTGTGTTTACTATTGCCCTTGTTTTTAGTAAGATTACTTTTAAAATAGCAAATTGCAGTTGTCCCCTGGAGGACCCCTAGAAAACTTCTGGCATAATAATAACTCCTCAGCTGGGTTTAAACAGCTCTGTTTCACTCAATATCTCCCAAATCACTCAAAAATTCTTAATTGGGAGCCAAAATCTTTGTTCCACGAAGTACTGGACCCACTAGGAGTTTTGTTACTAATTTGAGATGAGCGAAGATATATTTTTTTTTGCAGTCTACATGACTTTGTTGAGAACTAATGTTTGGGCTTTATTTAGATTAATGTTCTAATTTTTGACTAGGCAAGAGGTCTTGGAGACATATTACCTGTTCATGTGCTTTCTGTACACACTGTCTCCTTTACTGGCTTAGATTTTTCTGGAAAATGAAGCAGCAGAGGAGAGCTGATCAAAGGTAGTCGAGTATGAGTGGAAGCAGAAAAAGGACAGTTTCAAAAATAGAGTATGGGAGTGTAAACATGAGCAGACATGCAATCATCTTCTGCCTTGTAGTCTGGGCTTTGCAGGATGCAGGTTTCTTCTAGGACAGAAAGACTATTAATATGGAACTACTGGATGGGGTGTGATAAATTACAATTTGTGGTAAGAAGTCTGTTAAATTTTGCTCCTAGGTTTTTCCTTGCACTTTCATCAGTTTTTCAAGCTATTCCCTGGTGGAGCATCTAATTTTATGTCTCCATCTATCAATCAACTGTCATTTATGAAAATGGTGCCTTGAGACAAAATTCTGCAATTGTGTTCAGACAATACTCTCCAAACTACTCAAAGGGGAAAGTTTTGGTGGAGAAGGTAGTACAAGACTCAACTCTATTTTTTTAATCTTCAACATAATTTGATTTTTTTCCCCTTGGCATCAGCCTAGATTTTATCAACAATTTGGATTAGCAATAGTTGGTTGGAATGGGGTTATATTTACAATTCAAAAGCACTAGATCTGTAGTAGTCCACTCCTGTTCTTAAGATCATTGCAAAAGACTGCAGCAGCATGTTTAATATGTCTGGGATTCTTTTTCCCTTCTTTCTTTGAAATGCTTTCATTATATTTTTCTTCTTCAACAATAAAAAACAACACAGCCTTAATTTGCTCTAAGCAAATTGAACTTTCCAAAACAGTGAAGGCATGACTTACAACTGAAAGTCTAATAAGGTGTCTTCAGATAATTCTGAAGTATACCTTAAGTAAAGCAAGACTATGAGTGTAGAACCTCAATGGGAACTTGATTTCCCTTAATGTTTCCTTATGTTCAACCTTTACTCACCACTGAAGTAGGTTTAATTATTTTTCAGTATTTGTACACGGTTTACAGCTGCTGCTCTAGCAATTACACAAAGCAATTAACTACTTTCTTTGTTATTTAGGAAGTTGGAAATGACAGGGAAAAATGAATCATAGAACGGTTTGGGTTGGAACATACCTACAAAGGTCATTTAGTCCAACCCCTATACAGTGAGCAGAGATATACTCCATTAGATCAGATTACCCAGAGCCCTGTTGAGCCTGACCTTGAATATCACCAAGGATGTGGCCTTAATTACCTCCCTGGGCAAGATCTTGCAGTGTTCTGCTACCCTCATGCTAAATAACTTCCTCTTAATATCCATTCTCTTCTCTAATTTAGAAACACTGCCTCTCATTCTATCACCACAATCTCTCTCCAGCCTTCTTGTAGGCCCTCCTCAGCTACTGGAAGGCTGCTATTAGGTCTCCCCGGAGTCTTCCCTTCTCCATGCTGCACAACCCCAATTCCCTCAGCCTGTCATTGTAGAAGAGATGTTCCAGGCCCCTGGTCCTTCCCATGGCTCTCCGCTAGATATGAAGCATCCTGTTGCTCGGTTTTATTGAGAAAAAACCTGCTGTCAGCTAAGTCACTCTGCAACTGTAACATACCATCATACAGAGGAGCCAAAATAAAATTATCATCTTCAGCAAATATGGACAGAAAGAAAAACAAATGTAGAGAAGCGCCTAATATCCAGTGATATTACAAACCAAGACAAACAAACCAAACAAAACCCAAAACCCACTAACAACAACAAAAAAAACCAAACAAAACCTGACTAAATCACCAATGTGAGATTGATTGTCAAGTTATGGAGTATAAGATACAGACATTTAGAAGTTCAGAAATGATAGTAATTGGAGAAGTATTTTCTATTCCTCCACTTTAGGTTAGGAAACAAGCCCGATGCTCTGAGCAAGAGATTGCTGGCATACCTTTGGAACAGACACAACGTCCTATCACTACTTCTACTGAATTTAGAAAAGCTGTCCACAGAAATTAATTGGCCTTCATCAATGCTAGTTTTAAGAAAACTTTCAGTCTGTGCTATCAGAGGCAGTAGTAGATTACAGAAGTGCAGACACTTGATATCAGAGAAGATACTTACACATCAGTTGGTTCCAAAAAAAAAAAAAAAAGGTTTGAGACATAGGGAATCAAACCCATACCCCTAAAATTTAAATCTGATTTCTAATCTGAGATGCAGTTTATTATTTCTGCTTTAAGAAGTATAATAAATGCAAATTGAAGTAGATAGTTTGTTTTTCTCTGAGCAAAGTACAAAGTGTCTCACTGACACCTTTTTGTGAATACTAAAGATGTTTTCTGCCTGAAGTAATTTCCAAGGGGAAGCACACACTACTCATTTAAAGAGTTGCTTGCTATAAAAACTTCAGTGTTTGGAACACTGAATCTTTCTATTTTTATTTTTCCTGCAAATATAATACTCATTTAGCAGTCTCACAGCTATGAAGCTTCTCTAGAGATAGAAACAGGACTTCCCTAGGAATGCAGAAAGAGGTGAAAGCCGTCATTTACATGAGTCAGGTACTATACTTCCTGACACTTGAGCTGACTCAAGTTCCTAAATAGAATCATATTATTGGGATGGCTAGACCACAAAGTATATGGACAGATTATGGGACAAAACACATCATACATAAATGCCTGGATACTCTTTCAGACATCGTCAAGTAGCTTTAAAGGAGCCAATGTCCATAGTGCTACGGAGACACTGAGGTTGTCTGATTTTTCCGCTGTGGTGCTGAGTGGGTGGAAAAGAGGATTCACTAGAGAAAGAAGGAATGCTCAGGGAAGTTCAAATCTCCTTAGGAATTTCCATAAAGCTGCAGCTGAAGTTATCCCTCCTAGAGACAGAGGAAAAAGCAGATGTCTTTCACATCTTTGTTGTCCTACGTAAAACGCACTTTAGAAAGCTATGTGTGTCCTATGACACAAAATACCTATTGCAGAATACAATATTCTCACTCGAGTGACATACAATTTAGAAGAAATTACAAAAGGTTAAGTTCTATTCCAGCTGAGATCAGAGATCAGAAGATAACAGAACCTCTGATAACTGTCAATACAATATACTTAGAAATAACTATGACAATCTAGATAATTTTTAAAAATATCCTGTCCTGCAGAAATATACCTTAAGAAATTGCTGATAGAGTCACAATAAACATATCAATCACCACCTTTAGCTGAATTGAAAACTAATTACTATTCTAACGAAATGCTAGGCAGCAAACAAACAGAAGTTCAGTTATGACAGATATGATAAAACAGCCAAGTTGGAAGGTACTTCAAAAGATCCTCTGTTCAAATCCTTCACAGAAAAAGAAACATAGATGAGATTATTTATCACCTGACCCAGCTGTGCCTTGAAAACTTCCAGTGATGGTGGCTCCACATCCCTGGTGAGGTTGTTCCAGTGATCAGCTGTTCTCACTGTGTTACCTAGTTCTGTATGAAGACTAGCCCAAGTTTAATATTGAAAGAACAGTATCAATATACTGATAATTACATTCTTAATGAGCTTCTCATCATGCTTTTAGTGGTCAAAATTATAAATTCCTTACAATGCCAATGAAAGGGATAATAACAATCCAGTAACCATGCCTGCAGTCATTTTGATTAGCCAAGTCCAGAAGAGCTTCTGGGAAACTTAACAGGATGCCTTGTGGCAGGTGAATAAGGATGAAGACAGAGTTATGTAGATAAATCCATAGTGAAGAGTGACTAAATGGATTCATTCTTTCACTTTACATGGTTATGAAATATTAGTCTTAATTCAGCAAGGGGTCTGGGTATCACTGCAGGCATTTCAGTGAAAACTACAGCTCAGTGAGCAGTTTCAGTTGAACAAATAATGAGGTTACATGAGTGCATGATGGGGAATGTTATTATTCCTTGAGAATACTGGAGACAATGAGGGGTCTGTTTTCAAAGAAGAATTTGGCTTTGGAGTGGAGACTCACAGAGCGCCAGTGGGAAAGAACAAGGGCATGGAATAATCTCCCTTGTAGCGAAACTGAAACTACTGAATTTGTTTACCTCAAAGAAGGGATAAATGAAAGAGCATAAGGTGAGAGTAGTTAACATTTCACTTACATTCTCTTAGCAAAATCCTAAAAATGACAAAATCAACCACTGTGAGATTAGAAAATGCCAAAACTAATAATATTCAAACAGATGTACCCGAAAAGAGTGAGAAATAGCAACAAGAAAAATAGTTTGCATAGACTGACTTTTTAGCATTTTTTTTCAGGTCAATTTCTGCAATTTATGGTCACAGTTATAATATTTGCATTAGGACAGGTCTTTTTAATGATGCTTGTTTTTACAGTAAATACACAGACTTATTTATGTCACGTAATTAATGAATCACAGGAATAAGATAATCTACTACAAAAAATGAGCATCTCAGGCTTCACGTTCTTTCAGGATACTGGCAGATGGAAATATTTTATATCAGATATACTGCTAGACAATGCAAATGGAAATACTTATTATCAGAATGGCCAACAATAAAAGAGTTTCCTTAGGCTCCTCCTTAATCCCTTCCATTTTCTGATTGCAAATAAAAACAAAGTATTTTTTACTATTTTTGAAAATATTCTAAGATGTCATATTTAAAAGTACCAAGCTGCTGGGAAAACGTTTAATTTTCTTTAGAAATATACACAATCAAGATGATGGAGATAAATGGTATATGAGGTTAAAGATGACGTAAGTTCATGCCATATCAACCTCAAAGATTTATTTGATAATTTTTGCCACAGGGAAATACAACTGGTTTCATCTTCCAGATAGTAGAATGAAAACAATTAAGTACTGTACAGTTGTGAAGGTTTGGGAGTTCCCCACCCCCCCACACTTTGTAAAATGACCCAGACTAGCACTCAGTCGGCTGGAAGTTAATTGATGAAGCTCTATTTACAGCTTTGCACAATGTACAGCAGATATTTACACTATATACACAATATTTACAGAAATATACAAGTAAAAGGTAATACAGCAACACAACTCCCCTCCCAGAAATCAGAGACCCCAGGAGGGGCTCCCAACCACCCTTCCACCTTCTCCCCACCCCTGTACCTTACCCCAAGGTTTGCCTTACACGCAAGGTAAATTAGGAGGATCAGCCAAGGGAGTTAGAAGAAAAGTGGTTAGTGAGGATTAATCAGCAGAGGAGCCAGAGCCCAGAAACTGCTAGATCCCACCAGCAGCTCCTGTTCCAGCAAGCGACAGAGAGAGACTGACTTATCAATTGTTTTGGTTAGTGTTCCCAAACAATTTCTTAGCAAGCGTATGAGTGAAGTAGACATCATGATGTTTTCCTTTCACAGCCTATAGTGTGATTTTCTCCATTAAAATATTCCAATTAGCCTCAAACCAGCACAACAGTTTTCTCCTCAAAAAGAGAAGACAACCTCTCTGAAAGGAAGGAACTGCAAAAATCTTGTGAAAGGTTTATTGGGGCAGCAGTAAAAGGGAGTAAATAAAACATATTTCGTTTTAGGAGGGATTGCCTGAACAGAGCAGGAGTAAAAATATCAGAAAGAGAGAACTCACTATTGTTGAGGAGAAGAGCAATAAAAAGGAATAAAATGTAATCATGTGAAGCATAAAGTACAACATTTGAAAATGAAAGTTGTTTTTTATCAATGACACGAAGGGAGTGAGATTTACACTTGGAAATCCTAGGACAGCATTTTCGTTTCAGGTAGTTTGGTGACTTGAAAGACAGATTTTAATGGGTTTATTTTAAATTCTTAATGTACATGAATTTCCCTCTTCACTTTTTTTTTCTTTTTTTTTTATTCTCTTGTGCAAATCACTGCAGTCAGGTTTGAACTGAATTCCGTTTAGTAAATTTGGAAACAGTGGTGGTGGCTGAGGGAGAAACAATGAGAAAACCTAAAATTTACACTGGCAGCAACAAGAAGGTTTGTTATAAGTAGCCATAATTAAATACCATCCAGCCATTCACTCACTCCCCCCACCCAGGCAAGACATGGGAAAGAATTGGAAAGGTGAAAGTGAGAAAACTCATAGGTTGAGGTAAGGACAGCTTATGAAGTAGAGCAAAAGCCATGCATAAAAACAAATCAAAATAAGAAATTTGTTTGCCACTTCCCGTTGGCAGATGATGTTCAGCCATGTCCTGGAAAGCAGGGTTCCTTAGCATGCATCAGTTACTTGGGTAGACAAACAGCTCTGAATGTCCACCCCTCTTTCCTCTCCTCCTAGATTTACATGCTGAGCATGATGTAATACAGAATATTGGATCAACTGGAGTCAACTATCCCAGATGTGTTCCCTCTCAACTTCTTATGCACCCCCAATCTATTTGACTGTTATGCCAAATATCTACCACATGAGTCAGTTTTTCAAAAGTTGATGTGGTTGCATCTGACTGAAACTGTTAGTAGAACATAGGATAATTAATTATTTAATCTTTTAAATAACAGATGGGTAAGTCACTGATGCAATAACACTAGGTTTTTAGAATCTTAATAGAAGAATTGTTCTCTATGAGGCGTTTTCTTTAAAGGCTCTTCTTATTAAGTTTAATTAAATCACTTATTTAATCACTCATTTATTTATATTTTATTCACTCTTCTTATTAAAGTAATCTTTAATTAAATCACAGCGACAGTGGACAAGGGAAGGGCAACTGATGTTATCTACCTGCACCTGAGTAAGGCATTTGATGCTATCCCACATGATATCCTGGTCACCAAACTGGTAAAACATGGACTGGGTGGGTGGAGCACTGCTGGATAAGGAATTGGCTGGATGGTTGCACATAGAATCATAGAATTGTAAGGTTGGAAGGGACCTCAAAGATCATCTAGTTCCAACCCCTACCATAGGCAGGGACACCTCCCACTAGTACAGGTCACTCAAGGCCTCATCCAACCTGGCCTTGAACACCACCAGGGAGGGAGCATCCACAACCTCCCTGGGCAACCTGTGCCAGTGCCTCACCACCCTCACTGCAAACAACTTCCTCCTAACATCCAGTCTAAATCTTCCCTCTGCCAGTTTAAACCCATTGCCCCTTGTCCTGGCATTGCAAGACCTTGTAAATAGTCCCTCCTCAACCTTCCTGCAGGCCCCCTTTCAGATACTGGAAGGCTACTCTAAGGTCTCCTGGAAGCCTTCTCTTATCCAGGCTGAAGA
>VWZE01013869.1:60048-131061 GCA_013396675.1 Eubucco bourcierii | reverse complement strand
TTTTTCTTCCCAGTTTGTAGTACTTCTTTTTATATTTGTGGATACAGTTTGGGACTATAAAAAGTCTTATCTGATATGTATTGAAAATACTCTATAAATCCATATAAGCAACCTGGACATCCTGACAAGAAAAGAAAAATCCATGTTTTAAAATACAAAATCTTCTGGATATTGACATTTCTGGTGACAATATGAGCAGAACATGATCTGAAATGAAATTGGCATTGAACACATTCATGTAACAGGTATACCTACAGTGGAAATGCACGAGGATAAACTCCATAATGGTGATTTGTTTTGTTAAAAAAAAAGGAAGAAAGGATATGATATGGAATTTGTGCTTCTACTTTTTGTAACTGAAAAATTACGTTGTTAGGAGCCTGATGAGCGTCTAATGTTCACTGTTCTGGTTCTGTGGGCTTTATGATTACAGGTATAGAAAATTTTCCATAGTTCTGGTTGTTCTGGATATATTTAAGGAGTGGAATATGATTATAAACTGCAGAATGTTATAAAGTAGTGCTATTATAAAATCTTGAAGGGACCAGAGTTTTAATGATACCTGTTGTAAATTAAATATCGCAGGTTTCACAGGAAACAATTATGTTCAGAAGCTACTGCATGTTATATGCCAATTTATAGGTCATAAATTCATTGTTTAATCTGTCCAAAAACTAAAAGTGGGTAGATAGCTACTGTAACACTCGTGTCTGCTGGACTGAAGCAGATGACTGTTGTAAAGGTAATTAAACACACAACAAAGCAACTGTACATGTGTGACATGATGAACAGCACAGTACCAGAACTGCAATGCACAATGTCTGAATTGTACAAAAAAGTATTTGCTGAGATTTTCAAGATTTCTCTGTGCTTCTCAAAGAGCTAGGCTATTGATTATTATTTTTTAATATACATATAATTGTTGACTTGTAATTGAAAATGTTTACATATTAACAAGGTACCACTTACAGGATCACAAGTTGTTAGGCATTGGAAGGGACCCAAAGAGATCATTGAGTCCAAGCCCGCTGCCAGAGCAGGACCATACAGTCTCACTCAGAGGAATGGATCCAGGCAGGTCTTGAAAGTTTCCAGAGAAGGGGACTCCACAACCTCTGTGGGGAGCCTGTTCCAGTGTTCTGTGACCCTTACAGTAAAAAAGTTCCTCCTTGTGTTGAGGTGGAACCTCCTGTACTGCAACTTACATCCATTGCTCCTTGTCCTATTACAGGGAGCAAGTGAGAAGAGCCTGTCCCCCCTCCTGACACCCAGCCCTCGGATATTTATAAACATTTATTAAACCCCCTCTCAGTCTTCTCCAAACTAAAAAGCCCTAGGTGCCTCAGCCTCTCCTCATCAGGCAGTACTCCAGTCCCCTAATTATCCTTGTAGCCCTCCACTGGACTCTCTTGATCAGATCCCTATCCCTCTTAAACTGGGGAGCCCAAAACTGAATACAGTATTCAAGATGGGGTCTCACCAGGGCAGAGTACAGGCAGTTATCCAATTCTAATTCTAGCATAAGCGAGGGCTTGTCATGACACCCTTAATTAAGTACACAATTTTCTAAACTATTTATTTGTCCATTTAATTAGGGAGCAGAAACAGTGTTAGAAGATAGATTTGACACAATAACTAGAAAACGGAGAATGAGGAAAGTGTGACAGATATTGATATTAATTGATATTATGATCAATTAATTACATTTACACACATTGGGCATTTAATTATAATTTGCAGAAAATGAAAAAAATACAGGATTAGTACATGAACAGAGTCAAATATTAGATATCAGACTTTATGCATAACTGTTTCATTGGCCTGTTTTATGATCATACAAACAAACAAAAGAAGCAATTAAATACCATGTCAGTAGACCCTAGTGTATCCTTAGTCATGTAGGCACAGTACCCATGCTAATATGACCCGATCACAGCATTGGCCTTATCTAATTGATCCAAAAGTAGAAGGTAAAAGCAAAAATCAGCATTTTGTTCAAATTGTCAGTGTATGTAGCATGAGGTGGGTCTAAGGAGAAACAGAAAAGCTGAATCATCAGTTCAGGAGTCTTTTTAAAGCTTCTCGTGGTAGAAGCAGAGCCAAAGCCAAAGCTTTAATAAAATTTGACTTTGTGCCATATTCATTTCCTGTATGACAAATACTCAGACTCCTCTGTAAGCAGTATGATATTGTAGAAGGATAAGGCAATGACACAAGTCATGTAGAAAAAGAGGAGCTATCATTTTGAGGAGATTTGTATATGTAAAAAAGGAAGTCTAGTAAATATATGCAAGCAACATTACCAGTTTCTCACTTTAAAGATTTAAGGGAGAAACTCAATAGAATTTCCTTACAATTATGACACAAACTACATCAGATTTAATTTAAATTTTTTATCTGAAGCAGTTTTGCAAAATTCCCACTTTTAGCAATTTGCAATGAAATGAACATTTTAAAATTCTTTTAAAAACTTGAAATATGGAAGTTGCAATTTTTACTGTTATGTAAATAACAGTACATATTCTACAATGAGAGTGAACTTTTTGATTGATAATGTCTTTCCTTGCTCTTGAAAAAAAAAAAATAGTAAAAGCCCTTTGAAAGCTACTAAAACCATTCTGATATTTTTAATTGGAAAAAGAAAAATAAATTTTCAAAATTTCTCAGTAAAAAACAGAAGCATATTTTGATTCACAGGTCATGAAAATATTTCATTCTGCCGAACTTCATTCTGCTGTTTTCAAATCATTAGCATACACTACGTTATATATCAATAAGATTAACTTATAATAAAGCTAGTTGAAACTAATTGAAGCTAATTATCACTAATAAACCCACCAATGACTATGATTATTGTTTAATTGTAATTATATATTTCAACCATATTTATAACATTTCATTTTGAGTTTGTTAGGTTATGTTATTAAAAGCTAATCACAGGCAGTACAGCTGCCCAACAAGGCTCAGGGGGACCGCACAGGCAGGAAGCCCTGGTGACCTGATAAGTGAATTTATGTCACAGAATCAGACTCTTCAAAGACCATTGGAGGAGACTAAACAATAGCCCTCAGTGGGAAACCCACCAAGATGTGTCAACCAAACCCCGTCTCTCCCTAATACCATCCAGGCTGTTAGGGATGACTACCTGACTGTATGCAAGATTTACTATGGATGAAAGGGGAAGCACATTCTGCAACAGTACAAAGCTTCTGGTATGGCTTAAGGGGATTGTGGGATCAAGCAAGACTAATTATGGGATGTTTTACTGGGGCTGACTGGACTGGAGTTAACTTCCTCCATAGCAGCCTATACATTCCTGTATTTGTGGCTAAAATAGCATTCATAACTGTTATGGAGGGATAATTCATTGATGTGAGATATGATTTTCAGAGATTAATGTTGTTTATTAATATTCAGAATTCTCCCCACTCAGACCACTATTTTTTTTTAATAATTGGTTCTTCACATGGTCATGGAAACTTTATACAGACAATAACACAGGATCTAGAAATAACTAGTAATAATATAACAGTAATTGAACTGAAGGAGAAGGTTCCTCCGATCAATGCACAGCTTGCCCACTAGATGGACTCAGGTAGCTCCTTTCTGCTTATGGCAGAAGGCAATGGTGAATTACAAGAGGCTTTAGGTATTTACTCACAAAATATTATTTGGTCCCCCCAACTGGCAGGGCTAGCTACAGCTTCAGATAGTACCCAGACACTTTCAGGGGATTCTGCTACTGTCTTGTCAACCACTGAGGCTTGCAATTCTTCACAGGCTTCAGAGTGCTGGGGAAAGGAGGCAGACAATCTCTGACCTAGTCCTGATCTCCTCTGGATGATCTGTGTATCCAGGACTTCCCATCTTGGCAGGAGGCTTTCAGGTGCAGGCAGGATGTCTTGCTATGTGCAGTCTCGGCACGATGTCACACTGGCTATGCAGGCTAATCCCGTGGAGGCATTTAGAACCTGTTTCTGGTAAACTCAAAGCCGTAGAGTTTCCAGGCAGTTCAGGATACAATATGGGAGTAGCAAGCAACAAGTATGGATACAACAGCAGAGCACAGATATACAACAGCAGGGCATGTTGTGTCACTTGCTCATCTCCTTTTATCAATACAGCCCAAGAATAATGTGCCTTTAGACATAGAATAGTCAGTCAAGATGGCACTTTGTCAAGCTTGACTGTATCAGGTGAAGCCATAGGCTTTCTTTCCTTTTTTTAGGGCAGAACACAGGCCTCGCACAAGGCATACACAAACTGAGCATGTGTACCTTGTTTACCACAGGATGTAAAACAAGTCTGGGCAAACCAGAGTTCTCAGACTCAGTGGCTCCAAATTCTTTGTACTCTTTCCTGCAGTTTCTTCTCCCCAAAACAGAAGGAGGTAGAGCAGGAAAAACATGGCTGGACATGTCAGGACATGTATAAGCCTATCTTGGCCTGCTTAGACCTACCACGACAGTAACACACTGGTGTTTCGGCTGCTGCTGAGTGGCGCTTGCACAACACCGTGATTTTCTCTTTTTCTCACCCACTACTGGCTTTCAGCTCTGAGTAACCCAAGGAACTGCATCATTACCCTTGCTGCTCATGATTTTGTGGTGTGGTGCCACGTGGTGTACATGCCCTCCAAAGCATTGTTTTCTCCCTGTGTTGGTTTGTGTGGCCAGCTGTGTTAGCTATGTATGTGTAAGCTATCTGGAATGTGTGCTCATCCTTGTCATTGATCAGGGCTAGGGATGTGGAATCACAGCAAGCCTCACATCTACATATCTGTCACCAGAAGAGGCCAATATAATGTCCTTGCTCTTAATTGAGATGTC
Source organism: Eubucco bourcierii (assembly GCA_013396675.1). Lineage (NCBI taxonomy): Eukaryota > Metazoa > Chordata > Aves > Piciformes > Ramphastidae > Eubucco > Eubucco bourcierii. Next base: position 126,232 of record VWZE01013869.1, on the reverse strand, counting down.
GATACCAGAAACCACCACCCAGTTTCAGAAAATCTAGCCTTACAGCTACTTGCCTTCATGTCTTCAGTGCTCTTCAGTACTCTAGAAATGGAGTACTGTCATTTTACAGTCTTCTGTTCAGAACCTTATTTTATTTTGTTATTTAGGTATCTTGTAGACAATACAGTCTCCTCTCTGACCTGTACAGCAAGTTCCTCTCAGCTTCAGCTGATGTAGCAAATAAAGGTTTCCTCCCAGTGAGGAAAAAAAATCATTTGTTCCATCCTTGAATTAACCTCTGTTTTTAGCGGTCTTCCCTAAGATTTTGGTTTTTTTCTTTCTCTTAAATATATTCCCTTTCTATTCTCCTAAGCCTCTGAAGAGAATATTTTTTTTTTTTTAATTCAAGTTGTGAGAGTTAGGTTTACTCACTTGTTCATGAACGTTCATTGTCCTATCTGCCAATTGTCAGAGATGGCAGTCACACAATTGCTAATGTCCTTATTGTCAAGGAGTATGACAGGGAAGATTTGCAAGCAAAAAAAGTGTTTCAAGAAATGCATGTGTAATATGAGGTATATTAGACTTTTTATTATGATCAATGAATTTCTTATGCCAGGAATTCTAATGTTAAACGTTTTTAAAATATTGTAGCTTCACTCTAGTTCCACATGGTCACTTAAGACAGTGATTTACTATCTCATTTTGCCTTTAAGGAAGGAAAAGAGGAGGAATAATAAACAGTAACAAAAACTGGAAATGTAATTTATAGTAAATCATGGGGAAAGCAAAACTACTGAAACATATTTAGACATTTTTCCTTTCACTAAATGATCAATAAATGAAATATTCTATTTTTAGAAAGCTTGTTTTCTGTCCTTGAAAATACTACAAAATACATTTTTCTGAACATCCAATTAGAATGTTAAAATAAATAACTTTATTTTATTACAATATATTCTATTTTATGGTAAGCCTGTAGGTTCAACAAGCCTTTTTAGGCATAGTGTAGTAGTTAGCTAGCAATAAAATAAATTCTGAACAATACATTATTAAACAGTAACTGCTTCCTATGGAATTTTTTTTTTAAAAGGGCTGTTGAAGTCTTTGGATGTATTATTTTTAAAAGGTGAGAATTTACTGTGCTGTACAGTGAGTGAACCTCATGAGGTTGTGCTCTTCCTGTACTGAGTCTGATTTTCATTTGGAGCTCTATTTTGTTTGTGTTTTTTAATTTGCTTGTCAGGGGTTTGTTTTTTTGTTTGTTTGGTTTGTTTTTGTAATTTGGCAGGTTTGTTTTGGGTTTTTTTTTTGTTTTGTGTTTTTTGTTATTGTTATTTGGTTTTTTTGTTTGTGTTTTTTTATTTGTTAGTTCAGGGGTTTGGTTATTTTGGTTTTTTGTTTGGTTTGGTTTTGTAGTTTGGCAGGTTTGGTTTTGGTTTTTTGTTTTTGTTGTTTTGTGCTTTTTTGTTATTGTTGTTTGGGGGTTTTGTTTGGTTTTTTTTTTTAGTGTGAGGAAAAAACAGAGCCAGCTTTTTGTGGTTTCTATCCACCAGCGGAGCTGGAAGACAGAAGTATTTCTGATTGTACTTTGAGACAGCTGATTGGCAAATGTTGCATTTCTACACTGCACCAAAGTCTTATTGAAAAAGTGTCAGGATGGTTATGTGCTCTGCTCAAAAATGCCTACTGAGCTCCTTTCATAATGTCTTCTGTTCTATATTTCAAGGAAGAAAAAATGGAGCAGTTTATAAAAGGCATAGAATCATAGAATCATAGAATGGTAAGCTTGGAAGGAAACTCAAAGATCATCTAGTTCCAACCCCCTGCCATAGGCAGGGATACCTCCCACTAGGACAGGTCACTCAAGGCCTCATCCAACCTGGTCTTGAACATGTCCGGGGAGGGAGCAACCACAACCTCCCTGGGCAAGGGAAGAAAGAACTTCCTCCTAACATCCAGTCTAAATCTTCCCTCTGACAGTTTAAACCCATTGCCCCTTGTCCTGTCATTGCAAGACCTTGTCAATAGTCCCTCCCCAGCCTTCCTGTAGGCCCCCTTCAGATACTGGAAGGCTACTGTAAGGTCCCCTCGAAGCCTTCTCTTCTCCAGGCTGAAAAGCCCCAACTCTTGTAGCCTGTCCTCATAGCAGAGCTGCTCCAGCCCTCTGAGCATCTTTGTGGCCCTCCTCTGGACCTGCTCCAGCGCTTCAGTGTCCTTCCTGTGCAAAAGGAATTTAAGGTGAAATGTTCACTTGTGTTTTAAAAAATATTTTGGACAACAGATGTTATATTATGATACATTCTTAACTATAATAAAAGAGACATACTAGGAAACATTTGAAAAGATAAAATGCTATGAGTTTTCATGTATGTCCCTCAACGGTCAAATATATTTGATGTATTTCAAGTGTACCAGCAGAAAACTGCCTTTGTTATTCCAGAGCACCACTGCGGACACAGTGCAGCAACGAAGATGCCCACTAGATGGTGGTGGCACCGTTAATTGATGATCCTTCACCTTATTTTGTTTTATATTTTTCATATTTTTTTAAAATTTACTTTGATACTTATATCTTCAAGATATAATTAAACCACACGATTTTTATGACAATTATAAGCCTACAAAAGTTACAGGTAAATTTAAAAAAGACTGACATTTCCATCTTGAGGGGAAGTATTTTACTAATACTTGTTGCTGGGCTCAATGGACCCTAAAGTGTGGAAAATTTGCATGGCTGCAAAGTCCTGTGAAACTCATAAATCATCAATATAAATTAGTATAGGGGGAAAAATTAAAATTCATTTTTAGTCAATTCAAAATTAAACTACACTTTCCTACAATGTTGTGAGAATCATCACTTAAAGAACACCTTTTCTGTTTTAATGTGTTCAGTCCTTGTCTTAATGATACTTTTCTAGACTCACTATCCAGATTTTCCAGAGAGTTTGCCCTAAGAAGAAAGTACTGTTTATTACTAAATATTTTTTTTTTGGGAAAAATAATCCAACTGTTTCACAGCACAATGAATTTGTTTAGGTAAGAAACATCAGTAGTTTGTTCTATAAAAAAAGAATATTTCCTATTATAGAATAGTTTAAGGAGACATTTTCAGACTACCTTAGCGGATATCCATTGTGTGTTACATACTTTGCTCATAGCCTATTAATTGATTACAAAAATTTCCATATTAATCTGTAATTCCATGCAGCCATATTAGGCTGCTTTTTCTATAGATTTCAGTAACTCAGGGTTGCTCCTCCTCCTTTTTTTTGGTGCTTGACAAACTGGAAGGAGACCAGAAGTAAAAGCAACCACTAGGAGAAAATACCAGGGAAGAAACAAAATAAAATTAACTATGGTGGGTCAATGCAGTGGGCACAGTCTGATGACTCCAAAAGAAGCATACTCTACTAACAAGTAGATCTAGTTCTCTGATGCATCCACAGATTAAGCATGGTTTGTCTTCTAGAAATTACACTAATTGTTTCCTCAGGGAGGAAAGGGATGTATATGTGAGTTATGTCTGTGGGCAGCCACTTTCTTTCATGGAAGAGACTTCAAGGAAAACCTTCTCTTTTCCTGGCTGTATCTACTGAGGATAGCAACAACAACAACAACAAGACTTATGGTAAACTATCCTGCCACCTTCTGTTATAAACAATGCATGTTTCAGTCTGATTCATGCATATTTCCAGCATACAACACAGGCAGTAAAACCATGCACACAGGTAATTCTCTGCTAAGTGTTTATGCAGTTTTTGCCTTAGGAAAGAATGCAAAGTGTGGCCAGCAGGAGATATATGGTCTTCAGATCTCAGCTGAACTATCTGAAGTCTGTAATTTGTGAAACAATTTTTAGAATCATAGAATGGTAATGTTGGAAGGAACCTCAAAGATCATCTAGTTCCAACCCCCTGCCATAGGCAGGGATGCCTCCCACTAGGACAGGTCACTCAAGGCCTCGTCCAACCTGGCCTTGAACACCTCTGGGGAGGGAGCAACCACAACCTCCCTGGGCAACCTGTGCCAGTGCCTCACCACCCTCACTGGAAAGAACTTCCTCCTAACATCCAGTCTAAATCTCCCCTCTGCCAGGTTAAACCCATTGCCCCTTGTCCTGTCTTTGCAAGACCATGTAAATAATCCTTCCCCAGCCTTCCTGTAGACCCACTTCAGATATTGGAAGGCTACTACAAGGTCTCCTCGAAGCCTTCTCTTCTCCAGGCTAAAAAACCCCAACTCTTGTAGCCTGTCCTCATAGCAGAGCTGCTCCAGCCCTCTGAGCATCTTTGTGGCCCTCCTCTGGACCTGCTCCAACAGTTCCATGTCAAAGTCTCCCTGAAACAATGAGAAATGTGAAGAGTTCCTCACAACCCAGCAGTGCACTCTGTTGAATTTCTCTTCCTGAGCAAAGGATATTTTAGCATTAACAGATTTATATATTTCTTCTTGTTGTTTGTTTCATATTTCACTTTGTTTGTTGGATCATTTTGGTTTGGTCTGGTTTGGTTGACTGCTTGTTTGTTTTTTGCTGGGATTTATACATCTAGAGGATGTCACATTCAGTAGTTTTCAAGATCCAGGTAGGCCTCTCCAGTCCCAGCTCTATAGAAGTGAGGTTGCTGCAGCTCTATATCCTCAGAACCACGCCCCAAATGACAAAGGCTGAACATGTATTCACACACTGCTGCCGTGACTGTCTGTACAGAACAAAGAAGGATGGACTGCAGTTCACAGGGAGTATAGAGGATTTATTATAAGCTACTGCAACTCAGTTACTACAGCTCTCATTCAGGATCACAAGACCAGGACTCAGTTTTCATTTTTCCCTGGAGACATGTGATTTCAAACTGCCTGTCTCTGCGATTTGGAGATAAATTCCTCCTGCTGAATACATGTAATTGTGAAGAAAAACCTGCTGGACCAGAAGAACTGATGTGTGTCATTTAGTAGTTACGTCAGACTCCTGGATTGTGATATTTTAAGTATGTAAACCAAAGAAGGGAGCTCAAACCACACCAGCTCTAGCATGATTTATAAATGTTTGTGGCTCCTGTCTTCCTCTCAACCTTGTCCTGTAAGGAAAGAAAAATACATTCAATTTTTCAAAGGAAAATCATAGGCCTTTGCCTTACAGAGAAGCTTCTGTAGTCAGTCCTGCAAGGAAGTGCTTACCTGATTGATATATGCATCCTACTCCTACAGAGAAAAGACATATGTACTTATTTCAACTTTCTCCATCTCTAGGAGCATGTCCAGTATTTCACTTTTTCCAGGCATCATATTGAGGGTTTGGATCCTTAACCCATTAGTTCAGATTCAAAGAAGCAGGAACTTCAAAATTACACTTTGCACTGTGGTATAGAAGCTTTTCCATTTTTTAATTTTTTTTTTTTTGTTAATCATCCTAGACAGCAGTGGATGCATTTTTATAAAGAGGAATGTGAAAGGAAAAAACATAAATTACATGTCAGAGTGGTCAGTTTGGAATGTCTCAAATTCCAGCTAAAGGTTTTAGAAGTCATAGCAGTATTGGCTAATACCAGCTAGCACTACAGCTAGAAACTGGAGGCCGCAGAACACCCAGCATTTTTCTCAGGAGTTAATAAAGCCAAATATATAACAAGGTTCTTATTTAACTACAAGACACTTTAGTGTATAAATTATACCTTAGTGTAATTTCCTACAAATAACTGATAATCATGCTAAATGATGAATACTGCTTATTTTCCATATTTTTTTGTTTCCAATGGAAAGACCATTACATATTTGAAATCTTTAGGATTTAAGATGTTCCTAAATTTAAGATTTAATACTTATACATAAACCCCTCTTTTGCCTAGAGACAGGAAAGTAAGTGACTCCTCCACATCTTTCCCACATGTATCTTAATGTTTATACTAATCACATCAGGATAGGTGCCAATAACACTTTTCCATATAACTGTCATTTTAAAGCACAACAGACTTTAGATCCAAGAAGCTACTAACATCCTTCACGATTACTTTTTTGAAAATTCTCTTTGAGGACATTGTAATCACTTAAAGTAGAATACCGAAGAGGGATTCTGAGTGACCTTAAAGAATCCTCTGCAGCTATGTGAGCTGTTGTGGTTTATGCATATATTTCTTACCAACTCTTACTGTCATACAAGAATCTATGCTCTTTTCTTTTATATCATGGAGTATTGAAGTTCTGGAGAAATAATGTCTAATGAGGGTGTAATTTGTAGTTTTGTATGATATTTTGCTTTGTTTCTAAAAGTTTTTGAGCTTGTGAATCACAGAATGGTAAGGTTGGAAGGATCATCCAGTTCCAATCCCCTGCCATAGGCAGGGACACCTCCCACTAGTACAGGTCACTCAAGACCTCGTCCAACCTGGCCTTGAACACCTCCAGAGAGGTAGCATCCACAACCTCCCTGCCTTCTCTTCTCCAGGCTGAAGAGCCCCAACTCTTGTAGCCTGTCCTCATAGCAGAGCTGCTCCAGCCCTCTGATCACCTTCTTGTGAAGGGGAAAGTTGGAAAATTAATCATTTTTTTGAAAAAAAAAAATTAAAAGGATGAGAAACATTATATGAAGTATTCTAAGTGCTCCAAAATCAGGAAGTGAAAGCAAGTAACTCATCATCTATTTTTGCATCAATGACATTGCAATAAATTTCCTTAGGTTTGAAAAGTTACTTAATAATTCTAGAGTACTTTTGAAGTTGAAATACCAAAGGTCTATAAGACACAACATTATCAACTGTAAAAAATTCAAACAGCCAGTTGTTTTTAAATGAAAAATATTAAATTATAAGTAAGAACCCTGGAAATTGAAGAGAAAGTTTGATTCATTTTTATTTTCAGCTTACGCTTTTTCAACTGCAAGGATTTTTCATTAAGTCTTCAAACTGTGAGTAATTAGAAACAGCTTTGAAAACGATGATGTTACTTGCACAATTTTTACCCCTTTTACTGATATCAACTCTTGACAAAAGACCATCGTCCTCCAATATGATTGAATACTTCAATACAGACTTGTGTTTGTGGCAACAGAGTGTCAAGTTCTGTCATTGGTAATTATGTGTACATAATCTTAAGAAGACTAGAAAGGAATGTTTTGCAAGTCAAATTTGCAGATGCAATCTCCGTATTATTGCACCATGGGAAACCACCGTGCCTTGTAAAAGGCTGTTGGGGACTGATATTTTTGAGACTTGAAGTCTTGTAAAATGTTGAAAAACAGTCAACATTTTTTTGTTTATTTGTTTGGTTTTGTTTTGTTTTTTTCCCCTGATATAAGAAGCAAGAACCTGAAGAGGGTCCTCTGGAGAAGGGTAAAGGAGGAAGAGGAAGGTATGGATAAAATTAGTTGGTTTATCTTCTGTGAAATGCTCATGTATTAAGATGAAAACAAGATTATATGAACAGATCTAAATAGGATAGAACCTAAACTACCTTTCTTTCTTTTTTAGCAAAAACCAAATTCTCCAAAGAATCAACAGGATAGTCTAGGGATTAGAAAGAAACTTTGCTTGTACAATTTTAATTTTTTTTTCTCTTGGTTGAATCTGGTTTTTAAAATCTTTTAAAAAAATCTCTAGTACTAGTCTTTTTGTGGAAACAGGTTTCTGGGGTGCATATTAACAGATGATGGAGTTGATGACTGTAACACTCCAGAGCCATCATAATGGACTGGAAGTTCGTATTCTGTCTGTTTGGACAATTAATGTGTTCTTCCAAAAAATATACTTCATAATTCTTTAACATTACTTTCCCATTTCAGATCTGAAATTACTGTATAAGAGTGTATAAATAAGATTATCCAGATTTTTTATAGTCAGAGAAACTGGGGCAGTAAGTGGGTAAAATGGCTTACTTAGCCTGTGGCAGTGTTGGGAACTAAACCAGCATTTTCCAGCTGTTAGTTTCAGTGAAAAATATAAACTTCTGTATTTGTTACCTTTTTTTGAATGTTGGACATTTTTTTGACTTTTTAAATGTTTATTCTGTTTTTGTTATCATAATTAGGTAGCTGTGGTAGCCTAGGGTCCAGTACGCATCCAGCTGTAAATTACAAGAGCAGTAGCCATTTCTTCCCAATTTTTAGACATAAATAGTCAGCCCATGGCTATGCCAACTACAGAAGAAATAAACAGACCTGAGAGAAAGATTTGTTCCTGCATACTCTGTTATTTGAGTGTGTACACATCCTTGGATGTAAAATGTACTTGGAAAAAGCCTTCAAATCACATCTTTCTTGGCTAAATGAGTTGTTTTAAATCATGACATACATAACCCCATCCATAAGATCAATTTTTTTCTCTTTTTGTTTTTCTTTTTCTTTTTCTTTTTTCTTTTTCTTTTTTCTTTTTCTTTTTCTTTTGCTTTTGCTTTTTTACTTTCTTTTTATTTTTCTTTTTGCTTTCTCTATTTCTTTTTCTTTCTCTTTTTTTCTCCTCTTTTTCTTTCTCTTTTTTTCTTTCTCTTTCTTTTTCTTCCTCTTTTTTTCTTTTCCCTCTTTACCTTTCCCTTTGGCTTTCCCTTTCCTTTTCCTTTTTTTTTTTTTTTCTCTTACAAATATATTGGAAGATTTAAGTGGAAAACACAACCATTTTCAGATGAGAACATATCTTTCTTTTACTGATGTCACAGTAACAACTTCAGGGACATTAAAGCTATTTGGTTTTCTGGGAAGGAGGTTACTGCATTTTCAAAACTGGATGCACATGAGCAATTAAAAACCTAGAACCACTTTTGTAAATGAAGGCTTACATATTGACAATTAGAACAAAGAGTCTGGGAATCTTTATGAGAAGATCTCTCCAAGAGATTACCTGCCTGTACAACAGAAGGCACATCCTGGACTTAAAGACTCAGACGCAATGTGCAGTGGTTCTCTCAAGGTTTATGTTGAGTGATTTTCTTCCAGGGAAAGGAATGTATGGATAGAGAGGTTTACCTGTTTCATTCTGGCACGGGATTGTAATATGCCTGGGCCACTTACATGGGCCTAGGGCCTAAGATGTGTGCCCAGATCATCTACTCCAAATGTAGCTCATATGTCCTAAAAGGAGACATTTTACCACTATGCACTTCCGTTTGTGTTTGGTGCTTCATTACCACATTTATACATCTGAATTCAGAAAAAAAAATTCTGGAGACCTCCTCCCCTCCAGTTTAGTCTCATGAAATGTTGGCAGAAGTGTTTCTTTGTCAGTAGGTTGATGAAAGATACCTATGCTGATTGAAATAAAAGATCTATTGGCCTCTGCAAGAACACAATTTTCTTATACTATAGAGTACTTGCCAGCACTTTATTTAAAGAAAAGAATATTGAATGTCTCTGGTATACTGCTAGAGTGTCAGTTAAACAATCCCAAGTGTCCTTGAATGCTAATTGGTGGAGCTGCTTGGAAGTGAGTTTAGGTGTTTTAATTGCATCATGTCTCTTTCAAGCTTATTTCTCCAAGCATGAGACAAAGCTTTTTGTGGCTGATTTGCACTTCATTTCATTGTTATCATGTATGTCATAAAATACAATTCTGTACTGATATTCTGCATACTCACATATTCAACAGGCTCTTTACTTAACAACATCCCTGACATTAGAAGAGAATGAAAAAGAGAGGATGTTTAAAATTAGCAATATATGCCTGGAAAAAAATTATGTATCATGTTAAGTGGAGAGGAATAGTCTATTAATTAGAAAACCCTTAGGAATACTCAGCCAGTGAAATGTAGTGACGGACTGCATGTTACTAACCTAGGAGATTTAAATAGTTGTCAGTTCACTGCAACAGTGGTCATAGCAACAGATCATTCCATTTGAAGGAGACAGGGATGTAGGGGAATATGGAGCTCGAAATACATTCACACTTTCACAGGTCCAGACACATACAGAGGTATAGATATAAATATCTGAAAACATGCTTTCTAAGAGTCATATAACGTTTTTACAACCTATTAGGAGCTTTGCCCTCAGCAGTACTTGGAGTCTACATACCTAAAGACATAAAAAAGAGAATAGAATCATGCAGTTTTGCTACAGCATCTCATATCCTGACTTTCTTCTGCTCAATAAATGATCCCTAAATCATCACAATACATAAATGAAATGGTAAAAGACCAGGTTATTTTATATTTGTAATTTATATTGATTTTAAATATATGATTTTTAAAAGTGAAATCTGAACTTGTAAACAGAAAATTGCTTCTGGCTTCCTTTTACTCTATGTTTTCTTTAATCATAAGGGCTTAGACTGTAAAATGTAGTGTGCCAACTTATCACCCACACAGTGATATTTTAAACTCACTACCAGAGCAATGTAGTGCCCTCATCACTGATGAATTCCTGGGGTAAATTAACGCCAGAGCTTTCATTTCTGAGACAAAAACCCTCAACATAAATTATATTACAGTTAGAGTTTAAGATTAAAGATTCCTATTTCAGTAGGTATATTAATAAATGAGAACAATTATAGGCACGTAAACCAATCTCTGAAAGAAACAGATCAAACACAAAGCTAAACTGCTTGAGAAGAAGACATAGCCATACTCATGTCATTGGGATAATCCTACAGGAAGCTTTCATACTACATGTAATTAAGATACTTTGTCCCCTCTAGCACCTAAATAGCTTATGTCTTTATTATTATGGCAATAGTAATATCAATAATAATTAATAATACTTTATAATATAATAATACTTTATAATATAATACTGCTCTTGACAGACCTCACCTGGAGTACTGCGTGCAGTTATGGAGCCCTCAGCACAGGAAGAACATGGAACTGTTGGAATGGGTCCAGAGCAGGGCCACAAAGATGATCAGAGGGCTGGAGCAGTGCTCCTATGAGGACAGGCTGAGAGAGTTTGGGCTCTTCAGCCTGGAGAAGAGAAGGCTTCCAGGAGACCTTATAGCAGCCTTCCAGTATCTGAAGGGGGCCTACAGGAAGGCTGGGGAGGGACTATTGACAAGGTCTTCAAATGACAGGACAAGGGGCAATGGGTTTAAACTGGCATAGGGGAGATTTAGACTGGGTGTTAGGAGAAAGTTCTTTCCAGCGAGGGTGGTGAGACACTGGAACAGGTTGCCCAGGGAGGTTGTGGCTGCTCCCTCCCTGGAGGTGTTCAAGGCCAGGTTGGATGAGGCCTTGAGTGAACTGTGCTAGTGGGAGGTGCCCCTGCCTATGGCAGGGGGTTGGAACTAGATGATCCTTGAGGTCCCTTCCAACCTTACCATTCTATGATTCTATAATAGCACAGTTTTACACCTGTAAAAACGAATTAGCTAAAGTCACAGCAAATATATTTCCTATCAGTTATACACCAGAAAATTTGGACTATTTTTCATCTGAACTGATGGGAAAAAATTGGATGCAAAATTATTACGAGAATGTAGAACTTCATCCTGCTCACTGAACATGTTTCGCTTCAGTTGGACTGCTCGTAGCAATGTTTAAAAGTGCTGTCCATAATCATCAGTTCTTTTTGTAGAAGAATTGCCTCAACTTATCAAAATTAAGGAAAAAAAATTGTACATATGCATGCTCAGAATTTTTGTCTTTGCAGACAGAAAGTAAATATGAGAGCAAATCACTCACTGATTTAAACTAATTTCGAAACACACATATATGTCCAATGACCTTTGGCAGACCATGGAAAAGATGGATCTAGTTTTGTATTAAAAAAATTCTCCCAAAGGCAGCAGTTGTGATGTTTCATTAAGAGCTCTGTCAGGCATTTATTGTGGCTTAGAAATTTTTGAGGGTTAGATGCAGCGATGTGTTAGTTGAGTACATATAACAGTTCACAAGCTTGGCAGACCAGAAGACAGGGACATGTGTGGATTTTGTTTTCTGTCCTGTAAAGTGTCCAGGGATGGTGTGAGAATGTCATAGGAGAAAACTAGAAGTAAATATTAGCTGGGAATCTCTCTGTAGAGCTTCCTTAGTAGGTATTCACTATGGATAAGCACAGCTGACTATTGGGATCATGACATTCCCAAATGGCACAAATTACTGCAGTATTTTTTTCCTTAGGAGCCTCAGAGAGATGCATCCACTCAAACCCAGAGAAACTGTCTACCGCAGAGTTCAGTTATCCAGGGATAGTACAGAAATTCCCCCAGAGAGAAAACATCTGCCGAATGAAGGAGTGTCGTTTTTCATACTTGCTTTAATAACTCCAATAAACTTTGAGACTGTGTATATTAGTCACATATAGTTCATATATATATATATGATTCCAATATATGGAGAGCATACACAATACCTGGAATGAATACATATAGAAGAAAGTTTAAGTAAAGTTTATTAATGACTTGTGTTATTCAGCCCTATAAGATTAAGTTTCCTTATACTCTTTTCCTTTTATTTTTTTTTAATATACATTCCTATATATTTATGTATGTGTGTTCACTTTATCATAATTTGTAAAACCCCCCAGCAATGATTTTTTATGAGTTAAGATTAAAAAGATTTTGGAAACATGTCCTGACATATCTGAGGACAATTTTAAGTGATTAGTTTCTAACCCTAAAATATTTGGCAAATTTCTATAATCTCATGCCAAGGATAGAAAAAAGCACAACTGAAAGTGATTGCACTAATCTGCTGATAGCAGCTGTTGTATCATTGGACTGTGTAAGTTTACACCAGAGGAGCTAGTAAACTGTAACAGCATTACCAACAGAAATCTTTTCCCCTCTGCATGCAGACCCACAACTTCCAGAGTTTTCTCACAGGAAACTTGGATACAGTGCTCATGTGTGGGAGTTTAAAGTATTTACTTCTCTTTATATATAGATCTTATTCTTTCAGAGAGAAATTTCAAACCCAGTATCCACGAACAAGTTGCACTTTTAATATAGTTTAATCTTCTTTCCAACACTGACAAAGTTGGAAACTGTAACTCTGTCAGGCCCACTAGGAACAGCCTACACAGTGCTACAAATTGTTACCAAACAAAACCACTTCTTAACCTTTTTTCCTCGATGATTTTTTAAAATCATAGAATCATAGAATGGTTTAGGTTGAAAGGGACCTCAAAGATCATCCAGTTCCAACCTCCTGCCATAGGCAGGGACACCTCCCACTAGTACAGGTTACTCAAGGTCTTGTCCAACCTGGCCTTGAACACCTCAAGGGAGGGAGCATCCACAACCTCCCTGAGCAACCTGTGCCAGTGTCTCACCACCCTCACTGGAAAGAACTTCTTCCTGACATCTAGTCTAAATCTCCCCTCTGCCAGTTTAAACCTGTTACCCTTCATCCTGTCATTACACCACCTTGTAAATAGTCCCTCCCCAACCTTCCCGTAGGCCCCCTTCAGATACTGGAAGGCTACTATAAGGTCTCCTCAAAGCTTTCTCTTGCTCCAGGCTGAAGAGCCCCAACTCTCTCAGCCTGTCCTCATAGCAGAACTGCTGCAATCATCTGATCATCTTCATGGCCCTACCCTGGACTTGCTGCAACAGTTTGATGTCCTTCTTGTGGGCTCCAGAACTGTACGCGGTACTCCACATGGAGTATGATGAGGCCAGAATAAAGGGGCAGAATCACCATCTTAACAATTTCCATATTCACTAAAAACGTAATTTTATTCCCACATAATTCTTTAATAAAGTTATGTTCCTCATGTACAGCAGCTCTACACATTTTCACAGATTAGAACCAGTTAAAACTCTAGGGCATATAAAAAATTCTTTAAAAATCTCAGATACTTTTCTCCCAAAAATTGCAAGGCAAAGAAAATTTGCTTTATGATCATGACTTAGATACATTAATTGATTATCACTGGTTTTGCAAGACTTGTTACAATCAATCACAAAATCATGTGGTTTTGTAAAACTTCTCTTATGATTATCTCACTGGATGATAATATTAACACGGCTGCGAGTATCAATCTTCTTTCTTCTAAGGGCTAAATGATTAGTTTCAAAGAGCAGTGTATTCCTACTTTTATGTTCCTATTGACAAACTTGCATGTCAGAGTCATAAAATAACAAACCTCTAACACATCTTTGTTCAGCTGTAACCAAAATGCTTCCTTTACCAACTACCATTTCAGATATTGATATGGAAACGCAGCCGCAGCAAATCCTAGTTATAACGTGAACAGAACATCTGAACAAGTTCCTCAGAGTGTTTTAGGAATTAAGGTGGGGAGAAGATAAACTGGGGGATTAATAAGCAGAGAAAGAAGATCATTGTGGTAATGTTTTTGCAGTAGGTTTTTATTAAGGAATTTTATTAAGAATTAAGCATTTTGTATCAGCAGGTTGCATGGATAGATAAAATACAATTGAAGTAAGTAATTGAAGTTCATAAAGCTACATCTGAGTTCTTTTATTTGCTGGGTTTGCTGCATTTAGTGAAGATATCAATAACTTTGTGTGCTGGTTTGAGGCTAATTGGAATATTTTAATAGAGAAAATGACACTATAGGCTATGAAAGGGAAACATGGTGATGTCTACTTCACTCATAGGCTTGCTGAGATGTTTAGGAGAAGAATCCAAAATATAGATAAGTCTGTCTGTAGGGGCACAGCGTCTCGGGCGGTCTAGCAGCTTCTGGCTTCTATCTGCTGATTATCTCACTAACCACTTTTCTTCTAACCCTCCCTGGTTGATCCTCCTAATTCACCTTGCATGTAAGGCAAACCTTGGGGTAAGGTATAGGAGTGGTGAGAAGGTGGAAGGGTGGTTGGGAGCCCCTCTTGGGGTCTCTGACTTCCGGGAGGGGTGTTGTGCTTCTGTATTACCTGTAACTTGTATATTTCTGTAACTATTCCTGTATATAGTGTATATCTCTGCTTGTATATTGTGCTGAACTGTAAATAGATCTTCAGTCCTTAACTTCAAGCCGGTTGAGTTCTAGTCTGGGTCATTTTACAAAGTGTGGGGGGCAGGTAACTCCCAAACCATCACACTTTGGTAAGAGATGAATCCCCTTGCATTCTAGCTGCTCATCAGAGATTAGAAGGAGTAGAGGTGGCTGGACGTATCACTCAACAAGCTTGCCAGTTGCTGTGGCTGTAGGCCTGACACCAGATGCAGGAACAGCCTGTCTGCCGTAGGCCTAGCTGGATCCAAAAGCAGCAGTTGAGACGCACGCATACATTGCAATTCGTTCATATGCAACATGTACAGGTTCTTTAAGATTGTTGCTAATAAGTGCACCAAATTGTAAAACAATGCTGCAGCACTAAAACGAGCTTGTTATGCCAAACTGGATCTTCTGGGGAAGGACACTGAGTAGCCAAGGTCAGAAATCTTACCAAAAAGCTGTCAATCTTGATGGGGACAGGTGAAATTGGAATTTGGTCTGATCCACAAAATTAAATTGGAACAAAACGGTCATATTTGTCTTTCAAAGAAGATAAAGCAAAATACAAATAATTAATATGTTATATGGAACAGCAGGACCAAAACCTATGGTGGGTTTATGTATACATGAGGAAAAAAAGTATACGGTACTATAAAAATACATACTCTCCTTCAAGCAATGACTCAAGCAAGATATGACATATGAGAAACTGAAGAAGGTCAAGAAAAGTGATTTGTTTAAACATTAGTATTTGACAATAGTTATTATTTATGGATTTGTATCAAAAGATTCAAGGAATAGGATGGATCAAGTTATCTTTCAACAAGACATTAGCACATAGTCTGCTTCACGAGAATATCTGTAAATATGTTGCTGAGTAACTTTTCTTTGGTTAAGTCAGAACAATGGATGGATACTCTTGGGCCAGCTGTCTGGCTCTGTATTAAATTACAAGTTACAAATCTAATTTGAAAAGGACATTTCATGATAATAAGGATGTATATGAATGAACACCCCACAAAAGTTAACCATCAGTTCCAAAAATGGAGAAACAAAACTGATGAGGTTATCAGACAGATATCAGGGCAGTATTTGATGTATTGTTGAGAAGAAAATAAAACTAAAATGATGTCTTTTATTTTTAATGTGATTTTCGTCTTCATTATGAGGAAAATATAGATACACTTGATTACAAAATAATCACAAAATTCTTGGTTTGGATGGCACCTTCAAAGTTCATCTAGTTCAGCCTCCCTGCAGTGAGCAGAAACATCTACTAGATCAGGTAATTCAGAGTCACATCCAACCTCACCTTGAAAGCTTCCAAGGATGGGGTTTCTAACACTTCTCTGGGCAACCTGTTCCAGTGTTTCACCATCCTTACTGTAAAAAAATTCTTTCTTATATCTAATCTGGATCTATCATCTTTTAATGAAAAATCGTTACTCCTTGTCTTATTAAAAAGATTGTCCCCATCTTTCTTATCAGCCTCCTTTAAGTACTGTAAGACTGCAATAAGGTCACAGAATGTCAAAAAGGAAGGGGTTGAAGGGACCTCCAAGATCATCTAGTCAACCCTCCTGGCTAAAAGAGGTTTGCCTAGATCAGGTTGTGGAGGAATGCATCCAAGTCAACTTTGAAAGTCTCCAGAATAGAAGATCCACAACATCTCTGAGCAGCTTGTTCCAGTGCTCTGTGAACCTAAAAGTAAAGTTTTTCCTTATGTTCAAGTGAAAAAACATAAGGTCTCCCCAGAGCCTTCTCTTCTGCAGGCTGAACAACCTCAGACCTCTCAGCTTGTCTTTATAGAAGAGGTGTTACAGCCTTCTGATTATTCTTTTGGTCCTCTGGATCCACTCTAACAGGTCAATGTTTTTTGTCTGGGGACTTTAAAGCTGGATACAGTACTCTGGGTGAGGTCTCATCAGAGCAGAGTAGACCTGCTGAACATTCTTCTTTTGATGCAGCCCAGGATATTATTTATCTTCTGAGCTATGAGCACACATTGGTGAGTCATTTATAGCTTTTCATTGTCGAGTAACCCCTAGTCCTTCTCCACCAACTACTCTCAAACCATTCGTCCCCTAATCTGTATTGATACCAGATATTCCCCAGCCCCAGATGAAGGACTTTGCTCTTAGACTCATTGAACCTCATGAGGTTTGCTTGGGCCTACTTCTCAAGCTTGTCCATGTCTCTCCGGATGCCATCCCATCCCTCAAGCGTGACAAGTGCACCACTCAACTTGCTGTTGTCTGCAAGGTGCATCTCACTATGTCATTGATGAAGTTATCAAACACCACTCAGGGAAGTATGGACCCTGAGGATGTCACTTGTCACCAGCCTTCATCTGCATATTGAGCCACTGGCCACTATCTTCTGCAATTTAGAGAAGTGGATGTTGTGGGACACTATGTCAAAGGCCTTCCAGAAGTCCATCTAGATGAAAACTATAACTCTTCTTTTGTCCACTGTTGTAGTCACTTCATCATAGAAGGTCACTAGGTTGGTCAGGTAGTTCACAGAATCATAGAATCATAGGGACCTTATAGTCTAGACACCAAACCATTCTGTTAATCTGCTGCATGTCTACTTGAATCTGAAAAAAAGTTACTGGACCACTTTTATAAAACTTGAGTCTTAAGCATAGCTTGGCTGTTGCATATCACAGATACTTAGAATCATAGAATAATAGAATGGTAAGGTTGGATCACCTAGTTCCAATCCCCTGCCATAGGCAGGGACACCTCCCACTAGTACAGGTCACTCATCCAATCTGGCCTTGAACACCTCCAGGGAGGGAGCATCCACGACCTTCCTGGGCAACCCGTTCCAGTGTCTCACCAAACCCTTCAGAGGGTTTTTTTGATCCATGAGTTTTGAAGTTAGTTGAACCTACCTTTTGATATTTTAAAAAATTTTGATTTATTTTCTTTTCTACCTGTACCACTTCCCACATTTTAAATCTGATTAACATCACAAATCTGTTGCTCTCCACCACTGTGCTTTGCTAATTTCCTGATTTTGTGTCACAGACTTCTCTAGTCTTGTAAATTACACTAAATAACAATCATCAGGGCCATAGACTTACTCTTCTTATTCACATGAGCACATCAGACAAGAAAATGGCAAGAAGGATAAAGATGCAAATATGTTAGTCAAGCCCAATATGCAAGTCAGAATAATTATTTAGAAATCAAGTGATATTTTGTGCACTCAGCAAGAATTATACCGAACAAATTCCAACTATTTAAAACAGAGAATCAGGCTAATGGTATTCTTATGTTTGTTTCATTAGGACCAAGACTCTGTGTGTTTGAACAATATACAACAGAAAAGAACAAAAGGCACTGTAATCTCTGTTTCTCACTGATGTGATCCTGTGGTAGAGCTTTGGACTGCTTTTCAGAAGCTTCTTTCTCTTCAGATTATTCTCAGCTAACACTTTTGCACTTCTCTTTCCAGTCAAATGCTTGAAATAAGATGACTGATAGACAGAGATTCATTCTTCAGTCATTTTGTGCATGTGAATTGGTGCAAAAGTTTTGATAATGCAAGAAGACTACTCTTCCTCCCAGAACTGCTGTATCATGGTAGATAGCTATCCAAATTTTTAGACAAGGAATTGAACCACACAGTCACAAAGGGTAATACATGATACTGTGCTAGGAATATAGCCTCAGTAACAAGATGAAGCACTTTAGTTCATCTGATTTTCTTAGGCATTACTACACACTGGTAACAACCTAGCATTAGCAAGTATATCATAGAGTCATAGAATGCTAAGGTTGGAAGGGACTTCAAAGATCATCTAGTCACAACCCCCTGTCATAGGCACTAGTACAGGTTACTCTAGGTCTTGTCCAACCTAGCCTTGAACACCTCCAGGGAGGGAGCAGCCACAACCTCCCTGGGCAACCTGTTCCAGTGCCTCACCACCCTCACTGGAAAGAACTTTCTCCTAACACCCAGTTTCAATCTCCCCTCTGCCAGTTTAAACGCATTGCCCCTTGTCCTGTCATTGCAAGACCTTGTCAATAACCCCTCCCCAGCCTTTCTGTAGGCCCCCTTCAGATGGAAGGCTGCTATAAGGTCTCCTGGAAGCCTTCTCTCGTCCAGGCTGAAGAGCCCCAACTCTCTCAGCCTGTCCTTATAGCAGAGCTGCTCCAGCCCTCTGAGCATCTTCGTGGCCCTCCTCTGGATCCGCTCCAACACTTCCATGTCCTTCCTGTGCTGGGGTCTCCAGAACTGCACACAGTACTCCAGGTGGGGTCTGACGAGAGCAGAGTAAAGGGGCAGAATCCCCTCCCTTGCCCTGCTGGCCACGCTGCTCTTGATGCGGTGCAGGACTCGGTTGCTGTCTGGGCTGCATGTGCACACTGCAGGCTCATGTTGAGCTTTTCATCAACCCAGACCCCCAGGTCCTTTTCCTCAGGGCTGCTCTCCAGCCATTCACCACCCAGCCTGTGCTATATATGCTATTATGTTACAAGGCAAACAAGACATGCACATACACGGTGATCTAATACACACTAATCATGGAGGTATGACTGTATTGCTAGGGAGCAAAGTCATACGAAACTTGACATAAAAGTTCTCAGTCTAGACTAAACACTTACCTGCAGTAGGTTAAAAAATAATCTAGACAAAGTTAATGTACATAATTATCTTCCTGATTTGCACACTCTAGAAACTGCAGCACATTTCTAAACAAGACCAACTGTAATTTATTAAAAAACTCCTAACCCTCCCTCTGTTTTTTTCCTGTAGATTTAAAATATTATTTTTGCATTTAGAATAATTACAACTTAGTCAGAATTCAGAGATAAGTGTTTGACAAAGCATTAGTAAATGTCAAGTACAGATTAGACATACATGAATGTAAATACTGATGCCCTTTTATGCATTCCTTCAAGAGACTGATTTAGAGATAAAAGCTAATATACTTTAAAGTATCTAATCAGCATCAATTAAAATGTATGGAAATGTTTATGTCAGAAGCAATCAGAAGACAGCTTATCTTTGAGTACAGAGAGGGAATTCTCCTTTCTCATCTTTTGAATGAGACAGATGCCTTAATCTAGGTGTACCTCAGGGCTCAAGCTAAAACAGGTCAGGTAGCAGTTGCTGACCACTGCAACGTGTCAAACAGAACCACAACCAGCTCAGACCAAGGCAAGAAAAGGCAGATGCTGAAACATTGCATTGCCAGATCAGTCTGAAGTCCAACACCTTCTCTTGACCTTACCGGACAATGCCGGGAGACATTAAATACATAAGCAGCTAAAGTAATTCCGGGGAAATCCTATGACAAAAGTAGATTCACACTGTTCATGACTTTGCTTAGAGCTGTTTTCATGAAAGGGCATGAATCATGTCTTGATTTACCACTTTAGTCTTTTACAACTTTTCTTCAAAACCAGTTGCGTAGAGATGCTTAAAGAGTCTCAAACATTAGACACAAGGGCAGAATTGTTCTGTAAATTCAGACAGAACAACCAGGAGCAATTTATGGATTCTCTTACTTCTTCATCTAATTGCATTATGCATGAAGCTGTGTGACATATGTAAGCTTGGCAGACCACATGTTGTCTAGTCACTTTACAGAAATGAAATGCTAAACAAAAAGTGTCATTCATGATTCAAGTGGCTTCAAACTGATGAAATAATCACATATTATCAAAGTAAGCTATCAAGAAAGCATGTTATTGTCTCTTTAGTGGATTAAGGTAAAGGCAACAAAGTGATGTATTAACTAATCTATGTCATTGGCTTTATTAATTTTTCCAGAACAACTGCAATCTGAAATTCCATTTAAAAACCTCAAATATAACAAAAGCTCTGCTGGGTGTTTTCAGTTAGTTTTGTTTTGGTGGTTTTTTGGTTTGTTTGGGTTTTTTTTGGGGGGGGTGGTGTTTGGTTTTGTTTTGGTTTTGTGAGGATTTTTTGTTTTGGTTTTGTGTTTGGTTTTGGTTTTGATTTTGGTTTTGTTTTATCACTTGGGGTTTTCTTCAATGTATGTTGTACTTCTTTAATAAAATTACAGTCTCTGTCCTCTCTCCATGTTCTTAGGCATATTGTAACATTTAGAAATAACAATTAATGCATCTCATGATTTTCTAGTACAATACCCCAATTAACTATTTTTCCAAGTGCAAAAGCAAAAATTAAAAAAAAAAAAATTCCAAGTGCAAAAACCAAATTCAAATCAGTTTATTCTATCAAAGTAGACTCATATATACTGGAAAAGATGCTGCTAGTAATCTCTTACCATTTAATTTTAATGATGACAACTACCAAAAGCAATACTTTAAACTCTAGCCAGACACTCTCCCTAAATTCAGTAAGCACATTATATATCTGGCAGTTACTTTCCTTAAATCACTATTTCATTGTCAGCTGACTTAAGCCACATGCAACTATAATATATAGGAGAAATGGGATTATAACATAGTAGATTGATGAATTTTACTGAACAGTATAATCAGTGATAGTACACACACAAAAATACTAGCAGTGAATTAATTAATTTTTTAATTGAATTGTAATTTAATTGAAAAGGAATCTAAAACACATTTAATTAGAATAGATAATGGGGAAAATGAGGTGATGAAGTGGAATAAGATGTAAACAACCTTGCTGATGGTGGAACAGAAAAAAACAAGAGCATAGAAAGTTCTGTGGCAGTTGTTATGTTGGAACTTTAGCTTTTGCAACTCTGTAAAACACCTGGCACTATTTGACAAAACACAACATCTTTTAGAATTGGCTTCTAAAAAACTTAAATCACAGCTGGAAGAATTTCAAACTGAGAGAAAACACTATCCTTTGAAAGGTTAATATAGCAGGATCTTCCATACTCAGAAACAGAACTTCTTTCTGTGCCTCAGATTCTCTGTCTGAGAATCCTAATCCTAACATGCTTCCTTC
The DNA here is from genome assembly GCA_013396675.1 of Eubucco bourcierii. Lineage (NCBI taxonomy): Eukaryota > Metazoa > Chordata > Aves > Piciformes > Ramphastidae > Eubucco > Eubucco bourcierii. The sequence continues at coordinate 104,502 of VWZE01013869.1, read as the reverse complement.
TCTAGTAGTTTGAAATCTATTTTTAAATGTCCTGATATTTCTAGTAATGGACTAGTATACAGCCTTCCAGAAATGAAAACTGAAAGTTTAAAAGGTTTTGCAGAGAAACAATTAGGTTTACAAACTCTGGAAAATTAGAGATTCATATTTTTCCTTCAATACAATATAAAACAGTGGTGAAAGTAGAAAATCCTCCTTCTTACAGACCATCATATTCTTTGTTTGAAGAAAGAGTCATTTTTGATGAGCTAAAAAAAAATAGAACAAGGCAATAGATTACACATCCAAAGAGAATAATAGGAGCTGAGTCTGTCAACAAGTTGCTCCCTGTAAGTGAAATATCACTCGATAGATCAAGAAGATATTATTAAAATGTTACCAATAAAAGAACTCCTCAGCTATTGTTAGTAACATTTTTTTTGTCTAAACTTTCAAATTAAAACTTCTCTAGTATTGGCTCAAAGATGAAGTACATAGGTGCTAAGTAAATTTCCAGGAACTGTCTGGATGTTTTGAGGAAAATCAATGAAGCTAAAGTGTGTAGGGAGCACAAGAAAGGACTAAAGAAAAGGCAGTGGACCTAACAAAGGAACAGGTTCTTGAACAGTGTGAGATATCTGCAGCCAGGAACCAGGCAACACAAGAAAATGCCTCCTCATTTTAACTGCTCTATACACTTTTTATGTATTACATGATGAGTGTCCTTATCCAGCAAATTTCTAGGGACAATTTTTTATGCAGACTGGACACGACAATCTGGAAGATGCTTTGCTGGGTCTGCTATTGACAGTCAAGAATGAACTTGCCAGATGTGTAATGGTTGATGAAAGCCTTTGCTGAAGTGACCATGAGACAATAAAGTTTTAATATCCTTGGGGAGGTGAGGCAGGAGACTTCAAGACAGCAGACTTTGACAGCATCAAGGAACTGATAGGCAGGAAGCCATGAAATACTGTCAGGCAGGAGAGAGGAGTCTAGGACAACTAGCTGATCTTCTAAGGATGACAGCCTTCACAAAGCACTCTCTAATGGTCCATCCAGTGTGCAAGATGAATAAGCATGGCTGGTGGTCAAAGAGGTTGAATAAGGAATTGCTGATTGATCTGAAAAAATAAAATATGCTGTATGGAGGTGTGATGGTTTGGGAACTTAGCACAATGTATAAACAGATATGTACACTATATACAGGAATATTTACAGAAATATACAAGTTAAAGGTAATACAGAAACACAACTCCCCTCCCAGAAATCAGAGACCCCAGGAGGGGCTCCCAACCACCCTTCCACCTTCTCCCCACCCCTGTACCTTACCCCAAGGTTTGCTCCACACGCAAAGTGAGCTTGGAGGATCAGCCAGGGGGGTTAGAAGAAAAGTGGTTAGTGAAGATTTATTGGTAAAGAGGAGCCAGAAGCTAGACCACCCAAGACGTTGTGCCCCCAGAGAGAGACAGACAGAGACTGCCTTATCTAATGTTTTGAGTTCTTTTCCCAAGCACCTCAGCAAGCCTATGAGTGAAGTAGACATCACCATGTTTTCCTTCCACAGCCTATAGTGTAATTTTCTCCATTAAAATATTCCAATTAGCCTCAAACCAGCACAGGAGGGTAGAAAAGGGGACACTCTACCAGCATGAAATGCTGGAATATCACCTAAATTTACAGCAACAGACTTGAAAATGGGAAGACAGCTTCAATTAATTTTACACATCCGATGGATCTGTGCAAGCTTCAGATGTGCCCCCAGATATGTTCTCTAAATGTCATGAAGCACTGTTAAAATTTGCACTATGATTTATTTCCATCATGTGGAGAACATTTTGGCAGGCAGAGTGTGTGGAAGGAACCAAAGCTAGATCAGCATAGTCAAAAGTGCATACCTCTAAATCAAAGTTAATTCTGTTGGTTTCCTTTGATGGAAAGTAAAATGGGGGACAAAGGGAATATATACTGTGATCAAACTAATTCAAGTCAGTAAATCACGTTACAGAAAGTAGAAAAATCAAGTGATTTTTATGCAGCAAAGCATACACCTTTTAAATACATACAAAGATTAGATGACAATTAGATAAATTTGAGTCTAGGAAAGTCTCAGCTGAATCCATAAGTGAGAAAAGAAGATTTATAACTGTACAATCTGTGATAGATTCATCTTGTGTGATATGTTTTAGGACATTACTGCCCTGGCCCATATGAACCATCTTTCTGTTAGAGATTGTCCTATAGAGACAGCAGAGAACAAGACTGCATGTTTTTACAGTTGCTTTGGTTCACAGTCTGACTACAAGTCTCCAAATTCTAGTAAAGGGAACATTTTATTAATACGTCAAAGTGCAGCACCTGACAAGGCCCCAGTTCTCCTGTGGTTACTGAGGTGATGGTTATCTCCAGCAAAAGGGCAAGGAAACTGTTTGTGGTAAATCCATACCAGCGCATCTGATAGAATTTTAAATTAGCATTTCACATCTCAGACTGGACAGAATGAATTTTTCTCTCTTTTAATTGTGATCTAGACTCTCATTTCACATCTGTCTGCAGCAACATTTGAAAGGAAAGTGAAACATAATTGAGGGAACGATTTTAAGCTACTACTAGAATTAAATATGTTTTCAATATAATTGTGCTTGTCTTCTTATACTGGGATAATACTAAACTCACTGTCCTTTTAATGTTTCATCCCCAAAGTTGTAGCTACAGGCTTTGAAATAGCAGCTAACTGTATTTTGGAATTCAGATGAGCTGCGACCTATTTTTATTTTTTTCCCCATTGCTGCCAAAAGCAATGCCTTTCAAAATATGCTGTGTCAAATCAAAGATTTGATGAGACTTACGAAGGAAAAACGTTCACTTCCAATCCACTGATACAAGCACAGGATGTAGTGCATGATAATGAATACAGTTCATGTGAATTTGGTGGGTGCATTCCCCATGCAAATAATCCTACTTCATGGCAGGTAAGATTATCACTCTCGTGCTCCTCTTAGGAGGCTTCATAACTACTGTGGAGAACTGCTGCCCTTGTCTGGCAAATGTAGATTTTGTGGGCACTCTTCAGAGCTAAAAATGATATCTCCATTCATAGAATCATAGAATCACAGAATGGTAAGGTTGGAAGGGACCTCAAGGATCATCTAGTTCCAACCCCCTACCATAGGCAGGGACACCTCCCACTAGTACAGCTCACTCAAGGCCTCATCCAATCTGACCTTGAACACCTCCAGGGAGGGAGCATCCACGACCTCCCTGGGCAACCTGTTCCAGTGCCTCACCACCCTCACTGGAAAGAACTTCCTCCTGACATCTAGTCTAAATCTCCCCTCTTCCAGTTTAAACCCATGTAAATTCATGTAAAGCAACAATCCATAAACGACATTTTTGTTTTTAGGAAATCATTCATAATTGGGCTCTGCCTTTCAGGCAGAATAGTCTGGTAATAGTGATAGATTTGCATATGCATGCAGATCAGTAGACATTATTGCATGTTTTGAAACAGTTTTGTGGCTAGACTGACTCGTAGACTGAATTAAAGTATGGATTGAAAGGCAGGCAGGTAAGCACAATGGTATCCAGGAGATAAAGCTTTCCTCCAGGATCCCTACTGGCAGTTTCTTGAGGCAGTTTTCTTTGCATCAGTTTGGTAACTATAAATATGAAATAACAATTGTTCTTTTAACCTCACATCTTGTCTTTTCTGTTCAGGTTATAGGATTTTTCAGGACAGCAATGTGTTCAAATAGATTTATACAGGGTCATAGATATACAGACAGACACTACTGGATCTGAGAACTGTGATTATTTCAAAGAAGGTGCTCTACCTTCAACAAAAAAAAGGAAGAAAATTAATTTTAACTCTGGAAATAATATAGGATATATACACATGCATAATTTTACACGTTAATTGCAAATATAATGCACTAATACATTTTAAATACAGTTATGAATACTTCTTATATGGAGTCAGTATTTTCACCTAGAATTTTTTATCATTTTGATAAATTATTTTCCCCCCCAAAATGTTTTTCAACAATAACTGAAAACACAAAAAAACCCCAACAAACCCAAACCAAAAAACCCAACCAACCAACCAACCAACCACCAAAACCAAACCCCACAAGAGATACCAAAACTGTACATTGGTTAATTAAGTAAAAAACAATCCAGATACAAGATTTTTCCATAGACAAGGTGTTATTCCTTCAAATGCTTTTAAAATATTTAATCTAGTTTTATGCAGATTTTGAACTGAGTTTTCTGTAAAAGGGTCTTAGAAAATAGAAAATATGATTTTTTCCTATTTTTAGCAAATAAAAAATGGTTTCTGTAATAGACTTTATAAAGGGGACTTAAATATTTCTAAACATTTATAACAAGATCAATAAAATGTTCAGATACTGAAGGACTTTGTACTTTTATTTTTAAAAAAATTGTTTCCTCTTCTACCCTTTTTGAAGCCTTTATTTTTAAAGATATATTACAGTGCTCATACATTTGATTTGATTTTCATTTCAGGCTGCTAAGCATAACTACTCCTTAACTTTTGATGCTGAATTTTAATGAACTTGTAAGCATGCACACACACATGCAAAATCTTTCTCCATCTCTCTTAATGCAAGAAATTGCTTAGAAGCAACAGCAATAGCAATTATTTTATTGTCAATAACCTTTCTGATTTCTGTGGATTTGGTTTGATATCACAGCACAGCCATATAGAACTTGTTACAAACCTTATTTTACTCATCTCCTCAACAATAAGAGAAGTCTATACAGATTCTCAGCCAATTAAAAACTTTGGGGGTTATAATAAAGATATTCTGCTGTAGTCTATGGGAACTTTGATATCTTTTGTTAAATAAATCTCATAAAAGTCACTAAAAGGCACAAAGTAAGTAGGACAGAAATTTGTATGATTACTTGGTCACAAAAGGAAATTAACTTAAAAAATAACACATGAAAGAGGGCAGACATTTAGGCAACATGGGAATGCCTCCACAGGACATAGTGAAATGCTTATCTATAGGTTTTGGTCAGAATGAAAAAAAAGTGCTTAATGCAGACAGCCATGACATTTTTTGCAATGAGCAAGGGAAACATTTCTATAATTTCAAAGCATATGAGCTTACCCCTTAGAACAACATCATTTTTTTGCCAACTGCTTTTGTTGTTATTCTATCTACATTAAACAGAAGAATGAGTGGTCTAAGGTGTTATGCCCCTATTAAGTACTTTGTATTTGTTAAAATACAGGATGATAACTTGCCTTTAATGTGTGACACCTAAGATCTAGAGGAAGATCGACAGGAAAGACTAGGAGATGAGTCTTTCTCCACCCCAGCCCTGACTCTAGAGTATCTGCCTTTGGAGATACTCTTTTGCATTGTCACAGAAACTGAAAAAGCGCAGCAGCATGACCAAACATTTCTCAGAAAGATTCTCGTTTCAGCTCTAGGGCTGTTTCAGCTCTGCAATCAATCATACCACAATCACACAACAAGTGAATTGAGAAAGTCATGTAAGACACATGACTTCTACATCTCTGTCATTCCAGAAATTACCATTTAACTCCTGTTATCTCTTTTTTTCCAAGAGATTTTAGAAGTATAAGGGTTTCTTCAATGGCACAATGTCCACCTGGAGACCACTGACAGGTGGTGTCCCTCAGGGGTCAGTGCTGGGACCAGTACTGGTTAACATCTTTGTCAGTGACATGGACAGAGGAATGGAGTGCACCCTCAGCAAGTTTGCAGATGACACCAAGCTGTGTGGCACAGTCGACTTGCTAGAGGGCAGGGATGCCATCCAGAGGGACCTGGACAGGCTGGAGAGGTGGGTCCAGGCCAATCTCATGACATTCAACAAGGCCAAGTGTAAGGTCCTGCACCTGGGTAGGCACAATCCCAGGCACAAATCCAGGCTGGGTGGTGAATGGCTGGAGAGCAGCCCTGAGGAAAGGGACCTTGGGGTCTGGGTTGATGAAAAGCTCAACGTGAGCCTACAGTGTGCATATGCAGCCCAGACAGCAACCGAGTCCTAGGCTGCATCAAGAGCAGCGTGGCCAGCAGGGCAAGGGAGGTGATTCTGCCCCTTTACTCTGCTCTCGTCAGACCCCACCTGGAGTACTGTGTGCAGTTCTGGAACCCTCAGCACAGGAAGGACATGGAAGTGTTGGAGCGGGTCCAGAGGAGGGCCACAAAGATGATCAGAGGGCTGGAGCAGCTCTCCTATGAGGACAGGCTGAGAGAGTTGGGGCTCTTCAGCCTGGAGAAGAGAAGGCTTCGAGGGGACCTGATAGTAGCCTTCCAGTATCTGAAGGGGGCCTACAGGAAGGCTGGGGAAGGATTATTTACAAGGTCCTGCAATGACAGGACAAGGGGCAATGGGCTTAAACTGGCAGAGGGGAGATTTAGACTGGATGTTAGGAGGAAGTTCTTTGCAGTGAGGGTGGTGAGGCACTGGAACAGGTTGCCCAGGGAGGTTGTGGCTGCTCCCTCCCTGGATGTGTTCAAGGCCAGATTGGATGAGGCCTGGAGTAACCTGTACTAGTGGGAGGTGTCCCTGCCTATGGCAGGGGGTTGGAACTAGATGATCCTTGAGGTCCCTTCCAACCTTACCATTCTATGATTCTATGATTCTTAGCTGTCAAAAAATTACATTTCATTATCATAAGGTCTTTGAAATTCATTCAACTTTCATTTAATTGTGGCTTCCATTCCCAATATGAACTCATTTCTTTGACATTTAACATAATTGTTCAATTAATATCAAGCCTGAAGAACAATCACACCTCTGAATTTAGCCAGCAAGAAAACACTACCAAAATTCCTAGGTATGTCTGCAGGTACTCCTTTGAAATATTAGATTTGTGACGCCTTATTCATTCTACCTGTGTTCCAAGGTTACTAGAAACCAACACATCCTTTCAGAAGACATTCTCCTACGGTGCAGTAAACCTTAACAAGGCCAAAGCTACAGGGCTTTGTCAGTTTTCATCACAGGCACACTGAGTGTTGATCTCTCTGGAAAAGCCTGTGAGGACAAACTGGAGCCTAGCACTCTGTGGTACATTTAAGTAATTACTGCAACTGAATTTAAATGCAAACCATGATAAAGAAAGAAATATAAAAAATCACAACAGTCAGGCACATGGTAAGATATCACAGTAGAGTATTCTTTGATTTTTGGCTACATTGATTATAGGTAAACTGCGAAACCTTTGGTAAAAGAAAAAGCATCTGGAGAAAAGGTATCTGTAAAGAAATGTGAGTTCTTAATACTAGAAAACACTACTGAGATGAACTGCAGAAATTTTATATTGATTAGGGGAAAAGCAGTAATCCTAGCCAAAGTGCAATTATCCAGAATCAATGGAATTCCCTGGCTTTAGTGCTAACATATCATCTTCCATTTGCAGTATATCATAATGTTCACATTGTAATTCATCCATAAACGCTTCTCGGAATTGCTTGCATCCAAGAATTAAGATATTAACAATATTAAGATAGTTTACATAGTACTACCACATACTACATCCAAAATGTCATTTCTCATTGAGAAAGAATCTTGTGAGAACAACCATGTTCTACAGATGACATTTAAAAAGCATTTTAAGATAACATAGAACGTAGAATAAACTTTACAGCTTCTCCAATCATTTGGCATCAGTGTTTCATAATAAAAATGACAAAAACCCAGATACGATTAGCTAAAATTGAAATATTTTCTTCAAAATAATTTTTGTTTTAAATGTGGAGAATAATAATAAACATTTTCATGTCCAAACCCTATGTATTGCATAGCGCCTACAGCCATCTTTAAGTCAAGGAACAGTAAAAAGAGAAGATTATTCTTAACATTTTTTTATTAAAATGATTACAAAACTCAGTTGATGTTTCTCAGTCAGCTGAGAAGCACTCTGTGAAATGAAATCTCAGGTTGGAAACTCTTCTGGACAGATGCTTGGGCAAGTAGAATGAGCTATTACAAACTACCATAATAAAAGGAATGAAGAATTTCTGTAGCATAGAAAGTTATGAGAAAGAGAAACCAGGAACATGGAAACTTTAGCAAAATATTCCAGAAGTGGAAGCCAAGGCAAGACAATGTTATTAATGCAAAAAGATGACATACATAGCCAGTAAAATTAGCCAAAACTTCAAAAGTGAACACTCATATAGTAATATAGCAGCAGTAAATACAAATGCTGCTGTATGCTGACCTGTATGTAGAAAATTAATAACTTTGACAATTTGAACAGGATATTGGAAGCTGTGTGGAGAAAACCACAGTAGTAAACAACAAAATAAACAAGAAATTAATAAATTCAGATGTTTGAAGAAATGACTTTATCCTTATCCTAACTGACTGCTTACTGTAGGAAACATAAAAAACCCTCCTTTAATTACCTTCCTGCCCCAAATTTGCAGGGATTTTTTTAACTGCACAGTCTATAGACTTATTTAGGGAAGGTTTTCTATTTAAGTGGTTCTAAGGTTTTGTTTTGCAGCAGCTAGGACTCCCATCAATCTAAATTCTGGTGATGAGTTCTATGTTTGTGGAACAGTTGATTGAAGAATTACATCCCGAGCAGACGTACAGGCCTTGGAAGTTGATGATCCTATTACTGTGGCTAAAAGTAACTATTGCAGGACTTTGTGCTCATTCAGGAGGGTCACATGGGGAGGAAAGTAATTTGAATCACTAAATGATGAAATTTTGAAGAGAATTGAGACCTTGATTTTGAACTGCTCTTTAACTTAATGTCAGTGCAAGAGTAGTAAGCAGAGACTCAAAGACCTTTTGAATGAATTTTATTTTCTAATCAAATAAACATTTTTCACTCTACAGGCAGAGGATTAATTTCAACATGCACTGCAACAATCAACTCAGAAGGCCACAAGACCACAGGTTTTCTAAGTGACAATACTCAGGCAGGGCAGGATCTAAATTTTGGCTACCTGATGGAGACCTAGCAGGACCTCTGTCATTTTTGGGAAGTGAGAGTTACTAAAAGTGTGTTTGGGTTTTCACCTAAAAAATTAAATATCTTACTATTTTCAAAATTTATCATCATAAGAAGGTTCACATATTTCAACTCCTCACACTTTGTTTTCTGATTACTTTCTTCTCTAGTCAAAAAAAAAAAAAAAAAGAGAGAGAAATCTATATTATAAGCTGTATTAATTATCTCCTGTATTTTAGTACAACTTCACAAAGTATACAATTAAAGAGATGTAGTTGTATACAGATACATCATTAACTGTATATAAGGCCTGGTAAGATCTCATTTCTTTCCCTCACAAGAAAATTAACTTAAGGGAAAGTTACATGTTCTAGGGGCAATATTAATCTCCATGAACAAACTGAAAACTGTCCTAGAATCTTTTCAACCTACAGAAACATAATAACAAATCTGATTGTCTCTAAGACATGGAACAAAATAGTTTTTGCCTATCTATTTGTCTGGTTGTAAGCAGAATTGGGGGTTCCACTGAAACAAGATATATTATTAGTAACCATTCCATTTAAAACAGCTTCAGGAAAACTAATATCTAGTCTATTTTTTTTAATCATTTATTTAAAAAGATATATCTCAAGCTGAAAGAATAGTTCATAATGAGCTATTTAATTAGCTGACTTGCTCACTTCTTTCTGACATTTGTCCAGGAACAGATTACCTTTTTTTCACACCTTTATTTCTTATTCAGAATATTTTTTCTTAATTAATGTTTAGGTAAGTATCTGTTTGGTAAAAAATTACCATTAATACCCACCAGAATGTTAGGTAAGGTTTTGTGTTTGGTACCAGTGTTAATGATGGACGTACTTCTAAAACTAATACAATAGCCGTATAGAAATAGAATAATTAAGTAGACATCAGAGCTTGTTGATAGATGATAACCTGAATATGAATATGTGTTCTTGCAATCTATAAATACAATTGCATTCTGGACTGCATCAATAGAAGTGTGTCCAGTTAGTTGAGGGGGGTGATTCTGCAGCTCTATTCTGCTCTCATGAGGCCCTACCCGGAGTATCGCATCCGTCTCTGGGATTTCCAGCGTAAGAAAGACATGGATCTTCTCAAGCAGGACCAGAAGAGGACTAAGAAGATGAACAGGGGGCTGGAAAATCTCCTCTGTGAGGACAGGCTGCGAATGTTTGGATTGTTGGGAGTAGTTTCCAGGGAGACCTTATAGTGGCCTTCCAGTAATTAAAGGGTGCCGACAGAAAATATGGGAAGGGACTCTTTTATCAAGGATTGTAGTGATAAAATGTGGGATAATGGTTTCCAAATGAAAGAGGGTAGATCCAGATTAGCTTTTAGGAAGAAATGTTTCACTGTGAGACACTGTAACAAGATACTCAGAGAAACTGTGGATGCCTCTTCCTTGGTAGTGTTCAAGGTCAGGTTGGATAGAACTTTGAGCAACCTGGTCTAGTGGAAGGTGTCCCTGCCCATGGCAAGGAGGTTGGAACTAGATGGTTCCTTTCAATCAAAACAATTTTGTGATTTTACAAATTATGTATAATTAATATAATTATGTTCTCACGAATATGACTCTAAACAATGCCATATCTCTATAAATATGTCTGTAGTATCAGAGATATGTCTTAGAAAATTCATTTACTTCAATGAAGAGAAATAGAAATCTTCTAAGTATAAATTAGACCACTTGCATTTTCATCAGCCATAACCTTACACTGAGCCTACTAAAGATTCAACCTTTGTATATGAATTTGACATAGTTTCACTGTTTTTAAACAGGGGGGAATATATTTTCCTGAAATATAATCCCCAAAGAATTGAAATAATTCTGTGATGCAAATGGATGAATGCATGTTTCTGTACTTGCATATAAGCCATAAAAATTTAAAGATGGCCTGTCTCTTCCAATTTGTCCCTCCCTTCCTTTTTATTTTCAAATTATTATTTACATAGGTGTTCAGTGTCCTGCCAACTACAAGAACAAGACAGCTTGGCAGAGCATTATGTTGTAGGAACCAAATATTTCCTCTTAAGTCTAGAAAATTTATACACAGTGCAGTACCAAGCGAAAAGCATGAGGCTTGGAAGAAATAAAACTTTCCCTTTTGAAATATACTTGATTTAAGATATATTCTCTGTGCTTACTTTTTGTAATAACAATCACAGTGTGCTTTAAAATAATAATGTAAAGAATTTTCCAATAGACTTAGACAGATTTTTTTTTAACATTTCTATGCATAATGAATGAAATAGATGTTTTCTGCTGTACTATAATGACTTTTTTACACAGCAGAGAGACCAGAAACAAATGTCGTTTAGATTTAAACCCGGAAACATTTACAACAGAAACAGTGGTAATAGAGAAAAATGTTAACTATTTGTTCTGTAAAATAGTTTTAAAATTTCTTTTAACATAAATCACTGAGGATACTTTTGCAATGTGAAAGTATTATATGCCACTAATTCCTTTTACAAAAATCCAGAAGTGTATTTAAATTACGGTGTAGAATTAAATTACCTTGGATACAGCCTTCAATTAGAAGACAAAATTATGACTGAAGTTTCAGAATGTGACATCTCACCTACAAACTCTGACAAAGACTACCTCAGTTCAACATCTAAGCTGTAGTAAGGGCTATGTCAAACAATTCCTGGGAGAATAAGCTTCTGACTGATGTCATGTGGACTGTGCCAGAGAACTGAACATGGTGAAGAAAATTAAAAACAAATTACTCTTAAAATGCAACAATACAATACCAGCGCTGAGATGACATTTCCAGTTAAGACTGCTGCCAAAATATTCCTTGGGAGGTCCCTTGGGAACTATTGTTGCCCTGTTAGCAATATCAGTTCAATTTAATTTTACAATCCAGAACAAAGTCACCTAACCATACAGTGTAAATCTGTATTATGCATGCAATTCTCATTATTAAAATAGTTAAGTGGACTGGCTTCTGCAACGAGTGAGAAATAATTATCTTTATGGACAGGCTTCTCCTTACTGCTGATTTTCCCAGTTTAGACCTGATGCAAATGAGAACTAGAGATTTAAAGTCACATATAAAATACCTCTTTTTCTTCTCAAGTAGAGAAGCTCTTTCTTTTCAAAGTCCAGTTAGCAGCACAAGCACTTCTGAGCAGCCTAATGTATAAAGCAATTGAACAAGCAAATAAAAAATCCACTTCAAATATCCAAAAGAACACATCCCTCATTTTAAATCCCAAACAACAGCTTGTCTAAATATCACAGACGTAAGAAGCTTCTACCTAACCTGTGTAATTCAAGGTCTGTAGTGACGTTTTGTTAGTACTGTTTCTTTCTTTTTTTTTTTCTTTTTTTTCAATAACATCAATTAGATAATCTCCATCCTGATTGACACTGACCCTTAACTCTTCAGCATCTGTGATTTCCTTTCCTTCAAAATCTTTCATCTAAATCAAGGTTCTATGTGGACGGCTAATATCTGCCTTCTTTGTTAGGGAGACCCCTTTATGTAGTCTCTTTTTGTGAAACAAAGAATAATTTCTTTATTTAAAATAGTCCCCACAAGCAACTTCCTATACCTTCTCAAATGTCTGGATTTACACAATCCCAAGGCTAGCAGGAAGACAGAGCTGTGATTCTATGTCTTTGCAAATGCAAGCGATATATTAGCCAGTGTAGTTACAAAATATTTCTACTTTTTAGACATTAAATACTTCACAGCAGCAGTTTTTACTTCAACATTAATTTCAGAACTGTAAAATGATGTTATTTAAAAGGGCCTTAATGACTGGTTCAGAAAAATTTATCCATGTGAGTTTGGCATTGTTTGAATTACTTTTCTTTCAATAAAAAATACTTGTAAAGGGTGAGAAAAATTCATCCCCCATGCTGTCATTTATATGTAAGATTTAGGCAAATCTTACTATTGTAAGGGTATGTAGCATTATAAGGATATACTTAACATTGCATGGATGTACTTAAACCCTGTATCTATTCCACATCTGAAAACTCAGCCTGTTGTGGATGGCACTAAAAGTTTTATTTCTCTTAAAAGATGTCTGCACTTGCTTCTGTAGACATCATGCTCTGAAACTCATTGCTCATCTTTTTTCTTGTTTGCAACCTCCTGACCTATTCTTTTGATTGCAGAGGCAGTGTGGAGTTTTTTTCTGTCTCTCAGTTCTGTGCAAAATCTCAGCATGTCCCAGTTTCTTTCTGGTAGTGAGGGTATGCATGTAAGACTGAATCCTACGCTCTTCTCATGGCACCAAACCTGCACTTTTGAAAGTCAGCTCTGTGTGTGAAGAGCATCACAACAAGTTGTTTATACCTGCTTTCTATACAGAGGATCACATATCTGGACTACATCTGTTTAGTTCACTCCTTCAGTTGCCATTTCTGTCTTAATACTGTTCAACCTCTGAGCTTGAAAGTCTAATTGCAGGCCTGTGATCCAGACTGGAACCCGGTGTTTTTCTGGCTGAGGTTTATGCCTAGCATAAGCGACCAGACAACCTCCAGAGATCGCTTCCAATCATTCTGTGATTCTGTGATAAAGACTGTGTTTTTCAGCACTAATTCATAATAGTCTGTATGATAATTTCAGATGACCACCACACACAAAAAAATCAGTGTAAGAAGGATCTTTCGTCGAATTTGAAACTAGGGTATTTAGCAAAGAGTGTATTGACACTCCCCTGGTGTCTGTCACAGTTCATGTCGATATAAAGGTGCTTTTGCCATTTTAGGTTATGCTATGCAGGGAAGATAGTGTTGCTATGACAGCTGAAAAGGTTCTCCTGTCAGCCTGTGCTGCATTTTCAGCAGGAGCTATGCCAACGTTGCTATGCTAACATTGGCTTTGTAATGCAAATGTGTTCTGAAGTATCAATGGAGCATGATGCCTGGAAATGGAGAGCCTCTGAAAGCTGGTACCATTGCTGGTATAAAAGGGATATTTTGTGTTGTAAATAAAACTAATTCTTTTTCAGAAAATGTGAAACCGTGAAATGTGGTTGTAGAATATGCTGGTGCAAGCCCTTTGGAAACACTGTGTAATGCCATGCCTTGCTGCAGAACAAGTTCATTTTGGGGAATATGTATGGAGGTAGATACACATTTAAGTGCCTACTGCTTTGAACTTCAAAGGAGTCCTATTTGCACTAGATGGCCTTCTTCCAGCATCCTCAAGAAGACTGTAATTTGTCAGCTGTTCACATTTCTAGCTGTTTCGCATCTCCAGATCTCTTTAAAAACTGGAAACGATTCTGATAATGTATTTTCAGTTTGCGATGAAAATAAAGAAATACATTTTAAAAATAAATAGAATAAGGAAAGAACTTGGATTCATCAAATTTCACCAGAAGCATGGGGAAACCAAGGCGACAACACTGTTCACTAGAAAAAAAATCAAAATGAAAACTAGGTATCAGTACACAGCAAATGACATATAGCCTTTACAGCTGCAGGATGAAACACATGCATGCTGGAAAAAAGGATTTGAAATGACAGTACTCGTGAAGTTTTTTCTCACTCCTGTAAGAGAGAGTCCTGGAAACTGGGCAGACAAGCAGGTAGCATCTCAAATTCTTCGTTTCTTTTACAAAAGGGGAATATGAAGTTTCACCTGAAGCTTAAATTATTACAAATAAGCATTCAAATTTCTGAGACAAGATGAAAGGAGAGGAACAACCTATTCCTCAACAAATCCTCAACAAACAAAGCAAACCCACAATAATCTATGCTGTGTACTACACACCACTGTGAGTGGGTTCTGTGTTCAAAGGGTTTATAAAAGACATGGAAAATTTGAGGTATGTTTTAGTCCAAAGGTTTTTAAATGTTGAAAGCTTATCGAGTATACTTATGCTGAAATGGAGCAGCAGGCTTATGGCCTCGCCTCAGCACAGACAAAAGTGATGAAGTTTCAATGTCCCATATAGACGAAAGAAAACTTCATCTGAGTATGTTCTAGGGAATACACTCTACATTATCTGACATATTTCCCAGTCTACAGATATGGAAATCCTTTTGCTTTTGCCAAGCTTATAACTTTGGATCACATGTAAAAATGTTTCAATATAGGAAACAACCTCAAGTCATAGCAAAAATGTTGCCACTTGCATACCTTATCTTGCAAGTAATATACAGACTGGAACAGAAAATTGATTCCTTTTAAAAGAGGTTTATTTCCACAGTACGTACTTTAATTGACTCTGTTTTCCCTCTTGCATTATGTTCCTATATTTCTTCTTTTGCTGTAATATAATGTACATTTCTAAAGTACATACAATGCAAATTGATGAGGAGGTGAGAGTCAGGTGGCAAAATATGAGCTGAAAGTACCAAGATTTATGGAGTCAACAGACAAAGCAATTGAACCTGAAATGACTGAGTTCCCTGTCTGGTAAAATACTTGTTTCTTTCAACTTATTACACAATGCATGTAAGTGAAACAAAGATAGAATCTTGTTTTAAAAGAAAATTATATTCTAAATTCTACTTACAGACGTGAAATAAAAATAAATTCGTTTCAGTAATTGCTCCATGACTACCCAATATGCCAAACTTGTAATGAGCATACATACCTTGCAAGCTTTTTCTAGCAGCTGCTGCTAAGTTGTAGAAGCCCAAGAGGATGACATATGCCATAGCATATATCTGTATGAAGATGGTAAGCTTTTCTAAACCAATTTAAGGTGGGTCTTTTTACCAGGTTAATTTTTTTTGGTGCATGAACACTTGACGTTTAGTACTTTATGGACTACACATACACAGATCAAAGCAGAATGCTTCTTTGCAAGATATTTGTGTTCACTGTGCCGTCTCTGGGTTTTGAGTCTCCCCATAGAGCAATTGACAACACTTGACAACTTATGATCTTGTATGTAAGGGAGAAAGAAAAAGGATGTTTGGTGCCCTGTTTGGTTTTGTCTGCGCAGAGGGATAGCATGCTTTGCTCTTCATTCATATAACGCTATGGCTAACTATAGAGAAAAATAGTCACATAACTGTCCTTAGACCACAGCAAATCTTTTCCTCTCTATGATATCTATAATAGTAATTTATCTTTTTAGTCACTGACAAATCTCCTGAACTCTTGTGTATTCTAGCTAGTGGTCTTTGAGACAGCCTTGTCCTCTGGGCACTGCTGCCAGTAAGCTGTTATTAGGCAATAATTTCTTATCTTAGCCAGACGGTGTAATAATCTGAAAGAAAAAAAAAATCAAAGCAGGTAAAAAAGGAAACTCAAAAATAAGTGAAAATTACATGAAATATAACACATGCTGGTGCTGTCTGTGATTTTAATGCCAAATCTGGTTAAATGAAATGCTGAAGTTTTTGCATAGAAAGAAAAGAATTACAGGAACCCAGGGGAATGAAAGAAAAATCACTAATAACATCATTACTGTCTGACATGCAGGACAGGTTTGGAGACAGTCATGATTATTTTTTCTTTTTCTTTTAAGCAAAATACCTGTGATCAAGGCAAGGAAATATTTTGTTTCTCTTAGAAAGGGTTTCCATACAAAAAGGTGTAGAAGTCATATAACTTAAACCCATAAAGCTGTGTTTTACATGTAGGGAATGTAAATTAAGCTAAATTCTTGTCAAATTCCTCAAAGTTTCAGGAAGACATTTTCATTACGAATGCACTGATACAAATAAATAAAAAAATAATGGCAAAATTTCAACATCCTTGAAAAAATGAATGTAAAATGAAAGGCGGTAACTCTAGAATGGAAATCTAAAAAAATAAGTTCTAAGGAAAAGCAGTTGTTGCAGTGATGTCTGGAATGGTATTTCAAGCAAATACCAGCAGGTAAATTGTAAAGACAAATCACCTTATACAATAATAATTCCTGGATTTATTTGTTTGTAGTTTAAATATGTAGGTACAATTTCCCAAGTGTTTTCTAATCATCAACACTTGAAAAGAAGCTGTTTTAACCAAGTGGAACTGGTCAGATAATCATAATTGAATACTGGACCCTCAATTTCTATTACCTTTAAAAGACCCAGTCATAGAGGCAAACCAGGAACTGTTTGTTTACATACATCTACTATACCTTAGTAACTAGATCCACTAATATCAGCATTTGGGGTATAGCCTATTTTTGATGTACAAACTATTTACATAGCTAAGTACACAAGCCATTTGTCTGTACTTTCAAAATCTCTCCATATCTGGGCAACTGGGTGGCCAGAAATCCAGTTTGATGCCTGAAAATTGCAAAACAGTGACATATTACTTAAAAAATTTACTTATCCTCAAAAATAAGAAGACTGTCAATTCCTATGCAGCATGTGGTGACACATCCCAAGATCTTGATATGTGCAGTGCAGTTTAATTTGCATTAAATTTGGCAGTACAAAGGAGATCTTCCCAAACTGCCCCAAGTCTGTTCAGCATGGGCTACTCATGTGGCACCTCTACTTCTGCTAACTTCTATCAGGTTCTCAAGATTAGAGGATAAAAGCAGAGTGCTCAGCACACTGCCATATTTCTTCTATTCTTATAGTATACAATGCACCCCATCACAGCCCTTAGGAATCACCAGCATATGGGCTACATTTACCTTTTGGGATTTTGTACTTGTTACTGCAAAACCACATCTTTGAATAGGGGCACTGGAAGCTACCCATTTTTAAATATAAAACATTTATAAATTACAGTCTAAATCTGAACATACACATTTGCAATCTTCTCACAAATGGAAACTGACGTGATTCAATGTCCACAGATCTATGAAAACCAGGAAGCAACAGCATATCTGAATCAAATTGCAACATTGATTTTTCTAAACACAGCTACAGATCTAATTTCTTAGTATTAGATCAGCTAAAGACACAATATTTGCATTTAAAGTTAATAGTTGATGCTTTCCATATAATACATATCTTGCACAAAACATTTAATAAAAATTCCCTGTGACCTTTGAGATGTTAATAATTTTTTCCACTGATCATTTTTTCTTCCTAAACACAAAGCATCAAGATTAAAAAGATAACTCAGCAGCCCTTTCTTCAAGGGATGGTGGGTATGTATAATTTTGTTTTTCTAATTTAGTCAAGAAAACAGTTTTGAAAGTATAGAAAAAGTGATTAACAGGATCCTTGAAAATGGATACTTTGTTCCTGTACATAAACACAAACTGAGAAAAGCCAAGTAAATGACAAGGCACAACTGAGATCTAGTGACAGCTCAGGGTTCCGCTTTCATCTTGTCTTTGGGAGACTTAACACAAATGACAGGGACTCATAAAATGAAGCAACATGACTTTACTGCATGAGACTTGTCAGCAGAGAAGTCAAGTGGAACAAACTTCATTAGGTCAGCATGTAGTGGCAATGTTTATAAAATGGGATAACTGATAACACTGATGCCTCTGACAAAGGACCAATGTCCCCTTAGTCTCAGGTAATCAGTTTTCAAGATTGGGAAGAAATACAGCTTATCTGTTGGCAACACCCTTGAACTAGACAGACTTGATCTAATGGCATTTAAAGAAAATCAGTTTTGGTGATAGAAGGGCTCTGACTTAATTAATAATCACAGTATCACAGTATCACCAGCGTTGGAAGAGACCTCAAAGACCATCTAGTCCAACCCATCACCACAGACCTCAAGACTAGGCCATGGCACCAAGTGCCACATCCAAACACGCCTTGAACACCTCCAGGGACAGTGACTCCACCACCTCCCTGGGCAGCCCATTCCAGTAGCCAATGACTCTCTCAGGCAAGAACTTTCTCCTCACCTCCAGCCTAAATTTCCCCTGGCGTAGCTTGAGACTGTGTCCTCTTGTTCTGGTGCTGGTTGCCTGAGAGAAGAAGGTAACCTCCCCCTGGCTACAACCACCCTTCAGGTAGCTGTAGACAGCAATAAGGTCCCCCCTGAGCCTCCTCTTCTCCAGGCTAAACAATCCCAGCTCCCTCAGCCTCTCTTCAAAGGGCTTGTGCTCGAGGCCTCTCCCCAGCCTCGTTGCCCTTCTCTGGATACGCTCAAGCACCTCAATGTTCTTCCTAAATTGAGGGGCCCAGAAATGGACTCAGTACTGAAGGTGTGGCCTAACCAGTGCAGAGTACAGGGGGAGAATGACCTCCCTGCTCCTGCTGGAGTCATGTTTGAATGAAAACTATATTTGAACAGCACTGTGAAGCAGCTGAGCCACAACAAACTGAGGAGGCTGTCATTTTAATTTTTCTTTTAGCCTTGCTGATTTATTCCACAATAACAGTTATATACTTTCCTCAGTGAGGTGTTCACTTTATCAGGAACTACTAATTAGATTGAAAGTGAGAAGAAAACAAATGTTCTTTGCATTTAGACTTGAAATTCCTGACACCTGAAAGTTTCTGGCTCACAATTTAAACTTGGATATTTTATTTGATTAAAAAGGAACCAATAGACATCATGTTTGAATTGATTCTTGACTTTGTTAATGGTACCTAACAAGGAAACTCTTTATATAGTGGTTTGATTGATTTCTTTTTACAAGAGTTTTCTATACTTTTCATGTTTATAGGAAAAAAGATTCACTGATGTGATTCTGTGCAATATGCTTTCCAAAACTACCAGTCCATCTAGCTTAGCTGAAATTGACAGATAGAAGTTGTTTATATAGGACTTCAAGACCATTACTATGGTATGGTGAATTGACATTTTGCAAATCACTTTTGCATATAGCTGTTAATTCATTTGAATATGGAACCTACATTTTATCTACATTTTAATTCATTTTATATTTTTATAAACTTATCATGTACTGTGTATTTCAGACAGAGAGAGAGGGAGAGAAAGATAGAGGACAGTTTCGATATGCATCCTTCAGTCTCATTCAGAAAAAAAATATTAAGAAAGCATTATTGAGAGAAAAAATTAGTTCAGATTCTGGAGCCACACATTCTAGTGGAGAATATAGTGTTCCATGATTCTGTTGTGGTAGTAGATGGGGATAGTGTCTTGTCTTCATCATCATTGTTTTCCATCTCTTATGTTCCATATCTTTGGTAACTCTGATATAGTACGCGGACTCAAGTGACCTGGAGTACTCACCACAAACCACTAGTGGAGGGAATAGCATTTGTTCAAAACCTACGCAACAAGGCTACCTCTAGATCTACCTAATGACAAACAACAGTTCATTTCTTCTTCTTAGAGAGTGTTGCATTGCAGAGAGTGTCAAGAGAGATTGAAACTGTGTTGCCTCTGTTGAAGTAAAATGCAGAACCCACACAAGTGTAAGCTGGCACAGTTTTTGTGACATTTGTGAAAACTCACCCTGGCTGTTTTGAGAATTAGATCAGGAAAGCAGGGGCCGTGTGTTGGTTCTTATTACCAGGTAGGCATAGAGAAGGTTAGACTCTTAGAGCAATGAAAAGGAAAGCAGAAGCAAGGTGAAAATGACCTTTTAGAATCTGAGAGGGAAGCTGGATTTGTAACACATTTGAAGATGGGGAGAAGAGGAAAATAAAATCCCGCTTTAGGATTTGCAAGCGAAATGGATGATCACTTAACATTATGCAATTTGTATTTGGTTCCTGCTGTCTGATTTATAAAACATCTTTGCAGTGTGATTCTCCTCCTTGTGGTAAAGAAATCAAAGCCTCTTTCATAACTCTAGGAGAGAAACACCGTGTTTCAATAAGCCAGACTCACTGCTGGAAGCTGTCCAAAGAACCTGTGATAATGCTCTGTAACAAAGACATGACTGAATCACTAAACACAATAAAGAGCAGGGAGAATCTTAGTATTCCTGGAAACAAATGGTGTGTTTTCTATTAATTCTGTTTTTCATTAACTTTTTGTATATCCCCAGACCTAATCCTAACCCTAACCTTTTGCTGTTCCTTTAAGATAAAAAAGCTTCTTTAAGTAGCCTCCTATTTCTAAACTGACAGGCAGAAAACATCCTACTGAGTATTGATTTTATTCGATGGCAGGACTAAAACCTACTTTCAGATGAAAGTAAGGAATGTGAGCTTGGAGTCACATGCAGGGGCTCTTTGACAGAATGACGCGGTAGATACGTCTTTTGGTTGCTATGGTAATGGTTCATCTGCTTATATGTCCAAGAAATAGGGCTTTTCATTATTTCCTCTTAGAGGAAAACCTGCTAACTCATAATAACAAATTGATTTGGTTTTGCACTAAAGCACAGCTAATGCAAATACCATCGCTCAGTTTTAATTTAGGCATGAAATTAATATCCTAAAGCAAATACTATGAACAAATAACTTTTCTATCCTCTATCCAGTTGTTCCCATAGTGGTTGGCAGCACAGAAACTGTTTACCTCTTCTGTGAACCTCCAATGTATCTGTAATAAATTGGGTTTCTGGAATAACTGACACGAGGTCTCAGAATACTGTGGTAACTTTAATAAATTTCACTTAGTCCCTTATCAGAAAGCACTAACAGTGATCCACCTTGGTCCCTGGTTACTCAGAAAAGCAGGACCAAGCATCATTCCTCACCTCCCAACATCCGTGTCAAGAAAAGAGATGATGTTTTCATCTCTCTTGACACTCACGAGCAAGTACAACATAGTGCAACTCCAACAGAAAAATGCAGTTGTTATCATAAAAAGAAATGAAATGTGCTTATAGTAGGAGTCTCTCTCTTAGAGGGTACCAAGGTACTCATGTGCCAACCTGATAACAAATAGTGAGAAGTTTGCTGCCTCCCATGATCTAAAACCTACAATATTTCTCGAAGGGTGCCTCAGCTCATGAAGACCACTGACTACTTACTACTCATTGTTCCTCTTCCATGTGGGCAAGAACGAAACTGAAAGAAGAAACCTAAGCAAAATAAAGGCAGACTATTAAGCTCAGGAGACACAAGTTAAAAGCATTGACACCCAAGTTATCTTTTCTTCTATCTAGCCAGTTAGAGCAAAAGGGGCATCAAGGACATTAATTTCTGACTAAGTAGTTAGTGCCATTGTGAAGTTTTTGGCTTCTGTACCATCAAGACAGTCTATGACCACTACAACCAGCTAGGGAGGGGTGGAATACATTATGCAGTTAGTGCCATTGTGAAGGTTTTGGTTTCTATACCAACAGGACAATCTATGACCACCACATTCAGCTAGGGAGGGGTGGAATACACATGTCTCAAAGAACTAAGAGAGTCTTTGGGAGTAGGCTAACCTACTTAATCAGGAGGACTTTAAACAGAAGTTCTTAGGGAGCAGGGTCCAGCACAGCAATCTGAGAGTCATTGCAACCAATGGGAAAATAGACTAGACAAATCACAACAGCAGCAGATACGACCATAGTGGTTCCTCTTACTCTTCTCCAAGGTCACTTTCCTACTCCATTAAGTCTCTGAGGTATCAGTCTGAGAAGCACAATGAATAAACAGGATGAATGAGAAATCTGAGTGCAGATGAAGAGCTGCAGTCTGGGCGGTTGGGAGGATTATAAACAGTGTCAAAACACGTTGAGACAGAACAAGCAAAGCCAAGGCTCTGTGGGAACTTGGTTAGGGCAATGAAAGATAACAAGAAGGGCTCCTTTGAGTGTGCTAGTAGTAAAGGGAAGAAGAGGAAAAAGTGGGTCCATTGTTAAATGAGGTGGGAAGGATGGTGACAGCTGATGCAGAGATGGTGGAATCACCGAACGCCTTCTTTTTCTCAGTCTTTACTGGTAAGATCAGTCTCAGATACTGCAGGTAAGATAACAAAACTAGAGGGAGGAAAACTCTCCACTGGTTAATGTGGATTGGATTGGAGATCTCTTGGATGGAACAAAACTGCACACATCCATGGGCCCTGAAGGAGTGCATCCACAATTGCTGAGAGAGCTGGCTGATGTTTTTGCTATACCACTCTCCCTTATTTTTGAAAGATCTTGGAGAACAGGGGAATTGCCTGAGGACTGGAAGATGGTCAATGTCACTCCAGTCTTCAAAAGGAGCAAGAAGGAAGACCCAGGCAGGTACAGAATAGTTAGCTTCATCTCCATCACTGAAAAGATGCTGGAGCAGCTAATTCTGGAGGCCATCTCTAACCACATGAATGAAAAGAGAGTTATCAAGAGTAACCAGCATGGATTCACTACGGATAAATCCTGCTCTGATAGTCTCATACAAAGGTGTGACCAAATGGGTAGATGCAGGGAGAGCAGTGGATGTCATCTATCTTAACTTCAGACAGGTTTTTGATAGTATCTCCCTCTCTGGAGACTTTCATAACCCACCTGGATGCATTCCTGTGCAGCCCACCCTAGGTGATCCTGTTTGGACAGAGTTGTTGGTCTCAATGGTCTCCAGAGATCTCTTCCAACCCCTAACATTCTGTGATTCTGTGATATTTCAAAGTAGAATTTATTTCCCTCCCCCAGCCCTTCCCCAGCCAGGCCATACAAATGTTAGGGCTGGGCAGCTTTAACCATCAGTTTCTTTTAAAAGTTCCTTGGCTATTTAAGTGTTCTGTTCATCTGTGGCCATATTGTATTTCTGTTTATTTTCTTCAAGTACCCTCTGATCAACATCTACTAGTGGAAATGATTACAAAAATCTCATATGAAAAATGGACAGCTGAAGATCCTGAATATATATGGGTTGGGGTTTTTTTGTGTGTGTGTACACATGGAATATTTTTATTGAAATTGCCTGCATACACAACCCAGGACTAGCAATACCAAGATACGACTAATCAGATCAATTTCATGTGTCAACCAGAAGCAAGTATTTCGTAGCACTTGATATTTTAACAATTTAATTTGAGATGCTATACCATGTTTCCTTAAGCAGTAGAAAAATCAGTAGAAAAATCAGTAGAAGAATGTTTTTTATTTTATTAAAAAAAAAAAAAAAAAAAGAGCGGGGGGAGGCCAGAGGCAATCATTCCCTCCACAAGTGTTCCAAATGGAAAACAAAATTATCACTTAAGATTCTTTGCAAATACATCAGCCATGCCATAATTAAATGTAGTTACTTCTTAAATACTACTTCTGCTGTTTCAGAAATCCAAACAAAATTAACATCAAGAACAATGTAATATGGAAAGCAGCACAAATATTACAGATATCTTGGCAAGGCTTTGAAGCCATCCTCTACTCAACTCATTCAAAATCAAAACACATGACCCCGTAATTATACTAAGTGCAGCGAGAGATTCTATGGCCTCCAAAATGTGGTTTTATTTTTAGGTTAGGATATCAGATGTTTCCAGATATCCCCTTGATAAGTATGCCAGAAAAAAAGGAGAATTCTAAAAATACATTTAAGTTGGCGTGCAGTCCCACATCTGGAGGTACCAGTTGTAGAATAAGCCTGTTTTCTTTACAGCAATTAGATTTGTTTTGAATTATTTGTCACTCAGCTATATAGCATTACACAGCATGTGATAAATAACCTTATTAGAGTAATGCACATCTGTACATTTTGAGTAGCAACAGTCTTCTCTGATATAAGGGGGAGTATTTTATTTTTTAAGAGGAAGAAAATGTATGCATTTCTGTAAATGCCTGTGAACATTAACCTCCTGGTCATCATCTTAAATACAGAGATATATCCTTATTTCTACAGATGGTTCATTTTATTACAATGTTAATTCAGAGACCTCGAGAAATACAATGACAGCTTTGTGCAAATAGCAATGGTGATGACACACACAATGCGTCAAGGACTAGGATTCATGGGTGCAGCTAAGGATATTCCCCCAGAGCTATTCCCACTGCAGGGTGTCTGGGTGAATTCTGTGGCATGATAGGCTCTCCAATATGTTGGCTCTCCAATATGAGTAATCTCAATCTCTCCTCCTAGTTTATAATTTTATATTTAAAACAAGTAATCTATTTATAAATTTAAGGGTTGTTTTTGTCAATTTTTTTTCATCCTAGATTTCTAAGTATTGGCATAAAGCTAATAACGTAACCATGCTGAGTGTATGTTTTTCTAGGGGGAAAAAAAAAAACCCCCAACATTAATTGCAGATAAATTAACCACCTGTTTTATGTGAGTAATTTTTAGTTCCTACAAACTCACCCATTTTCTCCCATACTAATTTAGCAACTAAATTGAGTTGAATGACAGATAAATCCCTTATCATCTAAAATATCTGATGCAGATCAAGGATTCTGCCAATGTAGTTCTGGTCATGTCCAGCCACCTTTTCTCTGTCATCAGTCTCTAAATTTCACCTGATAGTCTGGAAGCAGAGCTTCTGATGTGTTGTAGAAGCCCTACTGACAGCATAAGGTGCTGACACACTCACCTTGATAGTGAAGTCACCAGACACACACTGAGGAAACAAAGACCATCTTGCCATTGCTGAGAGACCAGTGCCTGGTTCCCAACAGTGCAGTTACTGTTAATAGTGGACCCTCAGATCCGGCTTTAGCCAAGGCAGTGCTGGTTGCAGCTGGCTCCTCAGAGTGCCTCTGGGTGGCAGCAGGAGCACGTCCTTGGCTTTGACGTCCATATTACGCCTGAAAGAATAGGCTGGGCTTCAACTGAAATTTGCCTTGTTTTAATTCCCATAACAGCCTGACCTCCTTCACTTTTCTGCCATCCATACACCCGAAACCCCAGAGGAAATTTCCACAAGAAGCCATTGACTGGTCTGTGGTTTGATCAACCTGAAACCCACTTCTTTATGGGTTGCTCACCTTATTTCCTGCTTCTCTTCAGTAAATGCTCACTGCTCACACTATGCTTCGCTGTTGAGACCAGCACTCAGCAGAACAATCTTGCTTTGTATTGTTAACATCCTGGTATTCTGCTTCAGGCAAGCACCGGAATCTTTTGCAGCTGTCTTGGCCAAGGTAAAAGGCAAAAAGCCTGATGTGGAATCATGGCATTGCCAGCTGAAGCTCAGTTGTCTGTGTGGGTAGGGGAACCAAACACCTGAGCAAGGGGTGGAAAATTGTTGTTAAAGGAGAGCTACCCAGCAGGCAGACAGCTCTCAAGGAAGTTGCGGGCCCCAGAACACTGAGGCCATCATTTTGCTGGGTTCTCAACTGCCACAGTGACAAGGAGGCAACTGGCAGCAAGAAGTCTGACATGGCGGTGCTGGGTGAGCTGTCACATCAGGATCAGGTAAATCCAGCATTCCCGAACACCCTCAAGCTCTCAGGGGCTCTTCAAGTAATCCAAGAGAGTGCAAGCAAAGTTGAGTGCAGGAAAACATCTATTTACTTGTATGCCAAGGTCTTTGTCAGCCTCTGCCTGGGCCAGGCTGTGTGTGCCTGCTGCCATCTGCCTATTGCTCTCTGAGATCTTGAAGCCACTCACAGTATCACAGTATCACAGTATCACAATATCACCAAGGTTGGAAGAGACTCACAGGGCTGCATGTGCTTTTGGCCTGAGTTGTGGTAAGAGCTGGAACCACAAAGTTAGGGCACCAATTGCTGTCTGGAGGAGTGGCGACGGGCTTCCAGGAGTGGAGGTATACACCCTTGGTTTGGGTACACAGGATTAACAAACCCCCAGCAGATATCCTCTGGGGGTTTGCAGAAGTCCCAGCTCATACTTTAAAATCCTAAACACATTTGTCAGCTCCCATACTGTACAGTTGCTTGGGTGTATGTAGTTATATTGTCAGGGTGTACATATAGTGGCATACTTGTGGTTCACTGCACAAAACAGAGCCTCAGTCAGTGGTGAGAAAACTTAGTAAGAAAAAGGTCAAGATTTCATTCTCTGCTGGGACAGGAAGAGCTCTTATTATCTACACAGTCTTTGAGTCTGATTCATCATGCTGCTACTCAGTATTGCTTTGATGCAAAAGGAGGGGACGGTTCAAGATACTACAACTGGAGCTCATCCCTTCCTACTGTGCTTTATCACGGTGCTTCATGAGGTTTCTTCATACGCTTCGCCTTATGATCAAAAGAACAGCAATAAACAGGTTTTCATGAGATCACATACAAGTTTGGTTTCCTTCAGAGGGGCAAGATCAACAATCTGCTGTTATCATGTGTATCTCATATACTGAATCAACATTTCCTGTGCTGTGAAAAGAGCTTGTTAACAATTTAGATGGCTAGAGTCTTTCCAATGCACTTTCAAAAATTGCTGGCTGAAATTAAAAAACAATACACAACATAATTGCTATCCATTAGATAAAAGTGCATTCTGGAATCAAAATAACTCATTGCTGGACTGACACAGAGTAGTATTATTAACTAGGAGCAGCGATTTGTACAATAATGGTGTCTATACATTTGTAGGAAATGAAATCTGAACTAGGCTGCATCAAGCGAAGCGTGGCCAGCAGGGCAAGGGAGGGGATTCTGCCACTTTACTCTGCTCTCGTCAGACCCCACCTGGAGTACTGTGTGCAGTTCTGGAACCCTCAGCACAGGAAGGACATGGAAGTGTTGGAGCGGGTCCAGAGGAGGGCCACAAAGATGATCAGAGGGCTGGAGCAGCTCTCCTATGAGGACAGGCTGAGGGAGTTGGGGCTCTTCAGCCTGGAGAAGAGAAGGCTTCGAGGGGACCTGATAGTAGCCTTCCAGTATCTGAAGGGGGCCTACAGGAAGGCTGGGGAGGGATTATTTACAAGGTCTTGCAACGACAGGACAAGGGGCAATGGGCTTAAACTGGCAGAGGGGAGATTTAGACTGGATGTTAGGAGGAAGTTCTTTCCAGTGAGGGTGGTGAGGCACTGGCACAGGTTGCCCAGGGAGGTTGTGGCTGCTCCCTCCCTGGAGGTGTTCAAGGCCAGGTTGGATGAGGCCTTGAGTAAGCTGTACTAGTGGGAGGTGTCCCTGCCTATGGCAGAGGGTTGGAACTAGATGATCCTTGAGGTCCCTTCCAACCTTACCATTCTATGATTCTATTTAAACTTTTTGAATTGCATTTTTTTGCTCAATAAATCTTTTTTTAAAAGTCCTTCATATATAGAATCATAGAATCGTAAGTTGGAAGGGACCTCAAGGATCGTCTAGTTCCAACCTCCTGCCATAGGCAGGGACACCTCCCACTAGTACAGCTTACTCAAGGCCCCATCCAATCTGGCCTTGAACACATCCAGGGAGGGAGCATCCACAACCTCCCTGGGCAACCTGTTCCAGTGCCTCACCACCCTCACTGTAAAGAACTTCCTCCTAACATCCAGTCTAAATCTCCCCTCTGCCAGTTTAAGCCCATTGCCCCTTGTCCTGTCATTGCAGGACCTTGTAAATAATCCTTCCCCAGCCTTCCTGTAGGCCCCCTTCAGATACTGGAAGGCTACTATCAGGTCCCCTCGAAGCCTTCTCTTCTCCAGGCTGAAGAGCCCCAACTCCCTCAGCCTGTCCTCATAGGAGAGCTGCTCCAGCCTTCTGATCATCTTTGTGGCCCTCCTCTGGACCCGCTCCAACACTTCCATGTCCTTCCTGTGCTGAGGGTTCCAGAACTGCACACAGTACTCCAGGTGGGGTCTGACAAGAGCAGAGTAAAGTGGCAGAATCCCCTCCCTTGCCCTGCTGGCCACGCTTCGCTTGATGCAGCCTAGGACTCGGTTGGCTGTCTGAGCCACTGTGTTATCTAAATTTAGACAGTTTTCTCTAAGCCAGTAAATTTTTAATCTTGCACTTTAATTTAAACAAGCAGTTTGTCAGAAAGATTTTTAGTATAACTTAAATAATCTTAAATGACATCATGTATTTTTTCCATTAAAAAAAAAAAAAAATTCCAAACTACATATGCATTTTGCTGTCCTCTGAACTCCAGTCTGTGTGTCATACTGTGATGGAAGTATGGGCTACAAGCTTTGTAATTACACAACAGCCAAACACATTGAAATGAAAAAAACTAAAAAAAAAAAAAACCCCAAAACCACCACCACCAACAAAAAAAACACCCAACCACAAACAAAGAAACAAACAAAATCACCACTCAAAACAAACAAAAGAAAGTCAATGGAATGGTAATTGTATTGTAACTGAATCTCAAACATACGTTTGCAAAAACTTTCACATCTCCAGTAAGTAACATTTGTCTCAGAGATGTCTCCACTCTTTTGCATATTAGCGATATTCAATTTATGCAGGCTGTATAAATTCCAGAAATTTAAGCATTCATATTCTTTTATGTGACTAGTGTTGGCTCACTAAGGTAAAAGTTTGCAAGAGCACTGCTCAAACACAAACATTTGACAAACCTATGAATCAGTTTTCACATAAATAAGCATAGAATCCTTCATGTTACTGAAACTTTCTAAATATTCAGAAAATAAATAAAAAATTCTAAACATCTGTGATCTATTTTCCTATTGAAGTGTTAGTAAAAAAGAGCAGGAAAATAATGTGCAAACATCTTGGTTTAAGTAGTGATAGGGTATGCACGAAGATATTAGTAAAATGAGAAGGCTAAAGCCTTTACTAGGCCTAAGAACTACTTCTGGTTGTTGGATTAGTTTAGAAGAGTTTGAACTTCCAAATAAACTGCAGATTAACCATTCCACTCCTGTACCTTGGATGTATCCAGATTTAATTATAATGATATACAACTTGAGAGTCTTACTGAGTTCATTGCTTTTTGCACCCAAGTAGATATGTATTTGCCAGGTGAAGGAATCGTATAAGAATTTCATGTACAGTTCCATACTGGAAGTGCTGCAGTTATGGGCTACATACCAGAACAATTTATTTAATACATGTTTCACTCTCCAGCTAGTTCTAGAAAGGTCCTATGCAAGACCTTGGATATTTTTCACCTGTAATATGCACAAGACACCATTGTCCATAAGAATTTCATGGATAAAAGCAGTGATTATTGTTTCTGATACAGGGAAACAAGGGTAGGGAAATTATCTGAGAGTTTGCTTAAGACTATAAAAAAGTCACACTGGTTTATGACCGCAGCTAGTTCCATCTTAGTTCTCAATGAATCACAGAATATCTTTGATTGGAAGAGACCTTCAATATCATCTAGTTCAACTGTGACCCAGCACTGCAAGGTCACCACTAAACCACATCTCTTAAGTACCATGAAAATTGTTTGTTGATTTGGTTTCATTTTGTTTCATATTCTTGTTTCTCTTCTAATATGTTCTTATTAAGACCCTTTTCTGTTATATGTATACAGAAATGAGTACTTTTTAGGACTGCAAAACTTTAGCCGACGATTTTTACATATATTTGAAATTACTGTATATTTATTCACTTGGTTTGGTTTTAATTTTAAAAGCAGCAAGTGGGAGACAATTTAAGTTGGTCTAAACAAAAAATTGATAGCTCTAAAATATGGAAGACTTTGGAAGAGAAATCTTAATCATTGAACTACTATGTAAGGAGAGTACAGGTAAAAATTATCCAGAGTTTTATGCTGCTGTAAATCCTGTATGATCCTATTAAACGAAATCTACTAGATTCTTTTATCACACCAGCACATATGTCTTCTCTACTGTTTGCTACCAAAGGCTATCCCCTGTGGAGTCTTGAAGTATCCTCATGCTTCCACAGTCAGACTTCTGGATCTAAATATCAGTAAATACTTCCTGAAAGGAAAGGAAATTCACTACTTTTCACTAGATAGTGATCTTAATTTGTACAAAAGATTGTACAGAATCAGAATTTCATCAGTATTTTGCCCATCCACATGTGTATATGTGTAGGACATGATGTATGAGCTAGATGAACTTCAGCATTTCCTCTGGGTCTTCAGGCACTCATTATAAGGTCCTGCAGGAGTTAAAGGAGCTAAAGGATCTATAGGTGCCACAATCAAATGACTGATGCTAAGTGGATGATCTCATCATGGAACACTGACTAAAGGTTGTGATACTGAAGAAGAAAACGTGAAAATAAAGCAGATAATTAGTCTGAAACTGCATTTTTGTTTAAGAACGTTCTCCTACAGCTACAGACACTGAATTGGATTTCCTTATTCGTGTGTTTCTACTGTGAACTGAACTTCTTTTCATTCCATCTCCCCACACTATCATCATTCTGACCTTAAGTGTGGTTAGTTTATAATAGCTACATGCCTTTAGATGTGACTCAACAATACTCTGCATATTTATTGAGAACATTCAACAGTCTCTCTCTTGCCTTCTTGTACATACAGAGGCATCTATGAAAAACAGTGACAGTTGGGTTTCTGATCAGTGTATTGGTGTTTTTATGCAAGCAAATGAGAAGAATATGAAAAATTATTCACATGATTTGAAAGTTATTCTGGAGTTTTGATCATATTATATTTTAACTTTCAATACAAATGTTACTCCAGTGTTTCTTTGAAAACAGTTTAGGTTTTTTATTTTGAATACTTCCACTTGCTGAGAAATAATTCATTAGCCAGTATTATATATATATTATAAGAACACTTAGACGTCAAGGAAGCATTCTGAGAAGATAAATTAACTGAAAATAGAAAGAATTGTAGATTTTCTGTATTAATAAGGAAACTTACTGATTAGCTAATTTGTTCAAGATGCTGTCCTAATTGTTCTGAAAACACTTGATTTCTAACAGCAGTGAAGTAATTGCCTAATGGTTTTTGAGTACCATTTTATCACGCAACAGTTTTCTAGAAATATGTGAGTCAAATGTGAGATCTGCCTTGAAGGAGTAAACAAGAAATCATAAAGAAAAGACACAGGACACAGGACATCTCATTTAGGGCCAGACTGACTGCCAGTGCCAACTGATAGCTGACATCTGAATGAGAGATCTTTAAGCCTGTTACAGATGACAAAATGCCTACCCTATCTCTTCTTGTTTCCTTGATCTCACATGACAAAAAACGTCCCAATAAACATAAGACTTTTCATTATGGACTGTTCCAGTTCACAAGATCACAGGATCACAGGATGTCAGGGGTTGGAAGGGACTCAAAGAGATCGTTGAGTCCAACTCCCCTGCCAGAGCAGGACCATACAATCTAGCTCAGATCACAGAGGAATGCATCCAAACAGGCCTTGAAAGTCTCCAGAGAAGGAGACTCCACAGCCTCTCTGGGGTGCCTGTTCCAGCTCTGTGATCCTTACAGTAAAGAAGTTCCCTCTTGTGTTGAGGTGGAACCTCTTGTGCTGCAACTTACATCCATTGCTCCTTGTCCTGTCACAGAAGAGCCTGTCCCCTCCTCCTGACACCCAGCCCTCAGATATTTATAAACATTTATTAAATCCCCTCTCAGTTTTCTCTTCTCCAGGCTGAAAAGTCCCAGGTCACTCAGCCTCTCCTCATCAGGCAGTGCTCCAGTCCCCTAATCATCCTTCTAGCCCTCCACTGGAGCCACTGCAACAGATCCTTGTCCCTCTTAAAATGGGGAGCCCAAAACTGAATGCAATACTCAAGATGAGGTCTCACCAGGGCAGAGTAGAGGGGAAGGAGAACCTCTCTTTGTATTTCAAAACCTGTCTCTTTTGGGATAGAGTGGCTATTCCATTACTTCTATCAAATGTACTGTTAAGAATCAGAACAAAATAATGTTATAAACCTACACACAAATAAAGTGCATCCATGCTGGTGTTTTTCTTCAGACTTGAAGGTTTTGTTTGGTTTATTATAGACTCAACAGATGGCATTAAAATGACCCAGAGATATTGTGAAAGTGCGAGCACAATACTGGGAAAAAGAGGTAGATGCAAATAAGTTTCGCGTATGTCCGGGCTTTGTCTGGGGTATTTAATTTTCACAAGAAATTTGAGTGGACACATCCAGGACAGATAATCCAAACTATCCAAGGTGGTATTTTATGCCACATGGGGTCATACTTGCCATAAAACTGGGAGAGTTGTCTATGAGGAGGGAGGATTGAGACTCTGGACAGATTTAGGAACAGGCTCTAGGCACTGAGCAATTGCATTGTGCATCACTTGTTTTGTAAATTCTTTTATTAATACTATTGTAATGATTTTTTATTCTCTCTTTGTGTTGTCCTATTAAAATATCTTTATCTCAGTTCATGAAGTTTTACCTTTTTCTGAAAGTTTTCTCCACATGCCTCTTTGAGGAGAGTAGGGGAGAGGTGAGCGAATGCCTGTGTGGTGCTTTGTTGCCAGCTGAGTTTAAATGATGGCAATGTATAAAACTATTATTAATGAATAGTCATGTACATGACTTCAATAGTATCATCAATAAGGATTTTCTATAATAATTACATTATTTAGACTTGGAGTATAACTGGGTTAAGAAGAATGTGCCTATTATTACTAGTAGTAGTAGTAGTAGTAGTAGTAGTATTAGTATTATACTATTAAAACATTAATTAGACTAGCAATAAAATCTTGGCTTCATATACAAGATAGACTCCCTTTTTCCTATTAAAATATTTTGATAGTTACATTGGGAATAATTCCATACTAACTTTTCCTGAAATTATGTATAATTTCTTTCTTTCACATCTTTGGCAGCAGACACAATTTAAAAAAAAAAAATAATTTTTTAAATCAAATGTTTCCCTACTTAGTGTTGCCTATCCTGAGTTTGATTTCCCTTCTTGTCACAGCTTATAGAAGGCTTCAGTTGTGACTAATTCTTCCCTCAGTACAGAAGCTGGGTTCCTCACATGCGGAGAAAAAATTGGGGCAATAATGAGATTTGTGAGCATTTAAAAGAAATAAAACTATTTTGAAGATTATTAAGCAAGGTTTATATTTAAAGAACAGAGTCCCATTGAGTTTCACTCATGCTGTAAATTCTTATGCTTGGGGTCCATCATAAATTCTTGAGGGTGACCAGCACTGAGACTATTGATTTTAGTATTCCTGTAAGATGGTCTTTGGCATGAAAATGTGAAACTCCTCTTAGCAAACACAAGTGGTCCTAGTAGATCACAATAAGACAGGGATATTTCAGAGTCAAGAACATCATGACATACATTCACTGCTGTGGACAGATGGAGTAGGAACAGTCAAGCTGACAGCATGGTAAGAAGAGATGAACAAAAAAATTAATCATATTAATAAGCAGATAATATTTTCACTTTCAAGGCAAATAAAATTTGTCTGAGAGAGACAACAAATTATTGTCATATTAACATTTCAGTCAGTCTACCATAACTTCCTAGGATTCAACTACTCTATCTTTTTTAAATATAGTTTTTTTACTCTATTAGTTATTGGTAATTATTCATTTGTTCTTCGGTACTAGGGGAAACAAAAGAACACTGAAGCTTCTGAAAACAAATTAATTATGATCATGTCCATTGTCTTTCAAAGCACTATGTTGGATTACTTCTGTTTAACATTTCTGGATCATACATAGTCAGTCAAAGAAAAGATCCATCTACTGAAGGATCTTTTGGCCAGTATCTATACCAAGGATGAGGATAAGAACAGAGCAATAATATAGTGATACTTCCTCCATGTTTCACTCCAGTAATCCTTGTCCTAGGGATTTCCTGATGCTGAAGTTGTATTTTTGTGCTTTTCAGCCCTAAGCAATCTTCTTCCTAAGAATCAGTGCAATTAGTATTTGTATACCTGTTTAGGGCTTGTATGAGCAGTGCTTTGTGGCAGAAAATCCCACATCTGAAGTTGTACAGAACAAAGTTCTGGTCTGAATCGTACACCTGATAACCTCATTGTATTGCCCCAACTTTGATAATGCATTGTGAAAACCTGAATATTTTTACATATTAAAGAAGGGTGAAGAGTATGCATTTATATGCACTTCTAAAATCTGGTAACAAGTATGCAAAGTAAAATTGCTGTTGAGATGAAATGACACCCTTTTATGCACATATACTGTAAGCAGAAAGAATAAGAGTAAATTGACTTCTTGCCTCGGGACTGACCAAATCTCTTGTGTTGGTGCAATTTTCTATAAAGTAGGTATTATTTATGCAGTTAAGAATTAAGTGAAATAGAAGACTGCTGACTTACCGACTTATTAAAATGACAAACCAGAAAGAGAGCTCCAGTGGATGAAGTTAATTTTGCAGATATTTAGTAGACAAATACATTCTCCCCGAAGCTGGACAGCTAACATTAGAAGTAAAATAAATATTCCTTTTATTATAGTGTAAAATAACTGATTTTCATAGAATCATAGAATGGTAAGGTTGGAAGGGACCTCAAGGATCATCTAGTTCCAACCCCCTGCCATAGACAGGGACACCTCCCACTAGCACAGGGCACTGAAGGCCTCGTCCAACTTGGCCTTGAACAATTCTAGGGAGGGAGCATCCACAACCTCCCTGGGCAACCTGTTCCAGTGCCTCACCACCCTCACTGTAAAGGACTTCCTCCTAACATCTAGTCTAAATCTTCCTCTAAGATTTTAAAATATGAAACTGAAAAGACCAAAATCTTCAGACACCGAGCTGGTTTATGTGAGCTGAGAATGAGACATTGTGTCTCGAATACTGTTCAGTTGTAACTTTTGGAAGACTTGGTATATACAAGTAACATAGCTCTCAAAATACGCATATTTTGTTGGGTGGTAATAGGGATGGCTTGAACGATGGGTATTTTATTGAACTGGGAAAATATTTGTTGTGATCATTATTAATACATGTGCTTCTTTACTGAATTTACTTTTCCATTAAAAATTGTAAAGGTTATTGACTTTTACTCGCAAGTCTTTCCTACCCTATTCTTTATTGCAATCTCTCAGACACATGTTTGAGGTAGAAATAATATTTTTAATGAGTAAATTCATAAAACCACATAATGGAATTCTTACTTAACACAGGCAAAAATTAGAAATACAGTACATGGGCTACAAGCCAGGCCATATCTTTTTTTTCCCTAAGAAATTCAGCTTTAGCGTGTGTGATTTCCCAAGCCTCAGTGACAAGATGTCAGACATTTGTAATTCATAATTATTTGTAAACCACATTAATGGTACTTAGAAAGTGCAGTTATTAGAAAAGAATTTAACAGTCCATCTGTATTACTACAGTTTGTGAACACAATGCTCAAGTAGAAGAGTTTCCAAGATTTTTGGTGACCACGTATACTTATTATGTCCTTGTGTAGTACATTTGAAGGAGCTGTTTTTATGACTGGGGTATTTTTAGTGAGGTTTAAGGGAAATAACAGTTCCTCTCTGTATGTCAGAATTAATCAGAATTAACACAATACCATTCCAGAAGTGGTCCAAAAGAAAAAGGTGCAATTTTAACTGATTATAGAAGGATGCACTATACACTGAAATACAGATTGATTATAATAATGTGTTTATTATGAATGATTCAAAGAGTTACCTTCTAAAACAAGTAAGACAAAAAAGAAAAAATAGTAAAATTGCTGCTATATATTATTACACCTATTGAAATAACACATTTGCTTCATCTCTATGCATTTCCACTGGCTCAGTGGAAGAAGAAAATGTGCAAAGCACTCTTAATTGAGCTACTCCAAATAAAATTACATTGTTGCATACAGTTACAGTTTAGCTACAATAAATACCCTGTTAATTGATATTAATATATTTATTAATATTCTCTTTGCTGGTAAATATGAAATAGTGCCAAGCTTCCTTCTTAACATTAAGTTTGCAATGAAGATAATCATCAGTAAAACTATCTGTAAGGTTTCAAGATATGCTAACATAAGCTCATATTCAGATTGTAAACATAACCAAGATTGTCATGGAAAAAATAAATTGTTGTAGGATAAGGTTGGGGTCAATTAGGCGATGTCTTCAATTTGTTGCACACTGGGGGATCAATGCTCCTTCACAGATGTCCTTCAGCTTCACTGGGGCTCAGACCACAAATGGATAGAAAGTAGGATAAGGACAGGTCCCTGCAGGTGTGGTAGACCGCTGAGACCCATATTTTAGAATTAAATCTATCCAGGGTTAATGACTGCTATAGGACAAGTACATTATCTAAGACATCCAGACAGAACCCTAAATAATGCATTTGTGCTATGCTAGTCTTTCATACAGAGGAAAATTAAATGACTTTGAATGCAAAATACATGTCACGGCTCAGCCACTCGCACAGAAGCAACTAACTTGGACTAAATTTCCACCTCCATGGCCTTAGAATGGGCAGCAGTCATGATTATTTCCATCAGTCATTTTTACGTTGGCCACTAAGAGTCCCATCTTGTGAGGTGCTGACTTACATTGTCATGTACATTGACAATGAGCCACTGACAAGGCTGCTGATTGTCTTATATGAATCACTTTGACTCCTTTGAAGAAACAGAATCTGATTACTGCATAGTTAAACATCATTATTCTTTCATTTTTGCAAACTGTACCTAAACCGTACTTCAGAATGGCAGTAAATGCAAAATTAATTGGAAAAGGGCAACAGTTATTGCCCCTTTTTATCAATATTAATTCAAATTAAATTCTAAAGACTAACATTTTTCCTTCCCCCCCCAAAGAAGAGATTAATTTGTTAAAATTATTGCTATATTTAGCAGCTCATAATACCACTAGCATGCACATTTCTGTGATTCAGATTTAATACAAATGTTTCAAAATATCAGATCTGAAAAATGCTCTCCATTTTTATTACAGGCCTATTCAATAAAATATATACCTTTGGTATAATATGTTTTATTGCATATAGCAAACCATTTTCATTATCATCAAAAATATATTTCAGTACATGTGAATTACATGGGACTTGAATTCCTCAGATAACTCACAATACCGGATCGAGTATCTTGAACCGGCTTATAAATATATAGACATGATAAACATGGACATTTTCTGCTGGAAATGGCAAGTGAAAGATCTTTAAGAAGTCTACATTTACTAATGATCAAGCTACTTAAGCTATCTTTATGCTACTTTATTAGATGCATCTTAAGACATTATTTTCATTGAAAATATGCTTCAAATAAGGCAGGTCTGTAAGAATTTAAATAATGTATTTTTCTTACATGAAAAACTTATTTTCTTATAAAGTGATCATGCCTCCTTTGTTATTCTGAAATCACTACACATGAAGCAATAAAATAAAATTACAGAGCTAAGCATCCTCCAAGGATGAAGTCACAGTGAAGAAAGCTGTGATACACTTTATTCTGTTAATCATGTTGTATCATATCGCATCATATGATGATACCACAATAGAAGAGAGCTGGTTTTATACACAGTGGTTCTGACTGGCAAATGTAAACAAAGATGAGTCAAGCACCTTAGCAATGCATTGACTTGCTAGTTCATCTCCGGGGTTTTACAATGTTGTTCATTAGTTCCATTGTCAGCTTGATATGAGGCACCTAATTTTAAGGTAAGAAACTGGTCAGTTGGTGAATTGTCAGTGGGGCTTTCAAGTAAATACAAATCTGTCCCCTTGTAGTTCATTATTAAGTCAAGAGTACACTAATCCATGATCCAAGAAAGATGAAATGCCGTAATATCTGTAAACCATTTTAAAGGAGTTATATGATGAAGAGTGACTGTTATTTTCTAAGACATATAAGCTCAATAAAAATCTCCATTATGGCAAGTAATAGTTTAAATTAACTATTTAGGTCCACATTTTAATATAGATTAACAGAAGTCTGAAGGTTATTCAGAAACTCCGAATCAGTTGAAATGATTGGAATTGGCTTGGAAAAGCTCAAGTGTACTTGAACATTATTATAGGTATGAACACTTGAGCATTAAAAAGTATGACAGTTGAAGAATCTTTCCTGAACTAAATGCTCTTTCTTTTTAAGGTCAGTTTGAAGGTGAATCCTATTGTTGTGAATTACTCTTCTCCATCAGAGGACTTCCATTATAAACAGAGGTGCATTGTTGCAGGAGACAGCCTGTCTAGCTTTTCCTTCTCACTTCACAGTATGCTTCCCCTCACTGCAGAGGTGCCTGCTGTCTGTGTAAAGTCCATATAGCAGGTCCTGTCCTGAGAGTCATGTGTTCCTCCTTGTACCAGGGTTATAAGTAGCATCTTCCCTTTCCTATTTTTTTAAGATAGACGTCTAATTGTTGCAGGTTATGACACTATGCTCATCATTGTGGCAAAAGCCTAATTATTGTTTTGAAAAGCTTATCTGTGGCAAATTACAAAATAACCTATTGTCTCAGGCTAGTCTCAGGAGATCACTCTGAGAAAGATATTAAATTCTTATCCTCTAAATAGTTCTCATTTCCAAGTGTTTCATGAGGTTAAGATTCTACTAATCAGACAAAACTGTCATACTCGCCCACCACTTCTCTTAAATTCATTAATCTTCTTCTCACAAAGCTTTAGAACTTCTGTAATGTACACAAGTGAGAAATAACCGCCCTTCCTTGTTTATATTTCTACAAGGTGTTCCCCCAGAAATTCCTCCAGGACACCTCCTTATTTCAGGAATTACCGTCTTTTCAGAAAAAATTGGTGGTTTATATTTTTCTTCCCAGTCCTTCTGTACCATTTTTCATGCCCAAACAGCTTGAGCTGATAAATCATGGCTTTCTTCTTTCTTGGCTGTTTATCCTCCTGCCCTTGTAGCTTTGAAGATAATCAGTCAGGTATATTTCTCCTCCTAAAAGCTATTTTAAAATTGAGAAGTCAATTGAGAATGTCATTCCTAGGAGGGCTTGTGAGGTTTAATTTCCAAAAGATGAATAATTCTGTTAGAAGCAAAGTAATATATGTGGATGTATTTATTAAAAAAAAAAAAATTAAAATCAAATAACTACATTTTTCTGTTGTCATTTCCTAATATATCTCATAAAGGTCTGATTTAATCTTTTAAAAGAAGTTCTCAGAGGTTTTTAGAATCAGGACTATAACCTGACCAAAAAAAGCTAGCAGAAAGTGGTGGGAATAGTTTTATGATTTCCATTATAGAGTAAGGCAAGGTGGATACTTCTCTTTCAATCTCTTTCTAATTGTTTACTTCCGTTTAAGGAAAAAGCAAAAAGTATCCATGCATAACTTGGATACTCCCTCAAGGATATCAGTGTGTTGTTATATGAGAGATACACCAATGTATAACAAGACCTGTACGTCAAGACTTTGTAACTTGAGCTCCCAAATAACATGCAATGAATTTAACCAAAGTGCTTTCAGTGTAGAAGAGATATTTCACTATAATATTTAACAGTAGGTCTAATAAAACAGATACTTTATTTTGGATGCTGTTCAGTGACAATAGCGAGATTTTCATTTTCAGACAGAGTCCACTTTCACCTGGTTGTTGTTTGTAATCAGAGGAGAAGGTTTACTTTTCATTCTGTCTCCCACATCATTAGAACTGTCCTGGAAAAAAACTTTTGTTGTACAAAAAGTGACAATGATTCTCTTATATTCTCTTCTGAAGTTCTGGTTCAGGAGACCATATATGATAGCATTAAGGCAGCTGTTGAAATACGCCATGTAATAACTACATACAAACAACCACTCTGGAATCCTAGGGATGATAGTTTTTGGGTTGACGGCCACAGCGAGGCCTATAAAGTTCAAGGGAGCCCAGCACACTGCAAACAGTACGAACACAACGAACATGGTTACAAAGTTTCTGAAGTCGTGTGGTTTCAGTCTGGGGTTGTTATCTGGTTTAACCCTTCGCCTTACCTGAATAACGAGGATCCATATTCTCAAATAACAGAAAGTAACTATGGCTATGGGAAGCAGGAAATGGAAAAACACAACTGCTATGGTATATGCTGAGCTCACAGATTGTGCAAACGTACACGAGTAAATCCTAGGGTCATACTGTAGCGATCCCACAAATAGGTTGGGCACAATAGCCACAAATGTTAGGACCCAGATAAGAACAACATAGCACAATGAATTCCTGTCGCTGTACAGCTTGTCATATTTGAGACTGTGGCAGATGTAGCAGTACCGATTGATAGCGATGCCTGTAATATTGAAGATTGATCCAATGACACTTAGGCCCATCAAGAAGCCACTAATCTGGCAGTGAAGGTATCCCAGATTCCATCCGTTGTGAAATACAGATGTGAGGACCAGTGGGTACGGGTAGATTGCTACAACCAAGTCTGCAACTGCCAGGCTTACAACAAACACATTTCCTGTAAAATAAATATAAAAAGGCAAGTATTAGTTTTCCTTTTGATCTTTTCTGTTGCTTCTGCTCTCAATATGTTAATTGAGCAGGGTTAGTGGAACCCTTTAAATCTAATTGGTTTCTACTTTCTAGATCAAAAATTATTGTCATCTATCATCTGTCATCTATCAGAAATGAGACATCATTTTTAATCTAAAAAGAAGGAAGCTGAACTTAAGATGTATCTTTTAAAAGAAAAATCTCTTTGGGTTTAAATATCTCATTGATTTGGATTCTTCCAATCAAACAAATGCAGAATTCATGTAGAATTAAGATATTAATAACTTTAAGCCTTACTTTAGTTTTAAATAATGTTTTTTTAAAAACCAGCAGATATATTACTAATAAATTTCAAAACTTCCATTTCTCTTCTGTATTTAATTCCATTCCCTTCCCTTTCTTTACACCACTCCTTAACTTTTCCATTCCTGAAATGAAAATTTGCTTTGTCCATTTGTATTGCAAGATTCCATGTCTTTAACTTGACATTTAAAGTGACTGTGTTTGAATCTGCTGGCCAGCACTTAACTAAACTTAACAGCTAAGAGCCTAGCTGAATACAGACTTAGTTGTCTTTCCTAGACTGAGAGACATACTCTCTAGTGAAAGAAATGATGATCACTGAC
The DNA here is from genome assembly GCA_013396675.1 of Eubucco bourcierii. Lineage (NCBI taxonomy): Eukaryota > Metazoa > Chordata > Aves > Piciformes > Ramphastidae > Eubucco > Eubucco bourcierii. Next base: position 63,040 of record VWZE01013869.1, on the reverse strand, counting down.
CCTAGATAGTTCCCGGACACTACTGACACCATATTCTTCTCTTCCTCCAAACTGGAAAATTTAAGCAATGATAAATTCTCTTGGTTAATTTTTAAATAAAACAAAGGGAGATTATTTTAGAGTTAGTTCTTGACAATATCCTTCTTTATTCTTCAAAGATAACGGAACCCATCATAACTAAAAGTTTTGGATTAATCTTTTGAACATCATTTATATCTATATCTATATCTATATCTATATCTATCTATATATATATATATAAATATATATATTTTTATTTTTTTTTAGATACTTAAATAACTCATCTGAATGCCTTTCAGCCACCCTAGTTTCTAAGGAGAAGATCACAAGACACATTAATACAGCTTTTATTTTTATTTTCTTAAAATAACTACTGCATGTATCAGTCTAGTTGTTCATGTTCATATTTATAGACAGCAACAAATAAATATATATACATGAACATGTGTAGGTATATAAGTGCATATGTGTGCATAAACACATATGTGTGCGTTTCAGATTGTATTTTGGAGTTCTGAGATTATTCACTGAAGATGAACACCTACTGAAAACTGTAAGAGAATATATTGCCAGTTTTAGACCATGTAAAATTTCATTATTATTTCAGTGTGGGCTTGATGAATTGATTTATGCATTTATTTTGAGCAGGCAATATGCAAATAAATAAAAATGTGTTAAAAGAATAAATGAAAGTATCTACGGACCAATACAGCATTTTAACTGCAGTAATTCCCCAAACTAATTTTTAAATATGTAATCTCACACATTTGAAGATCCATATTGTATTGGTGATCCTATGCTTTAAATGGCCAGATGAAAATATTAAATCTGAAACCACCTACAAAGAAAAACATAGAAATTATCTGGGTCAGGATGTCTATGGGAGGTGTCCCTGCCTATGGCAGGGGGTTGGAACTAGATGATCCTTGAGGTCCCTTCCAACCTTACCATTCTATGATTCTAAGATTCTATGATTCACTTTTATTTAAATTTTAATACATGCACAAAGTACCATATTTGATATTTATACTAATGGCAGCTAGGTCAAATAGTCTCAGTTAAAAGATTGCTAAACTACTTTTCATAGGCATGTATCTGGATTTATAAATAACTTTCTCTTGATGTCTCTGTAGTTCCTTTTTATTTTGCCCAGGATTTCACCGCCAGACTGAAAACAGGCTTATCCTGAAGGCTTTGGCAGAATTTCAGATCATTTCAGCACAAACAGCAGAGCTCCTTTAAGCAGCAGAAGAGAAAGGTAAAAAACACTGCTTTCAGAATTTACCCTTGACACTATGTCAAGTGATACAAGAACGGATAAGGAGACCACATGAAGAGTTCTATGTTTATGTTATGAATCAAGAAGTGGAAGATGAATGAAAAGTTGGTGTTAGCTCCTGGAATGCTGCAGGCTTTGCATGGGACAAAGAACCAGGACACATATTTAAATGTAATACTTTAAAGAACACTGTTTATATTTGCTTATGAATTTTCTTCTTACCTGAAGCCTACCCATCCCAAGCTTCTATCTCTCGTCACCCACTGCTGCTGTTCTCTATTAATATTGCTAATACTATCATGATTTTCCCACTTGAGTCAAAAGACTCAACTATAAGAACAAAGTTAAAAGTGTGGGGAGGTTTTCGCTTCATTAGAAGAAGACTGGTGGTATATTTCTCTATGAATAGTTTTAGCAATGCTGTGCTTTGGAAACAACTAAGTCTAGGAAGAGTAGGCACTCTTTCTCTGAATCAGTCAGATTTTAGGCTTTCATAAACTGGTATGCTATACTTGTCCCAGCTTACTTTCTCAGTCAGCTGCCATAAAGTGACAAACTGAAAGTCTTGAATGCATAGATTGTTTCATATGGACACTGGAGGCAAACAGGAGATCCTGGGTGCCCACCTTGGAAAAATCATGAGCTTGGAAACCAAGTCTCAGGCTGCCAATCCATGGTTAGCATGTCAATTGGATGACCAAAACATTGAGCTAGAAACTGCCTGGAAACAAGATACCTGTTTGTAGAGAGAATCTTTGACCTGTCTTTCAGGAAAAGTTATTTTCAAACATGATTTCCAATTAATTTGATCACAGAAACTGTTGTGAAACTAGAACAGAAAAATTGGAGGTTCACTCTGAAGTCAGATCTGAAATATATTGAGCTTTCTCATGTCATATGATATATAATTGAAAAAAATTATCCTAGATTTAGGCACCCACCACGAGTGGAAAATATCAATATTTTATTAAATTCACCTATATTTAATTGCACACTGAGAAATTTAACACGTGTTTGTGGAAAACTTAGCACTGTAGATGTTAGTACCAGGAAAAAAAGATATAGGAAAAAATTAATTTTTGTCTTCAGAGTTGAGTTTGAACAGAATGCTATAGCCTGAAGCTCCATATTGAACCCTTCAAAAAAGCCATCAAATCAAAATCTTGAATAACTCTTCCCTGAACAAAAAGTATTCTCTTTAGAGAGTGAGATCATGTTGGTGTGAAAAAATCAGATTTGTGTAACTGAAGAATGTAATACTGTGCATTAACACCAATTGGTTCAACTGAGAAGGCAGAGGCTTATTTTTTTACTTTGACACAAGTCAAATAAACTTTAATAGTTTTAAGCAGATGTTGTGCTATGGAAGTATGTGGGAAGAAAGATTACTGGTAGCCAGCTTTAGCAGGCTATGCTTTTCGATGCAGTCTGAAACAATGTTCCATTAAATATTTTCACCGCCCTTACTGGAAATTATGCCTTTCTGCTCAGCAGACACATAGCAACATCAGGCTTTCCTGCTAAATGAAAAACTTGCCTTGACGAAATAGAAAACAAACAAATGCTCTCCTAGACAATTAGAATTTTCAAAGAGCAAAATGAGGAGAGGAGATTCGAGGAGAGGAGAGGAGATGCGAGGAGAGGAGATGCGAGGAGAGGAGATTCGAGGAGAGGAGATTCGAGGAGAGGAGA
>VWZE01013869.1:44710-57587 GCA_013396675.1 Eubucco bourcierii | reverse complement strand
AGAGAAGATGATGATTAGATACATGCAATTAATTGAAGTAGAAAATTTAAGGGTGGTACCTCAGCTATAACTGAACACAACATCATATTGACACAGTTACACCAACAAAACTGACAACATTGATGGGCAGCTGGCAAAACATCCGGTTTAGGAAGCAAGTAACTTCCCTTCACAAATGAATCACTGAAGTGCATTAAGTCTGATTGCAGGATATCACACGAAATAAGGCAAGGGGCTAGTTTACGAAGAGAGTAACATTAGAAGGCTAGGGACAATATTCAATACAATATGCTTCATTTTGTCACTAGAGCTGAACTTCTTTAGAAAGGTATTTTGTTAAGCCTCTGCTTCTCACACGGCTGTTTCCATGCACAAAATTTTATCTGTTTCATATTCCATGAACATTTTTGCCCTGAATGTTGTTACATTAGCAGTGATATTTCAGTTGTAGAACATCATGAAACAACTACAAAATAAAGAACTGAAAGCTGTTTTTCCAAGTGCCTAATACAAATTTAATAAAATATCCTTGTTCATGTATCTAGAGACAGAGCTGAGCTCTGTATAATCCTTCTCTCTTGGACCACAACTAGTCATGATTTAAGATAAATAAGATCTGCCTATACTCTTTATAGGATTAATTTAATGCTGGGGAGCTGCTGTAACTGCCAGCACTGTTTGGGATTCCACAAAGGGCACCAGCAATAAACCCTCTTAAAAAATACCTGTAAATGGGGTCAATGACCATTGTTTCTTAGGCAAAATCCCAAAGCCAACTAAGGTTACCTAGGAAGCAAGCATTCAGACAGTTCCAGCTTCACTGAAGAAAGATTTGAAAGGTTTAAGAAACTAACAGTCCTTGCAGCTCACCATCAAAATGGCACAAAACAGCTGAGTAAAAATGTAGGAATAAATATTACATAAGCTCCAGTTACTCCTGGGAGCTTCATTCACTTTACAGATCATAATATCAACTCCCCTAGATCTGAAAACTCTATTTTTAAACTAAAGGCACTATTTATAAACCTGGCCTGAATCAAAAAGTCCACGTGCACATTAAATTTGAATAGCATGTGGGCCTATGCTTTTGCTTCTCATTAACAAATTAAACCTGATGCTGCAGGTGGTGATTCAAGGAAATTTGAATGGCTTAAAGCCCACAATGAACCTTTTAATTTTAAGCACATGTCAGAAAATCTTCCTTTTTCCTGTTAAGATGAAAAAAAGACATTGTATTATTCAGTGAATTTCTTAAAACCTCATTGACACGTACAGCTCTATCACATAATAGAAGGGATTTTCAGATCCCCTATCGTCTAGTTGGGACACTAATGAAGCCAGCTGTGTGATTACAGGCATGGTAACTGCCTAGAGCTGTAGTGATGTCAGTCAGGTAGCTTGGTAGCATGAAGGAGAGGGAATGAAATATTTATGGTTTGGACTCATTTATAATCTTACCAAGGTAGAAATTCTGACTGTCATAGACAAGTTCAGATACTCCAATGACCCAAGTATTCTTGACTTCTAACTGCAGTTGGTAGAAATTCAGGGTACTGAATCTTACAGGTCTAGGCAGATGGAGAATTAAGTGATAGTACATTTGTGAGATGTGGAAGGACCGTGTTATGAGAATAATCCATATTATATTTCTTTAGTCTAATGTGCTGCAAGTTGAAGAAAATTTCACATAACCAGCACAGCATAAATGAAAGATCATACTGACATAGTCTGAAAATAAAATGTTATAGTGTATGCGAACTGTAATAACTATTGGACAGAAACTTCCGGGGAAGCTAAAGCAACAGTTTAATTTGAAATACCTATGCCATCTTCTGGCCAAGAAAATTAGATGCATGAAAGTCTAATTGTCAGAAAATGGCAGTGAGGAATTCTGTAATTCCCAGACAGCCAACCAAATCCTGGACTGCATCAAGAGCAGCGTGGCCAGCAGGGCAAGGGAGGGGATTCTGTCCCTTTACTCTGCTCTCCACAGACCCCACCTGGAGTACTGTGTACAGTTCTGGAGCCCTCAGCACAGGAAGGACATGGAAGTGTTGGAGCGGGTCCAGAGGAGGGCCACAAAGATGATCAGAGGGCTGGAGCAGCTCTGCTATGAGGACAGGCTGAGAGAGTTGGGACTCTTCAGCCTGGAGAAGAGAAGGCTTCCAGGAGACCTTAATAGTAGCCTTCCAGTATCTGAAGGGGGCCTACAGGAAGGCTGGGCAGGGACTATTTACAAGGTCTTGCAATGACAGGACAAGGGGCAATGGGTTTTAACTGGTAGAGGGAAGATTTAGACTGGATGTTAGGAGGAAGTTCTTTACAGTGAGGGTGGTGAGGCACTGGCACAGGTTGCCCAGGGAGGTTGTGGCTGCTCCCTCCCTGGAGGTGTTCGAGGCCAGGTTGGATGAGACCTTGAGTGACCTGTCCTAGTGGGAGGTGTCCCTGCCTATGGCAGGGGGTTGGAACTAGATGATCCTTGAGGTCCCTTCCAACCTTACCATTCTATGATTCTATGATACTCAGAATAACGGAGTGGAGGATTTTGGTGACATGTCCAAGCTGACTGTAGCTCAAGAGTATGTAGATGTGATTAAGTAGTTTGCAGATATGTCACATGCCATACAGCCTTCTGTGAGTTTATCACCTGCCATCTTTTTCTTAAGTCCTATGGTACACGTATGAGTGAGACAGTTGCAGTTCTCTTTTCAGTCTAAAAATATTTTTCAGTGCTATTCTAGGTGGTTCAGTCATGAAAGGAAAGTGATGTGAGTTTTACTGTCAGGCACAGAAAGAAATTGAATCTGTATGCTGGATGAGTGCTACAGACTTGGGGATGTTCCTTGCTTCTGGCAGTTTTATATGACATGTCAGGGATGCTTTGAAAATGTCTTTTGTGCTGGACCTTTCACATGATAGGAGTACTTAGTTTGTACTAGGCATTAGATTTAGTAGGTGCATGGGATGTTGAATATCTTAGTACTGGCAAGACTGGGGTATTTCTGGGTATGCCAAGAAGGGTGCTATCCACTGGATGAATTTATGTGACATGAAATATAAATCAGCCCAGAAAGGCAGCAGTAAAGAAAAAGCCTAGACTATCACTGCAAATTTAGTCACCTATATGTAAGACTAGAAAGGAGTTGACTGAAAATATTTTCTGGACCCAAACTTAAAAATGTAAGAGTGGTCAGGATTTAGGTCTTTTTTTTCAGAACTATGGCTTTTTAAAGGACTTTAAATAATAGCAGCCAGAACTAGTAGTGAACTTCAAGAAACATTCAACTTTCATAGAATAATGGGTTGGAAGGGACATTTAAGATATCTAGTTCTACCCCTCCTGCCACAGACAGGGGCACTTCCAGAAAGAGAGCATCCACAAGTTCCCTGGGTAATCTACTCCAGTATCTTATCACCCTCACTGTAAAGATATCTTTTTCCTAATACCTAGTCTAAATCTACACTCTTCCAGCTTAAAGCTGTTTGCCCTCGTCCTATCAATACAGGCCCTTGTGAAAAGTCCCTTCCTGGCTTTCTCGTAGGCCCCCTTCAAGTGCTGGAAGGCTGCTACAAGGTGTCCCTGGAGCCATATCTTCTCCAGGCTGAACAGCCTCAAATCTTGCAGCTTGTTCCCATAAGGGAGGTGCTCCATCCCTCTATCATCTTTGTGGCCCTCCTCTGGACCCCTTCCAACAGTTCAATGTCCTTCTTGTCTTGGAGGCACTAGAATTGGACACAATCTTTCTGTTACATTACGCAGCGCCATGAAATATTTTGCTCTAAGACTCTACATGGTAGACTCATATCAAACATATTTTACTTTAGCAAATTGAACAAGACTTCTGTTCTTTTATGGAAACTCTAAAATTTTATTAGAGTAATATCTACATAATATATATTTAATTTGCTAACAAGATTGCATGAAACTGTCCCTGTCATACACCCTTGTAGCTTTACAATACAGAAATAAGAGATGAATGCGACTGTTGTTAAGTAAGAAATCTTGAAATTGAACAGTTCCATTTTTTTTAACACTTCATTGACAAATCCCCATAGATGTTAATAAAATGAACTGTTTAATTGCTGTTTGAAAAAATTTGATGTGCCATATGCATATTTCCTTATACTGGGAATCAACATTCACAGAATCACAGAAAGGCAGATTGGAAGGCATCCCAAGGATCATCTGGTCCAGCCTTTCTAGGTGATAGTTTAAATGAGATGGCCCAGCACCCTATCAAGCTGAGTGAATATTGTTGTAGTTATGTGTCTCATTCAGTGTGTTTTTTTCAGTTCTGTTGATATTTTTCACCAAAATACAAAGTCATCACAACTACTCCAGTCAGATGTAATATTGTTTAAATAATTTTGACTTAGACTTTGTTAGTACACCCAGGTAAGGATAAAATAAAACATAACAAAACACCAAAAAGGCTTACAACAACATTGAAGTGACTCAACAAACCTTTCTGTATTGCAGGTGAAAGGTAGAAACAAAGGCAGGCAGACATAGTGGTGGATGTCTTGAGTTCTGTGACCCTTGTTTTGGCTCTGGTATCTACCTGTTCTTTCTACAGTTTTTTGGGCTGGTGTGTTTTCAAGGTCAGGATATCTATCCCCTTTGAACATCAACACTTCTACCATGATGACAATATTTCAGAGACCAAACAGTTTTGGCTGAAGAACTTATCCATTTTTACAGAAGGGAATTATATTATCACTTCTGATATGATCTTTTCTATCTCTAATTTCTGTGATTTATTTGGGAGGAAAAAAAAAATGCTGGGGAACAGTCTGTTTTCCAACAAGGCATTGCCTAGATGTTACAGAACACTGTTTTCATCGCAGTTCAGCAGGCTGTATGAAACCGATTATAATAACAATGCTGCTGATGTCAAGAGGATCACTCTACTGAACTGCATCGCAGCAGAATCAGTGTAAGAGTGCTTTACCCCCCTCAACTGTATTTGCATTAGAAACTGGAAATAAATGAAAGGACAAAACGGGTCCTATAAAGGTAATAGTTCAGCTCGGGTAATTAATAATGCACTTTCAAGAGTAAAACAAATGAAAGGACAAAAGCAGGCAACTGCAGAGAGGAAAGCTTGTGAAAGATGATTATGTTTTGTATTTCTACAAAATCTCACAGACTAGTCAGAAAATGGGAAGGTACAGCCTATTCTCTTCCAAGTTCTTGAGCAAAGAAGTAGGAGAAAGTAGGAGTGAAGGTGTCACAACATAACTGACAGCAGACTCCTATACTGTATCTTATATCACAAACATGAAATCCCTTTCCTCAATCTCTTTGAAAGTGAGAGTTTTATGTAACAGGATTTTGTGTCTGAATTTGTCAATAGAATTATTCATGGGAAGGAAAGTAAATTTAAAAGACTCAAGACTGCAAAATAATCCTCTTTCTGTTAGGACCAGTGCAGTATAGGTGGTATTTCAGCCAACTCCACGTGTAACTACAGAGTCCACAGTATACCACAAAGCTAATGAAATCAGTTCTAAAAATGGCCTTCTCAGCTTGTTCTAAAATCAGCAATTGTAGGACATCTGCCAGGAAACTGGAAAATAGCACTAAAGAAATTACTACTTATAAACTTGTATAACACACGTTTGCTCTCCCTTTGTCTATTCATTCTATATTCCTCTCCTTGCTTCCCTTCTTTATTCCACCACCTCTTCCTCACTCTCCTTTCTGCCTTACAGTCCAAAATCTTTTACATTTATGACAAAAGCTTTTTTCTTTCCTTCTTTTCCCTCATTTGTTCTTTGTTTGTCCCTTGTTCCTTAAAATCTGTCATATCACACTCACACCTTAGCAGCATATTCCATCATGTAATTATCAAAGAATCAGCTTCCTCTAGTTTTTCCTTCCTCCCTTATGTTTCTTCATGTACTACAGCAAAAATGTGGAAGTTAAATGGTCTCAAATCACAGAGGGCAATTATCAAGCATCATGGGGAATTCACTTGAAAAAAAAATTTTAATACCTATTAGTGGGTTTTGGTGATGAAAGTAGCTGATTGTATCAAGAGCTCTTTCTCTTCTTCAGCATCAGAAATGCATTCAGCAGTGGAAATTAGAGGATGGTGTATAGTTCCTTTCCTCCATAAAATGTTTTATATACCCGGAGATGTTTACTCCAGTTACTGGACCAGAATAGAGTGTTCCAGTCCAACTGTAGAACACCTACACTATACTCCTGTGCCTGTATATATCTGCAGCCTGCCAGGAGAATCCCTTTCGTACCATGTGCCTTTGTAATTTGGTGAGCACCCACACAAACTGCAGGCTCATGCATCTGCCACACTGTGGTCAAAATATAATAATAAATAGAAATGAAACCTAAACTGGTTACACTTAGTGTCAAGTTTGAAATATGACAAAGTAACAACTAGTTTTCAGACAACTTTCTTGGAACATGTCGGTGTGAGAAATCTATTCAGGATTGTTGAAAAAAGTAAAACAACCATAGAACAACTCCAACACAAAAAAAAGCCAATTAAAATGATAACCCTGATAATTTAAGTGTGTCAAAAGTATAGAAGCATGTTTCCCCTTTGTGTTATTTAAAATAACATCGATTTAGATATACGATACAGGATAGATTTAGAAGAAATGAAGGAAGTAGGTAGTTAATTCATTATTGCTTTGATTTACACAGGTAATTAATCATCAGATTTTAGCACCTATATAGTATAACTGACTCAGAAACAATGTTTGCTTGTATTAGATGTGTATTGGTACATCTTTGTACATTATTGATGAGATGTATCTGGTGAAACCTCAAGTTAAAGCTGAAATCTTATATTGGAGGAGAAGGAATGAAGATATCAGACTATCTGAATCACAATCTGTATTTTAATGTAGATAGAAAAGTTTCAGGAAATACACTTTTTCCCTCTCTTGGGGATTCTGATTTCTGGGAGGGGAGTTGTGTTTCTGTATTACATTTAACTTGTATATTTCTGTAAACACTCCTGTATATAGTGTAAATATCTGCTTGTAGATTGTGCTAAGCTGTAAATAGAGCTTCAGTCCTTAACTTCCAGCCAGCTGAGTCTAGTCTGGGTGATTTACAAAGTGTGTGTGAGGGGGTAAATCCCAAACTGTCACATGATGGTTAAATCTAAACTATTCACAAATGCAGTCAAAGAACAATAAGGCTATGGGACTAGCTAACAGGAAAGAAATACGTAAATGTTGTCGACTTTCAGTACTTGCAGATGTCTTCAGAACTTATCAGTCCAGGTTCTTAACTTGAAGCGCCAGAAAAATCTGTCCAGTACAGTGAAATAAAATGCAGAAAGCAATTCTTGCTGTCAAAAGTATTGGATTTTGTATTAAGGTAATTTCAGTAGTATTTAAAAATTGTGTTATGATATCTCACCTGAAGCGTTTCCACTCATCGATTTTTGCTGTGACTCAGAAATATTGTAACTGCTCACCCTGAGAGTCCATATACAATTTGTAAAATCAAGTTCAATATCTCCAGTGTAAAAAATATTAACCTTCTCTTTGTGTGAAAATAAAATATTTGGAGAGCTACACAACCAGTCTTAGTATCATAATACTACATATGCAATCTCTTGGTTGTTGAAGGTCCTTTGCTTTTTTAATGTCTATTTTTTTCTCTTACAGTAATTTCTATCTTTGTTTAAATGTTAGAGAAAATCTTACAAGAAAGCTTTTAAGTAAGCTGGAAAGCTAAATATAGACAGCTAAAGATAGTATCCTTTTAAACATTCAGTTAAAACTTTTCCTGTGCTCCCTCTGAACCTTATTCCCAAGTTGTTCATCTTTTTTTTTTAGACAGAGGTTTTTAGTGTGCCAACATACTTCATTATTTAACAAAATTTAACAAACTAGAAGTCAACACTCCTATCTTGAAAGCTATAAATAAAGAAGCCACCCAATGAGAAGTGGTATCATTATCTCAATGACTAATAAAATAAATATACCTATGCTGGAAGGATGTCAGCAAGAAGAGGTTCTGTACAACCAGTGAATGGCAAAGCTGCAATGTTTTTATACTGTGTACCAAAATCATAGATTCATAGAAAGGTTTAGGTTGGAAGAGATCTCCAAGATCATCCAGTTCTAACGCATCTATCATCAGCAGGGGTACCTCCTACTAGTACAGGTCACTCAATGACTCATCCAACCTGGCCTTGAACACCTCCAGGGAGGGAGCATTCACAACCTCACTGGGCAACCTGTGCCAGTATCTCACCATCCTCACTGTAAAGATTTCTTCCTAACATCCAATCTAAATCTCCCCTCTGCCAGTTTAAACCTGTTGCTCCTCATCCTGTCATTGCAAGACCTTGTCAATAGTCCCTCCCCAGCCTTCCAGTTAGGCTCCCTTCAGATACTGGAAGACTGCTTCCAAGATCTTCACGAAGTCTTCTCTTCTCTAGGCTGAAGAGCCCCAACTCTCGTAGCCTGTCCTCATAGGAGAGCTGCTCCAGCCCTCTGAGCATCTTTGTGGCTCTCTCTACTCACTCCAACAGTTTAATGTCCTTCTGCTGGGGGCTCCAGAACTGCATACAGTACTCCAGGTGGGGTCTCATGAGACCAGCATAAAGGGGTAGAATCACCACCCTTGCCTTGCTGGTCACGGTTCATCAGGTTGTCCTGGACCCACCTCTCCAGCCTATCAAGGCTGGATGGCATCCCTGCCCTCTGTTGACTGTGCCACACAGCTTGGTGTCACCTGCAAACTTGCTGAGGGTGCACTCGATTCCTCTGACATATAGCTGACAAAGATGTTAAACAGCACCGGTATGCTTGTTAATTCATAGAATCATAGAATCATAGAATGGTAAGGTTGGAAGGGACCTCAAGGATCATCTATGGCAGGGACACCTCCCGCTAGTACAGGTTACCCAACGCCTCATCCAACCTGGCCTTGAACACCTCCAGGGAGGGAGCATCCACGACCTCCCTGGGCAACCTGTTCCAGTGCCTCACCACCTTCATCTGACATAAAGTTAAATTCTGAAAAGGATGGCGTAGTGAGCAAGTGACAAGGTAGCCTTAGATTCAGACAGCACTGAATGGTCAGTTGAGGTCCTTGGAAATCACTGTAGTTGTTTCCATGTATGACTACAAAATTATCTGCTTTAGCAGATTAATGCAATAACGTAGATGAACAACAAAAGGGTTTCCCCAAAAGATCTGAAAATTCTTCACTCCTTCCAAAAATATGTAAACCTAGAGTAGTATCGTTCATTTATGTGAAGCAAAACTGGTCAGTCCATAATACAGAATTATTTTGGTAACATGCAAAAAATCTCCTTCAAACTGCTAATGAAATTGTGTGTGTCAGTTACAACCACTGACACTTATCATAGAAAGCAGAACTATTTCCCTTTCTAAACTGAACATTTCTCTAGTACACACATGGAGTACCAGAGAAATGGATAATGGAGACCTGTGCCTCACTCTGGAAGATGTTTCAGAAAAATTGCAGATTAAGTGTCTATTTAAAGTCTTTCTTAAACACAATATACTGTTTGCTGATGGATGGTGATTTTCCTTGCTACACTGTAAAATCAATGCTTGATGTAGAACCTCATCTAGCTTCCACAGTTCATTTTCTGAGCAAAAGGATAATTTTCTTAAAAACCCATGATTACTGGACTGGATCATGAGGTTAATTAAACAAAACCCAAAAAACAAAATACCAAAACCAAACAACTAACATTCAGTACATCCAACTTCATCTCTTATAGATTTTGCTTAAAAAAAAAAAAATCAGAAAATGAAAACTTTTATTTTCAGAAGAATAGTGCTATTCATAAGGTGAGAGCTGTAACAAATTGTGAGCTTCCAGGAATCTTATGAGAGCTGCAGCGTGGTCATGTCCGGCCTCAACTGGGTCAGCAGAAGATATGGAAGATACATTGTTTCTACAGATTTCTTCCAAAAGTATTTTGGCTTCTCTCATTCTTCTGTTTCCTTCCCTATTTTTTGATGGCTTCTCTCCTTCTTCCTGTAGTTTGAGGCACAAGTAGTAGAAAACATGCTAGCTCTAGAACACAAGCTATGCTTCCAAAGCACAGATGCTCCAAAACCAAAAGGAATGAGGCATCTGGAAATAATCACACTTGGACCAATTCTTTCAACTCCTCTGTTTCTCTTACTGATGAATTGCTTTGAGTGGTATGTGTGAAATGATACCAGAGACCATCACTCAGTGGTGGACAGCTTTTTGTGCTGAAGCTTTTAAGAAAAAAATAGGTGCCTTTGTCAATGGCATGCATCAAGCTAAAGTGTACTTGATTGTATTTCTTAGATAGCTCCTGGAAATCTTCAAATACCATAATATAAATACCCTATACTGGTGTACTTGACGTTGTAAACACATGGCAATACCTCAGGGAGGTTGTACTGGAACTACTATTTTAAAAATAATGTAATTGTTAATATTTGAAAAAATAAAAATATCCCTATATTCTCTAGCAAGAGATTACTATTAAGCCTACTTCAAATCTTCCAAGTAATTCTGTCAAGCCTGACATCTTCTTTTGTAGTTGTTCCGTGAACAGAATTGACTTGTTTGCTCTCAATTGTGTTTAAGAATGGATGCAATTAGATTCACCAGCCTGAGTGATTTTTATGGTACAGACCAGACATAAAATAAAGTCACTGCTTGTGCTAGTTATGTATTCACATTATTGGATATTTACTTACCCTCTGTTACATTCCAGATAAAAAGGGGTAATTCTGTTTAATGCCATTTCTGTGTATTTTCTCACTATTGCACTGGAGGAAGGACATTGAGGTACTTGAACGTGTCCAGAGAAGGGCAACGAGGCTGGTGAGAGGCCTCGAGCACAAGCCCTATGAGGAGAGGCTGAGGGAACTGGGATTGTTTAGCCTGGAGAAGAGGAGGCTCAGGGGGGAACCTTATTGCTGTCTACAACTACCTGAAGGGTGGTTGTGGCCAGGAGGAGGTTACCTTCTTCTCTCAGGCAACCAGTGACAGAACAAGAAGACACAGTCTCAGGCTGCACCAGGGCAAGTTTAGGCTGGAGGTGAGGAGAAAGTTCTTCACTGAGAGAGTAATTTGTCACTGGAATGGGCTGCCCAGGGAGGTGGTGGAGTCACCGTCCCTGGAGGCGTTCAAGGCACGTTTGGACATGGCACTTAGTGCCATGGTCTAATCTTGAGGGCTGTGGTGATGGGTTGGACTTGATGATCTCTGAGGTCTCTTCCAACCCTTGCGATACTGTGATACTGTGATACTGTGAAAACTTTCAGGTCCAATTAGTTTTGCTTGAGTTAATCAACATAATCAGTAACTCTGAGGAAACCACAGGTTTGAAGCCACTGGAAATAAAGTTATTTTGTGGTTTCTGAAATTGGAAGTTGTGTGTATTTGACAATATGTCCTTACCAAGGACTCAGATCGAGAATTACTATTCTCCCACAGACTTGCCAAAAAATAGACAGACGTGTTATAATTTTATTGTATGCTAATCTACCCTATTATTCCAGAATAATGCCTGGGTGAAAGCTGAAACTCTTACTAAAAATGATGTTCACATCCTTGAGAAGTTAAAAATTAAACAGCAGGAGCATTTTTTTATCCATGCACATTGCATTTTCAGAAATTCAAGAGAATACAATAATTATAGAATCATAGAATCATAGAATGGTAAGGTTGGAAGGGACCTCAAGGATCATCTAGTTCCAACCCCCTACCATAGGCAGGGACACCTCCCACTAGGACAGGTCACCCAAGGTCTCATCCAACCTGGCCTCGAACACCTCCAGGGAGGGAGCAGCATCCAGTCTAACATCCAGTCTAAATCTCCCCTCTGCCAGTTTAAACCCATTGCCCCTTGTCCTGTCATTGCAAGACCTTGTAAATAATCCCTCCCCAGCCTTCCTGTAGGCCCCCTTCAGATACTGGAAGGTTACTATCAGGTCTCCTCAAAGCCTTCTCTTCTCCAGGCTCAAGAGGCCCAACTCTCTCAGGTTGGTCTGCTGGTTCTATGGGTTGTTTCTCAGCTTTGTATGTGCAGAAAATGAGTGAGAACGTTCTTAATTCACCTCATCCATCACGATATGAAATAGCCACATTTCTTCATCTTTGGCTATTTAGACCAATATTTACAATCAAAAAAAGAAATCAAAACCAAAAGCATGGTAATTCTCAATTCTCAACAACATATGCTACCTACTGAAATAAGCATAACCTCAGAGGTCACAGTGTTTCACCATAGGAACAACTTTCTGTTCTACAATCTGAACAGATGTGCATTTTACGAAACACTGAGATTTCAAAGGTCTATTTATGAAATATTTTTTATTTATTTTCTATCCACATACAAATACTATACATACAAATGGACTTGATGGATGGACCCCTCGCTGGATAAGGAATTGGCTGGATGGTCGAACGCAGAGAGTGGTGATCAACGGCACAATGTCCACCTGGAGACCAGTGACAAGTGGTGTCCCTCAGGGGTCAGTGCTGGGACCAGTGCTGTTTAACATCTTTGTCAGTGACATGGACAGAGGAATGGAGTGCACCCTCAGCAAGTTTGCAGATGACACCCAAGCTGTGTGGCACAGTTGACTTGCTAGAGGGCAGGGATGCCATCCAGAGGGACCTGGACAGGCTGGAGAGGTGGGCCCAGGCCAACCTCATGAAATTCAATAAGGCCAAGTGTAAGGTCCTGCACCTGGGTAGGCACAATCCCAAGCACAAATACAGGCTGGGTGGTGAATGGCTGGAGAGCAGCCCTGAGGAAAAGGACCTTGGAGTCTGGGTTGATGAAAAGCTCAACATGAGCCTGCAGTGTGCACATGCAGCCCAGACAGCCAACCGAGTCCTAGGCTGCATCAAGAGAAG
>VWZE01013869.1:25816-44367 GCA_013396675.1 Eubucco bourcierii | reverse complement strand
TGTATATATATGTATATATGTATATATATATATATATATATATATATATATATGTATATATATATGTATATATATATACATATATACTGTCTACAAATACTATATTACTATACTGTAATGATATCAACTGTTGGAATCCTGTGCTTTAGCAACAATTTTGGGTCAGATCTTACTCCATATATTTAAATGAAAATATTTTTTTTTAAAAGAGAGGGTTAATATTATCATGTAGGAAAAATCTTTATTTTCTTAGCTGTTATTGCTAATCCATAATGCTTTTCTTGGTAGATGACTGAGAATTGGAACCAGAAGTTATACACTGAAAATAATAAACAGTCCTTGCAGTCAGCTAAATCTGAATGAGTGTAAGAAGATCTGCATTGAAGGAAGAGATGCAGCAGAGGTAAGTCAAAGCAAATCTATTAGCCATGATATGCCTAAATATTTGATATTTGACAGGGATCAATGTTGGGGGAGTTATACTTAAGCTTCTAAACTCTTCCATCTCCGTTAAGCTAGAAAGTGCACAGATAAAGGCTTTGGTTCAGGTCCAGGTTGTATCTATATGCAAAACATGAACCTGGAATTAGACACATCCAAGGGAGACAAACTCTTCAGGTTCTTCAACTGCTTTTCTGAGACAAAATGATCAAATCAGTCTGAATTTATATATTTGACAGCAGAATTCTGCCCACTGATTTTTTTTTTTTTTAATGTAGTAGCATAGCACTTGTGAAATACTGTAAAGAGCCAACCAGAGCCATCATTACAAATATGTGTTTACTTAAGGATATCACCATTTCAGTGAAAAACTTTGCCATAAAGATTTCTGTTGCTTCACAAAGTTTACACTTACATTTGTAAAATCTTCTTTAAAAATTCCACATAGCTTTCAAGTGTGTGTTAAAATATATGGCAGGACTCTATTCTAGGCACTTTTTACCTCATGCAATAATTTACACATAGGATTTACATGCCTCTATAGCTCTTTTCAAGTGAGACTAATGACCAACATGCTCTCAAAATTCATGCTCAAAGAAAAGTCAAATATAGTGATAACATCTCTGAAACAAAACTGTTCAAGCTGAAGTCAGGAATCTCTTTCTGAGCCAGTGTTCTGTAAATGTAGCACTTTAAATGTACACCCATGAATGAGACCACAAAAAAATACTTTAATAAAGTAGTGGCCTAATGACTTGAACACATTGCAACCCTCTCACAATGCTTGCACCTTCAGTTTAAATTCATTCATTCCATCTTCAAAAGACTGCAGTCAGGAGAGATGACTTTAGTATGTAGGTAACTGGATGTTTTCAGTTTTTGATAAGAGAAATTCTATACTGGATGTCAGTTGTCAAGCAGTCACTAGTCTTCCGTCTCAAAAGAAGCAAACAAATTCCAAACAACCCCCCCTCAAAACTTACCTACAAAGTATTTTTTTTTTCTTATTATTATTATGGAAAAGTTTTTAATAGTATTCCATTATTCCAGACCTGACCAAATAGGTGTAGAGGCAGTAAAGGAGTGGATGGTAGCATTGAATCTTCACCTTTATTTTTAAAACTAGAGTAGCATGAAAGCTGTATGCAATATTTGACTGTGCTCAGTATGCTAAGAAGTAAGCAAACATGCTTCTTGCACTGTGAGATGCAGTGGAAAGATGGCTATATATTGTCATAAAAGAAGTACTCTCCAACCTGTTTGCTAGCCAGGACACAATTATCACTGCGATTCCAGTATCTGAAGGGGCCCTACAAGAAAGTTGATGAGGGACTATTTTAGGATGTTGGGTAGTGATAGGACTAGGGGGAAAGGATCCTAACCAGAGGAGGGCAGGCTTAGATTAGATGTTAGGAAGTTCTTCACCCTGAGGGTGTTGAGACACTGGAACAGGTTGCCCAGGGAGGTGGTGGAAGCCCCATCCCTGGAAGTTTTTAAGGCCAAGCTGGATAGGGTGCTGGGCAACCTGATCTAGTGGAAAGTGTCCCTGCCCATGGTGGGGAGGTTTGAACTAGATGATCCTTTAGGTCCCTTTCAACCCTGGCAATTCTGTGATTCTGATTCTTACTACTCTGTGGGGAACTATTTGAAGTCTGCAGGCAACTTCGCTGCATGAAATGTCCCTTACAAACAATATAGACTTCAGAAAGGACCATTCAGCTGCAGTAGGACTAAGCATAATGTAGGCTTTAAGTTTGTCCATAAAGAACCAGATGTTTAGGCTGGCTACAGAACCAACATAAAGCATTTGCAGAGTGGGTTTACTAGTGATTTGACATCACAGGCAACAACAATAAGAAACTGCAGAAGATTAAAACATAGCACTTTTATAAAACCTCAGTACAGATTTTTAAAGCTGCATTTAATGTTTTGACTCACATTGCCCATCTGTTTTCACTGGAATTGTTCATCTAGCATCTTGAAGTGGCTTTGCACATATTACTCAGTTACTATTTTACTCTACCAGCAGCTTGTACTAAACTGCCCTAGCTGTTATATCAGACACTACCCTAAGGTTGTTGGATTACAACCAAAATGACAGTACAAGAAAGAATAGAGAGAAAAAGCATTTTCCCACCTACATGAAGACAGCAAAGTAGAATTTCTGATTTCTTTTTCTTTTCTTTTTTCTTTTTTTTTTTTTAATTTTATTTTAAACCTATTGACAGTCTTTCAATTTACAGAAATTGAAGGCAAACAAGATGAGGTCTTGCAATGACAGGACAAGCGGTAACAGCTTTAAACTGGAAGAGGGGAGATTTAAATTAGATGTTTGAAAGAAGTTCCTTACAGTGAGGGTGGTGAGACATGGGAACAGGTTGCCCAGGAAGGTTGTGGATGCTTCCTCCCTGGAGGTGTTCAAGGCCAGGTTGATGAGGCCTTGAGTAACCTGTACTAGTGGGAGGTGTCCCTGCCTATGGCAGGGGGTTGGAACTAGATGATCCTTGAGGTTGCTTCCAACCTAAACCATTCTATGATTTTATGAGATAAAAATTATTGACAAATACATTTGCTAGCAGAAAGTTTGGTCTCTAAATACTAAGAAATCTTTTTTTGGATGTCCTTCTTTTCTACTGTTTGAAACTTTTCAATCACATTTAAAAGAGGGTCTCTAAGACACTTGCAGCTAGCAAAAGGAATAAAAAAGGGCCAAGTGTCCAACAGGGAGGTTGTGGCTGCTCCCTCTCTGGAGGTGTTCAAGGCCAGATTGGATGAGGCCTTGAGTGAGCTGTACTGGTGGGAGGTGTCCCTGCCTATGGCAGGGGGTTGGAACCAGATGATCCTTGAGGTCCCTTCCAACCTTACCATTCTATGATTCTATGATTGTAGAAACACAAGGGACACAACATTCCACAAAGCAGATGGATTTGAATCCTTTGAGGACAGGCATATGAAGAAGGAATGCCTTCAGAAAATGCTTGTGGAAAAAGCTCTGAAGCCTGTGTGGTGGAATTAGCACACTTGGATGCCTCCCTGTAATGCCTCTATGCTAATGCATGAAGTATGGAGAACACACAGGATGAGCTGGAAATCTGTGTGGAGTTATGACCTCAGTTGGATAATGGAGATGTGGTGGGACAGCTCACATGCCTGGAGTGCTGCACTGGAGGTATACAGGTTCTTTAGGAGAGACAAGCAGGGAAGGTAAGTAGTGCAGTTGCCCTTTAGATGACAGAGAACAGCTGGAATGATTGGAGCCTTCACCCATGATGAGTGAAAATTACTGGAGAGACCAACATGATCTACCATTACAGTCAGTATCTGCCACAGACCTCCTGATTAGGAAGCAGTGGATGATGTGTTCTTCAAACTAGGTAAGGCTTTTAAACAACTGGAAGAAGCCTTACATTCAAAGTCCCTGATGCTCATGGACAGCTGCAACCACTTTGATATTTGCCAGAAGACAATGCAGCAGGGCTCAGGCAATCTAGGTTTCTTGAGTGCATTAAAGAAAACTTCCTGACATAGGCAATTGAGGACTTAACAAAGAAAAATGTTCTACTGGATCTGTTACTTACAAGCAAAGAAGAATTTGTTTGGAACTTGAAACTCATGCAGTCTTAACAAATCCCTTTGAATCTAAGAAAATGCTTTCTCACTGTGAGGATGGTCAATCACTGGCAGAGAGGTTGTGGAGATATTCAGAACTTGGCTGGTCACTGACCTGGGCTACCTACTTTAGCTGACCCTACTTAAGCAGGGTGTCAGACCAGGTGCTTTCTAGAGGTGCCTTCTTAAGTAACTTCTGTTAGTTAACCAAAAAAAAAAAAAAAAAAAAAAAAAAAAAAAAAAAAAAAAAAAAAAAAAAAAAAAAAAAAAAAAAAAAAAAAAAAAAAAAAAAAAAAAAAAAAAAAAAAAAAAAAAAAAAAAAAAAAAAAAAAAAAAAAAAAAAAAAAAAAAAAAAAAAAAAAAAAAAAAAAAAAAAAAAAAAAAAAAAAAAAAAAAAAAAAAAAAAAAAAAAAAAAAAAAAAAAAAAAAAAAAAAAAAAAAAAAAAAAAAAAAAAAAAAAAAAAAAAAAAAAAAAAAAAAAAAAAAAAAAAAAAAAAAAAAAAAAAAAAAAAAAAAAAAAAAAAAAAAAAAAAAAAAAAAAAAAAAAAAAAAAAAAAAAAAAAAAAAAAAAAAAAAAAAAAAAAAAAAAAAAAAAAAAAAAAAAAAAAAAAAAAAAAAAAAAAAAAAAAAAAAAAAAAAAAAAAAAAAAAAAAAAAAAAAAAAAAAAAAAAAAAAAAAAAAAAAAAAAAAAAAAAAAAAAAAAAAAAAAAAAAAAAAAAAAAAAAAAAAAAAAAAAAAAAAAAAAAAAAAAAAAAAAAAAAAAAAAAAAAAAAAAAAAAAAGCATTATCTCCTTGATAACGAATACATAGACAACTGATAAAGAGGTGGTCTTTATTCCTTACACACAGGGATCCTGTATGATTTGTGATATCCTGAGGTGCTCTAATTAGCCTCTGGCTGCTGCCCCAGGACATTTTGCCCTGCTGCTTCTGTTCATACGACTCAGTACAAATGACATGGGTCTCAAATACCATATGGCACCTCAAATGGCACCTAAGTTTGAGTACCTCATTTGTAAGTACCTTAAGAAAGTAAGGTGGGTGTTCAAAAACCCTTGGAACAGACAGAGAGAAGAAAAATATTTTTTTTAAAATAATAGAATTTTTCATGGCTTTAATTTTTAGAAAATTAGTTCATATCTTGTCTGAGATGGTTTAAAGAGCCATGCCCCCAAAACAGTGGAAAGAAAAGCATGAACTTCTAGGATCTTGGCAACAAGGTGAATTTGTGTTATATCTATACAGAGGTGAGGCATTCTTGGAAAAACAAGATGAACTAGACTCTAAATAAACTTTCCCAAAGTAGCAAGAAATGATCTTCTTTATAGAAGTGCTTCTTGTTAGAAAGCATTTAAAATTGAAAAAGAGAATTCAGTATTTTTATCTAAACTATGTATTATACATTGCTGCATCAGGAAAGAAAGGAACACTGTAGTAGCAACATGAAGAAAGTGAAGACTATGCCAGCTCTTTCATTGACACTTTTGTACTGACTCTCAGCTGCTTTATTACTAATTCTGTCAGTAACATTTTGTGCCATTAAGGATTATCTGCAGTACTATGAAACAGAAGGCCTGACCCTGACTACAGCACAGTTCAATTTTGTGGAATGCAGGTTAATCCATCTTGAATTGCACTTAATCTGCGTTAGTAGATTAACAAAATGTATTTTCCTGTTTCTTCTAGATTACATAGAAATGTTTGTAGAGATTAATAATTGACATAGCTCAGAGCTCAGTAACAAAAGCTTTATTGGTTATGATTTGGACACTGGATTGCAACACTGCGTTTGCAATTGACAAACTCTAGGAAACAGGACACAATAAATCAGAAGTCACAGAGCAAAATTAAGGTTTCCAGTCTTTTCCACATGGTTCTCTCCTTGTTCACTTCTGGGTGAATGATTTTATGATTTCTATGTATAATTATGCAACTGCAGGAGAGAAAGTACATATATATATATACATATACACATAATCATGTGTACATACACATATATAGTATTATCTACCACTACCTAGTGCCAAATTCCATCTGGTATAAAAACTGCACCAAAAAAAATGCAGGTAGTTGTGACAGATATGAATATCAGAGATGTTCAAGTCCATATCAAGTTTATGGCAGAAGCCTGAGTATTAAAAACTGAATGGAACTCTTAATTATTTTAGGTACATTTATTCAATCATATAGGGTAGCCAAAGCTGTTTAATAACGCTAGAAAACAATGTGATAGAATAGTACAAATTTAAGCTGTTTAACATATTAGGAAAACTCATTGACAAGTCTCATTCATTCAGTATATATTGTTTCCCTTGCTGAGCACACATCAGTCTCATTAATCACTGGAGTGATTTATGGATGTTCAAAACTGAAGATGACATTTAATAACTGCATCAACAATTGTGTTGCTCAGATAATCCAACTACTTGTTTCTGGAAATCATTATCTGGAACATTTCAACCTTGCTAACTACTCATGTTTGCCATGAGTTGTCCTTATAGATCGCTACGTTATAGATATATTACTTTTAAATGTGTGGTGCCTCATTTTATCTAATTAGTTACACATTTTGATTAATAATCCAGCTCTTACTTTGTAAGAGACACTGGAACTTCACTGAAAGAGAACTGTCAGAAAAATCTCTTTTAAAGTTACGTTTGTCAAAGGATAAATAATCTTTCAGTCTTTCCAACGATAATAAATCTTTGCATTCATTTAAAGGAGCTGTACATATTCCTGTCTAAACTCTGTATTTGACTGTCACAATATTAAGTTATCTGTTTCCATATAACTAAACCAACCAATCTGTTTGTAGAGCTCTTTTCCCTTCCATTCAAATATATTTGCATTTTAGAATAATTTCTGGACTTCTGAAAATCTTGCCATTTTTGCCTTTATTATTTCTTCTTTAAAACAAGAAGAAACTAAACAAAACAAAACCTTTGGGGGGAAAGATTTCAGCCTTTTGCTTGTTATGATCACCTTTTGGTCTTGCCCCAGCACCTGAATAAAGTTCCATGCTTGTCTTCTCACTTACCGTATGAGTAACAAACAAAAAATCATGCTATCCTTCACTTGTCAGTTCATCTTTTGTCACCTAGGAGAACTAGCACAGCATCATCTCTCACTGTTCTGTAGCACTTAGACAAGGGCTAAGCAATTGCATTGAGTAATTCTCCCAGCCAACGCTACCATTTGTCATTCCTCCCTTTAACACTGTTGCTTGCATCTACAGATATGAAAACTAGATTAATACTAATCTCTGTCCTACAGGAGCATTCCTACACCTTTGCCTGAAACCAACCTACTGAGATTTGGTCAATCTAAGTTAAGAAATAAAACTAATGATGTAGCAGATGTCTCCATAGGACTGAGGTTGTAAAATGTGCCTCAGGCATGTGGTCATCCAGACCTTCACTCCAGTTCAGCAGGAACCAGAAATCTTTGAGTATCTCAATTACATTTTTCATTAGCAAAACAGTACAGCAGTTGTAATAGAAACAACCATAAGGACAGTTCATAAAACTGTAGCAATTAATAGGAATAAGCAAAGAAATAGCTAGCAACTATGATTAGAAAGCTATGGCTCTGTAAACTCCAGAGATAGCTAACTATGACTTACAGTACAGAGAGAGAGAGAGCAGATAACATCTCACTGATTTTAACACTGTGCCATAATGCCATATGACTTTGAGTATTGGAGACGTTCTAGCATCTAGGTTAGGATGGGTTTTGGCTTAGTCTGAGGAGCAGGTTTGCACTCCTTGTGAACACTTACACTCCTTGTTACTCAGGACTCTTACACACTTCTGTTTAGAGAAAACAACACTGAATTTTCTAAAATGTCTAGATTATTGCAAATAAAATTTCAACTTTGGGTAACATTTATATATATACATACAAAACGTGGGTTATGGAAAGGTCTAAGTATGTCAAATTTCTTTTTGTTTGTGGTGATTTTGTCGTTGTTTGGGTTGGGTTTGGGGAGTTTTGGGGGGTTGGGTTTTTTGGGTTGTTTTTTTTTTTTTTTTTGGTGTGTGTGTATGGAAAAGCAGAACATAGAGTAAGGAATTCATAAAAAAAGCTGGGGGTTCACTTGGAGAAAGACAATCACAAACATAAAAGAATTCTTTGCACTGATAAAAACTAAACTGTTTCCTAGCAAAAATGAACCACATTTTCTGTGAATGAACATGTGCCTATGAAATGTTCATGAGAGTTTCACCTGCAGATGGCAATGAAATGAATCAGTTACCATTAACTGGACAAGATTGTTACTGTATTTTCATGTATTTTAAGCTTCTGTAAGGTTTAAAACACCAGACTGTATCACATCTTAATACCAGTTGTTTAGTAAAGAATGCTGTTGTTCTGTGTTCTCTCGAATCCAAGAGATAATTCAGTGACTCAATAACAACATTACTACAGTATAATTAATCACTTCCTGACAGAACTAGAAAACCTTTTACAAAGGTTATTTGTATTATTTCTTATTCTGAGAAGTGATGGATAAAATGGAATACATTACAGTTTGGTTTGGGACTTAATTGTCTGAAAAAACAAAACATTTTTCCCCTCTAGTGTCTGGTAGTGGAAATTACAACTGGTTTAGCGCATTTTTTAATAATTATGACATTTTAATTAATTTATAAGAGTGGTTTGGTTTTGTTTGTTTTAATTATGAGCAATATTAAAGACTTGGTTAAGCCTAATGGGTTATTTTGAAATTATTTCCTAGTTAAGAATTAATTCTCAGACACAATTCTCCTACTGAAATTAAGGAAAGTTCTGTTGATTTCAATGGGTTTTGAATTCCTTATTAAAAATCAGAAATGTATTTTCAGAAATTTCAGATGAGTTAAAGTAACATCATACTACTGAGTTAGAGGCAATTCTAGCAAATATAGCTTGGAACTCATAGTGAAAATGAGGATATTTAACTTCTGGAAGTTCTACACCTCTAGTTGTATCAGTACTGTCTACAGTACAAAGCAATTGTTTCTGGGAATGGCTAACACATGTTAAGTTGTAGTCAGAGCCCGTCCACCCATTGGAGCTTGCCTCTGTATGCTTTAAAACTTTAATACAGTGGAGCCATAGATTGATACTGGCACTTGTTGCAGCAGCTAAATTCAAGAAATGAAGAAGAGAAATTCAAAGTGCTACCAGTATCGGTTGTATTTGAGTCCTATCTGATCAATAAAGAGAAAAGCAGGCACATAATCTAGGAATTTAAAGTAGAGCTTTTCCATATGGCGTTTTCCTGTTTGTGTAGGACACTTGGAGAACCAGTAAATGCGCAGCAATTGACCAGTAATTGAACACAGCCAGAACCAGTAATTGATGCTTCGGTCAAAATAGTGACCAGACTTCCTCATAGATCTGAGACCCTATTCTCTGAGTACCTCTGGTAAGTGTTGAACATAATCAGACTAAGCAATGGAATGTTTCTAATTTTCTGTATGGAGCACACAAATCCATAGATTTAGAATCTGTTGTATAAATACATTAAAGTAAAAGCCTTCGTGTGTAAAGGAGACTGGATTTTGGTCCTTCTTGTTAGATCTCTTGAGAGCTGTGTGTGCTTGGAAGCCTTTCTGTTTTTTCCAGACATTTAGTGGAATGCATTATCCCTTTGCATAAATTTTGCCCCAGCTAACTAAATTTTTGAAAGTTCTCCAAACTGGTGTTAACGACAACTTGTAAACATTGTTTTTCCTGTTTGTTTTTTCTTTTTTTTTTAATTTGGTTCGTAGATGCCACAGGCCTGTAGACTATTTCATGCCTAGTCCTTTGACACTACACTGTGCTTTTCCTGTTCAGGCAACTGCCTAAATATTTTTGTGAATTAAAAAATGTTAATGGAAGATATATTCAGGAGAAAGAACTCCTCTATATGATTGATTGTTGTATTACGAGTGCGCATGCAGCCCAGACAGCCAATCGAGTCCTAGGCTGCATCAAGAGAAGCGTGGCCAGCAGGGCAAGGGAGGTGATTCTGCCACTTTACTCTGCTTTTGTCAGACCCCACCTGGAGTACTGTGTGCAGTTCTGGAACCCTCAGCACAGGAAGGACATGGAAATGTTGGAGCGGGTCCAGAGGAGGGCCACAAAGATGATCAGAGGGCTGGAGCAGCTCTCCTATGAGGACAGGCTGAGAGAGTTGGGGCTCTTCAGCCTGGAGAAGAGAAGGCTTCGAGGGGACCTGATAGTAGCCTTCCAGTATCTGAAGGGGGCCTACAGGAAGGCTGGGGAAGGATTATTTACAAGGTCCTGCAACGACAGGACAAGGGGCAATGGGCTTAAACTGGCAGAGGGGAGATTTAGACTGGATGTTAGGAGGAAGTTCTTTCCAGTGAGGGTGGTGAGGCACTGGCACAGGTTGCCCAAGGAGGTCGTGGATGCTCCCTCCCTGGAGGTGTTCAAGGCCAGATTGGATGAGGCCTTGAGTAACCTGTGGGAGGTGGGAGGTGTCCCTGCCTATGGCAGGGGGTTGGAACTGGACGAACCTTGATGTCCCTTCCAACCTTACCATTCTGTGATTCTATGATTCTTCTATGAAGGCAACAAGCAAAGGTGTAAAATTTTGAAAGAAATTCTATATATAGACTTAAATACAACACTAAAGTCCATTGTTCTTTAAAGTGTTTAGCATTCCAGTGTAAGAATGAAATAAAATAGATAGTTTTCAGTTAAAGGGAATATTGGCCAATATGATGGAAACATTCTTGTAACAGTGCACCAGGCTTAATAAAAATGAAGACACTGTTTTCTCAGAGAAGAGCCTTTCAGTGCCCTCTAGCAACCTCAGAAAAACAGGCTTTATGTACATCAAATAATTAATGTCTCTTATGGAATTACAAAGTGAAAGATGTTGCAACTTATTATTTTTAGTGTCCTTTAATGAAGATAATTTCCCTATAGGGAGAAGAGTTCTAAACAGTTTGATGTAATAACACAGAAGATTTTTACTGTGGCATTTACCCATTGCCAAAATCACCGCTAACAGATTACTTTCAAAACCTCAAGAAACAAAAAATCTTACCAAGCTTGAGTGATCTGTAAAAATCTGACGTGTGTTGAACTTTTGGCTAAATAGTGCCAAAGGAAGTATAAATCAAATTCTTTGCCTAAAATGGTTCTTTAACAAAATCCCTCAGAGTTTGCTGTAGATGAATTAACAAGCAATGGGTTGCAGAGGGAGTTCTCTGTAGATGGCAAGCTAATGAATTCTGACAGGTTGAATGGTGCAAAGATAATGGGCTGAGCTGTCCACTGACTGTAAAGCAGAAGCTGATTAAGGTTAAGACTTTAGGAAAACACCCCAACAAGACTGGATCAAAAGGAATGATTTATTTGATTCAGGGCTTGAACTGCAGGGGATAACTTTCTAGGCAGAAGATTGATGTGTTTGTCCAATTCCAGCATCTCAAGTTTCCCACTGGTATCATGACTTGCTACCTAATTAATCATTTTCTAATATTGCCACTCACTCCTCTTTCCCAAATACGGTGGGCCACACAAAATTAGCTTCATCCTCTTAATACTATCTTTGAAATAATTTCAGATTCAGTTAGATACAAAGAGATGTTATTGCATCATTTGTTGGAAAACCTTTTCAAAACAGAGGACCTGAAGTCAGACTCCAGGAGATAAAGCAAGCTAAATAGCAATAAGTTATCAGCCAAAGCACTCTTATACAGTTTTCCTTCCAGAGTGTCTTCTTGCGTATTTAAAATCCAGGCTGATGAAAATTAGACTTTATAGAATCATAGAATAGTAAGGTTGAAAGGGACCTCAAGGATCATCTAGTTCCAACCCTCTGCCATAGGCAGGGACACCTCCCACTAGTACAGCTCACTCATCCAACCTGGCCTTGAACACCTCCAGGAAGGGAGCAGCCACAACCTCCCTGGGCAACCTGTGCCAGTGTCTCACCACCCTCACTGTAAGGAGCTTCCTCCTAACATCCAGTCTAAATCTCCCCTCTGCCAGTTTAAGCCCATTGCCCCTTGTCCTGTCATTGCAAGACCTTGTCAATAGTCCCTCCCCAGCCTTCCTGTAGGCCCCCTTCAGATACTGGAAGGCTACTATCAGG
The DNA here is from genome assembly GCA_013396675.1 of Eubucco bourcierii. Taxonomy (NCBI): domain Eukaryota; kingdom Metazoa; phylum Chordata; class Aves; order Piciformes; family Ramphastidae; genus Eubucco; species Eubucco bourcierii. The sequence goes on along the minus strand of VWZE01013869.1, from coordinate 32,219 downwards.
TCTCCTGGAAGCCTTCTCTTCTCCAGGCTGAAGAGTCCAAACTCTTGTAGCCTGTCCTCATAGGAGAGCTGCTCCAGCCCTCTGATCATCTTCATGACCCTCCTCTGGACCTGCTCCAACTTTATGTAAGAAAGGTGAAAGAACATATGTGAAAATGCTGGATAACTTTTGTTCGGCCTAGAATCAGTAAAAAATACGTAGGGTTTGTTAGGTAGAAAAGAAAGTTTTGCTCCTGGAGGTGTCCATTTGTTTAGCTTATGCGAAAAAACATATTAACTAAATATCTCAGAAACCAGCAATAGAAGAAAAAACATTCACCCCTTCTACAATCATCAGAATGAAAAGCAATTAAAAACATATTTATTTTCTTTCCTTTTTTTTCTGTTATGCTTTTAGATGTCGTTTGCAAATAGCACACCGAATTGTTCTAGACAGTGACTTCTGCAATCAGCAAAGGCTGGATTCTATTATCACTACTGAAGTATCAACAGACCGAGGTGTTTTTCTTGTCATCACTACAAAGACTGGAAAAAAATAATCCACAAACCTAAACCAGAAAAAAGGGAAAAAAAAAAAAAAAAAAGCAGAATCTGAATCTGACGGCGAATTAGGCAAAACACCAAACTTACAAAGCTTTCATAATGAGGTTCTGAAAATGGATCATTAACACCAGTAAGGTGCTGGAAACAACTATCAGGGGGAAAAAAAATCCCAAAACTTCAACAAAAAAAAAAAAGAAAAAAGAGTATATGTTACCACTGTCCAACTATAGACAAAAAAATAAAACCAAAAAAAGCATTTTTCTCAAAAAATGATGCAATAATATTAAACTTTTTTATTTTTTTAAATGGAATGCTAATCTAACCTGAAGCATATACTTCGATCTTCAAGATTTTGCTTCCAAAACTCTGAAAGCTCAGGCAACCAGCATCAGAACAAGAGGACACAATCTCACGCTACGCCAGGGGAAGTTTAGGCTCAAGGTAAGGAGAAAGTTCTTCACTGAGAGAGTCATTGACTACTGGAATGCCCAGGGAGGTGGTGGAGTCACCGTCCCTGGAGGTGTTCAAGGTGTGTTTGGACGTGGCACTTGGTGCCATGGTCTGGTCTTGAGGTCTGTGGTGATGGGTTGGACTTGATGATCTTTGAGGTCTCTTCCAACCCTGGTTATACTGTGATACTGTGATATGCAGATATTTTTTGTCAGAATGTCCAATAAGGCATTTCACATGATCCAGAGTGGGTTTGTAATCACTCAAACTTTTGTGAGAATTTTCTTCATAAAGTCTTATGTGAAGGATAAAGGGCAAGCAAATATTTCTCATTTTACTGGAAAAATGACTAAGTGTTTTTAATCCCTGTATGTGACACAGAAATGTGACAGAGACAGGCCCCTCAGAGACTGATGATAATACTTTTGAGCTCTCTTTATCAATTCCACATGCCATTAGAAACAAGACAAGAAACACTTCCTGTTGAGAATGAGAAAGAAGTTCCTTTGTGCATAGATGCACAGTCTTTACCCCATAACCTTATCACACAGGGCAAAAAAAAGCAGGTATATTTTGGCATATAGTAATGAATTGACCTAGCAGATACTTTTTGGGGTACCTTTGGTAAGGCTGAGGCTGTGTTAGGTAGGATAAGAGGTTGAGCAGGTGATCCCTTGAAATTCCTACAACAGCTGTTTGCCCTCACATCTTTAGAATTCGACATGTTTAGTATTTTGAGAGCTACTCATATTTCATTGAGTGCACAAAAGAGGTTGAAGGGAGATAGAGTAGAACAGATGAAATTTTTTAACTGGAAAAGAAAAAAATGCTGACACATATTTTAAGTTCTCAAACACCTGAAATTATTTAAGGTCACACATGCATGTCCCATTCAAAATCCAAGTGACATTCTAATGTCACAAAACATTTCTCAGCCACTGCAGTCTGTCAGGTAGAAGTCAAACAGCAGTCACTGTGGCTATATAGTTTCCAAATTGTTGAAATACTGATAGGAGACATTTTTCCATTCTGGATACCTACTGTAGAGTTGGAGTCAAAAAAGTCTTCCTGCTTTGTGCAGGTGTTAATGTTATCATTGGCAAAGTATAGATGTCATGCAGATTTGACTTGACGGTCCAACAGGTAATCTCATCTCTTTTTTGAAGAGAGATGATGTTCTCTTATGACAGTCATGCTCTTGGAAATTTTGGCAGGGAAAAATCTGCAAAAAAGTGTCATTTAGCTTAAAAGGCATGATTACTGAAAGGAAGCACTAGTGCAAAACAGTGAAGGTCAAATTTGTCTTTTGTAAACTGTTCACTTGCCTTTAGAAGCCAGGAAAAAACTGGTTACTTAATGACATCAATGAAAGCTCTCATATGAAAAACATTCAAAGATGCAGAAAAACAGATGCAGTAAAATAGATGCTAAAATTGTGGAATAAAATCACCTGGAAATTAACTTTCAAACAACCAAGACAAATAAAGCCCAGAAAATATAGCACTTAAAGCCCCCTCTGAACTTTGGATTGCAATTGATGTGCAGAGCTTTGGCCTGTCAGTACTCACAGAACAGCATCACAAAGTTTATTTTGATGAAAAGCAGCTGCCTCTACTAATATGACTTTTGTGACAATTCAAGCAGCTAAGGATAATCCAAAGGAGAATGTACTGTGCTGGAACTGATTTTGATTTTAGATAAATCCATGGATTTGAGTGACTGGAACATACCAGGCATGTAGATACAGTGACATAAGAAATCTTCCGGTTACTATTGCTAAAAACATGTCTTAGGAACTTTACTTTAAATACTTTGTTTACCAGAAGAGTCAACTCATTTGAGCAGAAAGTGCCTTGAGCACAAATACATTTGTCTCTTCTTCTCAAGTGTAACTGGCACTGAAGCTAATTTTTATCCCCCCTAGATGTTTAATACATCAATCATACCTTGCTTTTGTGAAGGTGTTGCAATAAAATGAGGGCAGAACTATCTGAAGTAACTGAAGTATTCTTGGGACCTGTTGCAGATTCATTAGCAGGATTTTGAGGGTCCTGAATATCTTCTGCTCTCAAAAATATTTGAATCTTAAATTCAGTTTAGACAAGAAAACAAAAAGAAGACAGGGAAAAACAAACAAACAAACAAACAAAAAAAAAAAAAGGAGCAATCTTTATAATGGTTTTTAGTTTCAGGCATGCCAGTAGAGGCATACACAGCTGAAGCCTCAGACCTGCAAAACATTTAACCATAAGTCAGCTTCAGAGATAAGCACTCCCTGACTGGGGCGATCACATCGTGAAAATATTTGGGTTGCAATGGAAATGCTCAGAAAAAGAACAGAGTCTGAAGGAACAACAAAACAAACAAACAAAAACCCACAACAAACAAAACCTAAACAAAAGAAAAAACAACCAAGCCAGCAGTGACCAGCCTCCCCCTTCTTCAATTGTACAAAAAAGGTCATGTGAAAAAGAAACAGAAACTTCAGCAGTCCTCTGTGAGATGACTATATTTGAAAGACAGTAGGAATCAAAGTTTCCAAAAAAGGTCCTTAGCAAACTATAAAGCCTTGCTAAGCTATCCAGGTTTTTCTGAAGCGGACAGAATGGACTGTTCCCCCATCAGTAGTTCCCACAACACAAAAATTCTCTCCATCTGAGGGAGACAAAAAGAAGGTACTTAGTAATAAGACAGAGGTCTAGACCTCTATGCATGCCCATAACAGTATAGGAGGTCCATGTACCATACACCTCTGAGCTGAAAAGTTTATCTCAGGAATATTCCTGCAGAGTTCAACTCTCCTGCTGTTTGCTCAGCACTGCAGTTGAGGTAGAGAGACTGATACTTCCTTTCCACTTCTCAGTTGTTCTGAACTGCAGAGTTCTGGTGTATCAAGGACGCTGATAAGTGGATTGGGAGAGTAAAAGGTGATGCAGAAAATGCACATGGATAAGGCACATTGTAAAGCTCCAGTTTCTGATATTTACCTCTTACTACAGGTGATTTTCATCCATCCTACACAGTAAACAAAGATGTCTAGAGGACTGCCAATCCCAGTGTGCTCTCTGAAGCCTCTACAATGACGTAAAGCACAGTGAAAATACGTAAGGAGTTTTAAATGACATTATATAGAAATACTACTAATAAAGACTTTTTGAAGGGAGCCACTTAAGCTACCTGATAATATCCAATGAAGTCCTGTTTTGGCTTGACTAGGCAGATATTGTATTGAATAAAAAAGTATCACAGCTTCTTATGTCTTGAAATGGAATTTAAATAGGCAAAGATAACACCAAGGGGAGGGCCCAGAAGCAACACCAGCTGCATCTCACTGTCACAGCTGTGGGAGCTGGTAAGCATCTCTTTGCTTGATTTAAAGCATATTAAGGAGGAAACTACAAAACTCTCTGGTATCACAGACAACTCACTTACAACAAAATGTGGGCAATGCCACTGCTATTAAAATATACTGTGAAACTTTTAATTCAATGTAAAAAAAAAAATCATAATTACTGAATTGCCATAATTTTAATAGGGTCATCTTTTCTGGTGCAACGCTTACTACACAGAAGCTCTGTCCATGACAGGGGCAGTGTAGATAAACATGAAATGGCAAATATTATTCCTATTGCTATGTAATTTCATTTCTGTTGTCATAAACATAAGTCTCTTTCATCTTTTCCCTATACATTTTCAAATTAGCAGATAAGGCTCATGGAAATGAAAACAAGAGACTGCTTCCAAATTTGTTCTTTCCTCTTATATTATTAGTGATTTTTTCGGTATTTAAACCACTGCCTATCAACAAAGGGACCACTCCAATGCTGTTCAGAAAATCTGTTTACAGATCCCTGTTTTCACAAATCCCTGAGTCATGCTAACAGCTAAGTTTGTGGTTTAGTCTGTGTGACCTCACTTTCCTCAAGGACAAGATTTTTTTCAGGGGTCCGTCTGATTTGCTGTTCTTTTGTCATAGGGAATATTTGGTTGCTAATCCTAAACTGCAATGAAAAATGTCTTTAATACTTTAATGTAAAATGTCTTTAATACTTTACTGTAAAAAAGCATGCTAATTCTATGATTATAATACTTTGACTTAAGTCAAAGTCACTCGTCTCTTAAAATCAATGGGATAAACACGCGCCAGCAGAAAAGAAACTTGCTAGAAAGTTTTGATGTCTGCAGTCTGTGTGGCAAAGGCCTTAAGAGTATTAGAAGGCATTACTAGCTTTTCTTGGAGTGATTTTAAAATTATGTCATGCCTATATTTTATGACTATTCTACTCTCAGTAGAATTTTTCACAGAAGGATATTCACCGTTGACTGACATTTCAACTTGTTTACAAGGATATAAACAGTTTTATTAGAAGTTTGAAAACTCACAAGCTAACAGTAGCCTGAATTTCTTACTGTAAAACTGGTCAAAGATGGCAACCTGCAGTTTTCTGAACATGAACATGGGTACCAGACATGATAGTCTTAGGAGAAAACAGACAAAGCTCAAAGTAAATCATAGAATCATAGAATGGTAAGGTTGGAAGGGATCTCAAGGACCCCTGCCATAGGCAGGGACACCTCCCACTAGAACAAGTTACTCAAGACCTCATCCAACCTGGCCTTGAACACCTCCAGGAAGGGAGCAGCCACAACCTCCCTGGGCAACCTGTGCCAGTGCCTCACCACCCTCACTGGAAAGAACTTCCTTCTAAATTGGTTAGTTGCCTAAATAAAAAGCATTGTAGACTTTCCCAGCAATTACAGCAAAGTGGCTCTTGGCCAGACTGAGGGATTCATCACCTGTTTCACATATGTATGCTGTAAAACAATATTAGCTTTATTGATATAGGCCATCTTAGCAAGAAGAAAAATGCAACTCAAGCCCATCTTGTGCTTTCAGCAGAGCCTAGTATCTTCTCTGAATTTTCTCATTTCAACAGTATAGAAAGCTAAGGCAAGGTGGTGGAAGAGCTGACACCACTTATTTCACCCAGTAAAATAGAGATCTTAGGGCCAGCTCTCAAAGAAACATCTTGAACTATAAACAGTAGCGCAAGAAATAAGGAAATATGCATTCTGGGGCATATTAGATATTATTTGAACTACCAGATGAGACATGAAAAGTAGAAATATCCAAAAGCTGTATTTTCACTGAAGCTAGTNCTTGGGTGCTAGCAGGGCATGAGGGCTCAGAGAGACAGATGACAACAAAAAAAAAAAAAAAAAAAAAGTAGATTAAATGACATGGCTAAAGGGGTGGACAAAAAGCTAAAAGTATTCACATGAGCTTTTGAACTTTATATCACTAGTAACCACCTTACATGATTAATACAGTGATCTTCCTGATGTACTTAGCTCAAAAAGTTTTAAATGCCATTATACAGAAATGCTGGAAATAAAGACTTCTTTTTTTT
>VWZE01013869.1:8898-25807 GCA_013396675.1 Eubucco bourcierii | reverse complement strand
TTTTTAAAAAAAATTTTTTTTTTTTTTTTTTTTTTTTTTTTGTAAATGGAGCACAACTGATAATATCCAATACCTGTAATTCAGTAAGGAATTATACTGAAAAGACCATCCTGTAGTGGAGCCCAGCAATCAGAGACTCATGAACTCCACTAGATATGCCATATATCTCATGCCTCTCCAAATGGTATCTTGTGAAACAATTCCTGAAAAAAAAAACCCCAAACTTTTCTAATGTTTATCTGTATTGCATCACCTCATCCAAAAACCAACTGGATGGATTTAAATAGGAAATTACCTCAATAAGTGATTATGAAAGAACATCTAGCTACACAGTTTATTTCAAGGCAGTGTTTGGAAAGTGTATTTGACATATATTCTCTGAATAAAACACTTTTGTAAGCAAAATACATTTATAAGAATGGATATTTGGAAAAAAAATCAAATATTTTCTTTCAAAGTTATAATCTTGTAATATGCAGGGTACATTTTCAGAATTTCACAAACAGCAGGAAAAGTGTTTTAAAAATGTTTAGGATGATCAGGNTCCAGCCCTCTGAGCATCTTTGTGGCCCTCCTCTGGACTCAATTATGTACTAACAGACTCACAAATCACTCACAAATGTGCAGGGAGAGTACCAAAATAGAATTTCAGAAACTAATATATAATTATATATAAGGAATATATACAAGAGTCTGAACAACCAAGTCTATATACAGACTGTATAAGCAATGGGTCATGAACGAGGAGGGGGAGGGGGGGAATAAATCACAGCCTGCCATATTCAGAATAAACTGATTACCCAAAAGATAAATTTAAATATTTCTACCCCATGTTCAAAGTGCTACAGAATACATTATATATAAAGTATCTTACTATCCTTCAGTGTATTTAGAGAATGTATTTCTAAAGATTTTTTTTAAAGAGACTTAAGCTAATGTATTGCATTATTATGAATACTCACTTTATAGAGATAATAGGTCCCCCTCAGATAAGGTAATCTGAGATTGTGCCTTTAAGATGTGAAGGGATCCTAAAAGCCTTAGGCAAGATGACCTTAGTGGAACCAACAGTCCAAAATAAGGATGGCTCTTAATACTTTTGATTGAAAAGTTTTACTGTGTTATTTGAAGCTGAAAAGTTTTCTATTTGCTAAGCCTCAATATGCTAAATTAGGCATGCACTGAAAAAAAAAAAAAAAAAAAGCATCCGTCATGGAAAAAAAATCTAATTGCACAGTGCCTGAAATTCTTTGAGGGGACAGGGTCATTCCTGAGCACTGTACATTTGTTATGACTCATGTACTCCTTCAAAATACACGAGTTTCAGAAGAATGAATTTTGGTCAATAGATTCAGAAATACACCTAGAAAGGGATGAACCATAATTAGTTTGAATTTGTGCTGCCAAATATTGTAGCGCAGACTGAAGGCACCCTCCCAACTACAAATTGTATTGATCTTGAAGATCCTAACGTGGCTATTAATAAATAAGAAGAATATTTAAGATAAAATAATCAAAGAGCTGGTGAAAACAAGTTAACTATTCTGGATGAGTAAGATGCATTCTGACAAAAAAAAAAAAAAAAGTTGGAAGAATAAGCAAAACTGGGCACACTGGATACATGGTATTATAGTTTTGGGGTTTTTTTTAATATTCTTTCAGGGACAAAGTCAACTGTGAAATAGTGGAACATTTTGACAAAAGAACTAAGAGAGTAATTCAGGGACATCACAGGCATCTGCACAACAGCTAAGGCCATGATGATACAAACTCAGAGTCTGAGGAAGCACTAAAGAAAGTAGTGACAGAAAGTTAAGCCGGGTCAGATAACATTAAGGACATAATGAAAGAAATCAAATGCATTAACTGTATGTTCTCTCCATGGGAAACCAAGCCGATGACAAAAAAGCTGCAGTCATAGCCTGGTACAAGGCTTTGATATGGCGCAGAGGTGCCGTGGAAAATTATATTCCCTGCCCAGTTATTTTATATAAAGAATTACTTACTGCCCTGCTGAGACAAAAACACTGTTCCAAAATGAAGCTGGAAAATGTTCATAGGAACAAAAGAAAGCATTGAAACAAGTAAATTCAACATCAGAACTGGGATGCTACACACAAGACAGTATTACCCAAACTGAAGTTTGAAAATGTCTTAGGAACTGGGCTTTTGAAATACTGTAGTAAGTGCAATAGGAGACTGACAGTTGTAACAAAAAAGCAATACATTGTCAGCTGAGAAATTACTTACCATTGCACAACTCAAAGAATTTTCAACAAATGCATGAACAATATGTGTCAAAAAAAGACTGTAAAGTCATCTTAGTGTTTCAGTTTGTGTAAGAAGGAGTAAGAAGAGGTCACCATGGTTCCTTTTCTTCTTCAGGTATTTGATTAACCCTGCCTATGGCATTCCTATATACATGAATGCCTATTCCATCAGTACCTTACATCAGCATGTGATCTAATATCTTTCTAGTCCTGGACTAATTTTTGACACTGTTATAGTTCCTTTTATAAAGTATTACAGACTCCAGCAGAACTTGCCAAGCTCTGAAAGCCGAGTATTTGTAAGACCCTTTGGCATTTGTAGCATCCTCAGTTCCAAAGTCAGAGGCCTCATGTTCAATTAGGCTTGGACAGAATCATTTTCATGGAATACACATGTCCTTAAAAGAGAGTCATTACTTTTAACTACAGATATTTCCAGAATTTTCTAAGACTATAATTTTGAAAAAATATATTTGGAATTTTTTGTTACATACTTAGAAAAGCCTAAATCTTCTTATTTCATTATATACTTCTGTCATCTCTTTTTTGTTGTCAATATATACATTACTATTGCTCAAATTGCTTTCCAGTATATCAAAGAAAACATCTGGGACACAAACTATAGTCAGATGTGTAAGTAAAAGTCCTTGGTGACATAAGAAGCTTGCAGTGATTTTTCTTTTTTCCAGATTCACAAAAATAACAAATATCAGGTGCCAAGAGGCAGGCTCAAATTTATTCTACCATTTGCTCCATTTATCTAAGACTCATTTCTAGACTCATACTAATTGTGTATGGTGGGTTCTTTTTTTGTTTGTTTTTGTTTGTTTGGGGGTTTGGGGGTTTTGTTTTGGTTTTGGTGTGGTTTGTTTTTTGTTGTTGTTATTCAGTGGCCATAATCCAAAACAGAACTTGGAACAGCAAAAAGCAAATAATATTTTTCAGTAAATCCTTCTAAGACACTTGCAAAGTAGTACTGCAGATCAGATGGCTTCAATATTTTTTCAATTAACTGTAAAATTCTTGTATTTTGAATTTTTTTTTTTTTACCAAAGTTATGTTATTGTTATTTCACAATGATTTTTAAGCTGAAGGGATTTGATGTAGAGGCAGAATAAATATGAAGTGCTAACATGTAATTTTTTTAATCATTGTTTCCTAAATGCAGTCACAGTTTAAAATTTTGCAGATGTGACAGATTTAATGTTGAAAACACATGCAGAAAAAATTGCCCAAGCACTGCAAAAAGCAATAGAAGCCAATGGATTTAACTATTTTCTACAATGGCACCATGAAAATCGTAACAATAAAGCATGATCTATAAAGGAATCTAATGAAATTTAAGGAATTACAAGCTTTGTCTAGGAACAAATATAGAAGGAAAGTCATGACAGATAGAAGGAAATTAAATAGTACTAAAGGGAAAGTCCCAAGGAGAACAAGAAATAGAGGTCATGCACAAAAATGTTCAGAAATTTAGTATTTGATATATTGACAGGGACTGAAAGGAAAGGTCACTTCTGAACTTCGAGTATGAACATAGTCAATGAAATCTACAGAGGGCTGGGAATATGGTCGTAGAAGACAGTAAGGAAAGAGAACTGATGTCCTTTTAAAACTTCTATAGAAGATGTTTTAAGTCTGATCTTCTGAAGAAACACAAATAACAACACTGGAGAGCTTGCTCCTGTTTGTTGTCAAAGGGCTGAAAGGCAACTTAAAACTGCTTTAAAACTCCAGAGAAATAAAGGGCAAGAGAAAATGGCAAAATGAGCTATGTCAGCTTTGCATTTATTATTCAGTACTTTAAGTATGTTGGATAATATACAGTTTAGTTCTAGTTATGAGCGGCAAAACGTAACATCATCATTCATGAATAAGTAAGAGAATTTAATCAAAAGTATTCCTTTAATATTGGAAAGTAAAATAGTCAGAAGCCTGGTGGAATGAAGATGTTCTAAGAGAGGAGGTCTTTCTAGAAAGTCTCCTTGTGATAAGCATTATAATGGGGTCCAGTACCATGCACCTTCATCTCTCAGGGATGGTAAAGAAGCATCCTTGAAGTAATGGTACAGTTCTCCATGGTGGACAAATATAATTTCAAGTAGAAGCTAAAAACTGGCTAAAAACTAAGTTGGAAACTAAGTTGGGTAATTAACTTCAGGTCAAAATAAGCCAGAGTACTTACCAAAAATCAGGATACTTGTCAAACAACATTAACTGCAAAAAAAAAAAAACCATCTCAATCCAAAATATTCTGTGCTCAGAAGGTTCAAATTTGTTTTTCAGGAGCAAGAGAAATAAAAGGAAGAAAGAAAAGTATGAGAGACAGCAGCACCATTTTGAGGCTGCCAGCTGAATGACACCCTGATGACAAAAATCCCCTTGAATGCCAAAGTTTGCAGTGAGGCCCTTTCCACCATGAGTGACATACTGCAGCTGTAACCACCGAGTGGGTTGTGCGGCTTTCAATCCTGAGAACAGTCTCCGGCAGGACAGACTGACTCCAGACGTAAGTAAGCACATACGCACACATGCACAGTGAAGTAGCTTCCTTCTAATAACTAATTCCACACTTACACCTGTGAGAGGAAGGTTGGTTTCAGGAATACTGCCTAATTAGTGCCCTACTATGGCTGACATATTCATTTAACTTTTCCAGTTACACTCCATTCCTAGCTTACTGGCTCATTTGACTTTTTTTCTTATCTCAGGAGAAGCTCAGAGTTCCTGAATACAGATGGCATATTTTTTTTTAATTCAGAGGTGATCATTAGTCAGTCCTTTAGTTCCAGTAACATTCCAGCATACTAAAAATGTCTTTTTTTTTGTGTGTTTCAAGAAAAAGCAGTTGGTCACATGCTCCATTTGTACGAATGCTCCTACAAAATAAATTCTTAATAAATAAAATTTATTAAGAATAAAATTCTTAATAAATAATAAAATAAATTAAAATTTATTTATTTTAAAATAAATAAATAAACTGCAAGAGCTTTAGGAACTACAAGAGAAGACCTGCTGGAAAAGTTTACAACGAAGGGATGCATCACCGTTGTCACAAATATACCAAACAAGCACCAATAAACAGCTTGCAAATTCTACATCCATTATGTTCCTTCAACTTAGTGTATTTGCTCCCTTTTATTTTTTTCCATTCATACTTGTACATTTACACATTTGTCACATTCAGCCACATCTTCACGGCACATTTTAGATAATCATTGCTGCAAAAAGTATGTTACGGGGTACTCCAAACCCATTCTTCCCCCCCCGTCCCCCCGTCCCCCTGCTCCATCTCAAGAGGTTTGAATTAGGGGAAGAAGAAGGTGCAAAACTGTTTGCCCCTCCCCGCTCTTGTGGGCTTGAAGGGGTGGACAGCAAAAGGCGTCCCTTTCCACACGTGTGCTGACTCGTGGGAAAGCCCGCGCTGGAATCGGCTGGCGATGGGCTGGATTCTTCGTGCCCAATATATACAGCAACAGATGCGTTGTCTAGAAGATTATAAATAGAGTGAGGAAAAAAGCACAGTTCCCAGTTTTGCACCGTTCCTGCTTCGGCGCCGTTCTGTGCAGTTCTGCTCTAGTCCTGCTCTTGCACAGTGCCGCTCCCCCACAAGTCTGCAAGTTCAGCAAGTCCTGAGGTCCATTCGAGAGAGAACAGTCAGTGGCACCTGGACCTGGCTTCTCTCAGACCACATGGCATGCTGACTGCCTTGCTCGCTACTCCATGCTGGGAAACATGGCAGGAGTTTGGTTTTATCCCTGTGCTGCTAGGACTGCTCCAGTCCACGATTTTTGCTTCATGGAAGCTGTGTCTACAGACACTTTGACTTCAGTGGTTTTTTACTCATCAGACTTTGCCGCGTGGATCCACAACATGGATATAGCTTGCAGTTTCAAAGGCTGCCGCAGAGAAATTCAGCAGGGATCATCACTAAATTCCTACTTCACCTCCACGAGTAAAACCTGCTGTTCCCTAGGTTCTCTGCTCAGCCTGATTTACAAGTGGGGTAGAGCAGTCTTGTAGCTTAGCCTTTTCCATTTTCTGGTTTTCCTAAATTACTAAACTTGCCCACAAGCATCCTTTTGAAGATTTCATGACCAAATTAGAACCTGTAAATAAACCTTAACTAGTTCTGTATATGGTTTGGGGGTGTGACTTTTTGGGAAAATAAAAATAATTCTATTTTTATGATTCCTGCCTCGGCCAATTAATCCGTAACCAAATCGCAGTATGAACAAGGTGCAAATGCAAGCTTTGCACAACTGTATAAACTCTAAGTGTGCATCATAAATTCTTACCAGGAATAACTGCAAAACAAGCTCTCAATCTTCCTTTTGAAATGTGAGCATTCATAATGCTCCTCACTATTACAGAGTATATGAAAAATAGCCTTACAGAATGTGTAATGGATCCCAGAAGGGAGAGAGTGAAGTCAGTAACAACTCTAAAATAAGACCCTTTCAGGCAAAACCTCACAGAGCCATCCTCAATGAATAAAATGCAGGCATTGAAATAAAAAGAAAAAAACAGCAAGAAAAAACAAACAGACAAATCACCACCAAAAAATCCCCAAACTAAAACCAACAACCAAAACCAAAACAAACAAAAAAACCCCACAAACACAAAAAACCCCAACCCCCCCAAAAAAAACCCCAAACCAAACAACAAAAACCCCACAACCACCAAAAAAACCTCAACAATTTCAGCAGCAGTTAACAACAGCAAAAAATTGTTAAAAAAAATTAACAACAGCATGGAGTGATTCTTCAATGCAGGAGTGGTTACTTTCATCTGTCTTCAGCATAATACCCCATGGGTGTAGATCATGCGGGGAAAAAAAAGGTGCAGATGTCTGATGAACAGAAGTAAAAAAAAATTCTAGGAATGTCCAAAAGCAATTGAACAAAAATGGGTGTGTTTGGTAGATCCAAAATGTTGTTGTGGGAGAAGACAATCTATGAACAAGACAAGTATTATGCCATATAAACTAGGAAAATAAAAGGCAGATGTCTGGCAACCAACAAAACATTCATAGTTCAATCTTACCAGGTACTGCAGAAATTGGCAGTAGTGGGATATGCTGAACAGACTCTAAGAGAAAAAGGAATTGGAAGGGCTGCAAAAAACACGAGTAGGATGTACATACATTTGTCAGAGAAGCTGGAAAGGAAATCCCCAATTACTTGCTAAAAAGAATGTTGAAAAACCTTTGCTGCAAGAAAGTTCAAGGAAGTTTGACTGCATCTTTTCTGCTGTACATTAGGTATTTAACACAAGCTAAGACACAAACTTGGTTCTACTGTCTTCTCCATACTTACCAGTACACAGAGGAGACAAAAAGCTGTTCTACTCTGCCTGATGAAGATTTCTGTGTTAACTGTAGTCCTGGACACTTACAGGCAGAACGGTTAGAGTGGAATGAGCGCTGACAGTGAAAAGCTATGTTTAAATGACACTCACTGATACAAAAATTACAGTAACACTGAAGGTGCCCTCATTTTGTGCCATGAACTAAAGCCACCACATGCACCTAGGTGGAGGAAAGATAAGGAAAGACTATTGTCCCTTCTTCCTGTCAGACATGCTGAATGTCATTTTCCTTCACACAAGAGTGTGCTTATTCACGAGCAATATACAAAAATAAAGAGTTACAATGTGCCAATGTATGATGTTTTAATGGAAAAAAAAAAAAACAAATCAAAGAAAATGAAAAGACATTTTCTGAAAAAAATATTCAAATAATTAGAGGAAATATTTCTAGATGCAGCTATGCATAAACTCAAAGTATATCACAAAATGAAACAAAATTTCGTACGAATACATTGTGCAGCATGGTAAAAGCCAGCGGGATTACATATCACAGTATCACCAAGGTTGGAAGAGACCTCAAAGTTCATCAAGTCCAACCCATTCCCACAGCCCTCAAGACCAGACCATGGCACCAAGTGCCACGTCCAAACCCACCTTGAACACCTCCAGGGACAGTGACTCCACCACCTCTCTGAGTAGCCCATTCCAGTAGCCAATGACTCTCTCAGTGAAGAACTTTCTCCTCACCTCCAGCCTAAACTTCCCCTGACGTAGCTTGAGACTGTGTCCTCTTGTTCTGGTGCTGGTTGCCTGAGAGAAAGTAACCTCCCCCTGGCTACAACCACCCTTCAGGTAGTTGTAGACAGCAATAAGGTCCCCCCTGAGCCTCCTCTTCTCCAGGCTAAACAATCCCAGCTCCCTCAGCCTCTCCTCATAGGGTTTGTGCTTGAGGCCTCTCACCAGCCTCGTTGCCCTTCTCTGGACATGCTCAAGCACCTCAATGTCCCTCCTAAATTGAGGTGCCCATTTATGCTTTAACATGAATGTGTTAGTATATATCCCCCAAACAAGAAAGAGGCAATGCTAAGAAAATCCTTAGCAACAGGTGTTGAAATGCTTTGCATCGTCAGCATGGGAGAATAAGATGAGTTTGTGAGGCATTGCAGAGAATCTCAATAGATAGGAGCTGACCTTGCTAAGAGGTTTGCTATTGATTTCAGTAAAACTAGATTTCGCTTTTAGGGAAGGTATTTCCAGAGATGAGGCATACTCTTAGGAGTAGTGCTCTCTCACAGAAGGGGAAAGGTTATTTTCTAAATAACTTAACTGAATTTTATACCCACCTTCTTTGCACTAGCTTAATGACACCCAAGAGGTGATGCTTTTATTCTCACTAATTACATAATTAGAGAGATGTTAAGTAATATTAAGTAACGTTGGTACAATAGCAAAAGTACATAAACTGACAGAAGATACATTTTGGCAGTGTGAATACCCTGCTTGAGACGGAATAAGGATAAAAAGGTGTAACTTAGGATGAAAGGTGATTCTGGAAGAATCTGTATGAATGCTATTCCTGGAAATTGGATTTGATGATAGAGAAGCCCCCTTTTAAACCTTTGTTCTAAGTCAGAGCTAATACAGAGGTTCGGGAAAGGTTCAAAGATGTAATGTAGCATAATGGAAATGTGGGGAAGAACATAGGTTTTGTAAAGTTACAATTATGTGAACTTTCTTCATTACAATACATTAATATATTCACAGAAGGTAGACCCCAGAATTACACAGCCAGAGATAACATGGAGACATACCTTTAATGTAAATAATTATTATGACTAAGACAGAACATATTAATGCAAAATACATATAAACTGCTAATAAAAATAGGTGAGTTTTTTATTTACATCCCATTACTACTACTTTCAAAATGAAACAAGAATGCAACTGAAGAAACAGATTCCTTTGCAATTTTGCAATCTTTGATTCTTCATAATCACAGAATCACAATGGTTGGAAAAGACCTTCAAGATCGTAACGTCCAACCATTGTTATAAGCACCATATCTAGACAGCTTTTAAATACATCCAGGGATGGTGGTCCAACTACTTCCCTGGGCAGTCTGTTCCAGCTTTTGATAACCATTTCAGTACAGAAGGTTTTCCTAATATCTAACCTAAACCTCCCCTACTATAATTTGATACCATTTGCTCTTGCCCTGTCAGTTATGACTTGTGAGCAAAGACCAATACCCACCTTTCTACAACCTCCTTTCAGGTAGTTGTAGAGAGCAATAATGTCTTCTCTCAGCCTCCTTTTCTTCGGCCTAAAAAAACCCAGTTCCCTCAGCTGCTCCTCACAAGACTTATTCTCAAGACTCTTCCATGGACCCACTCCAGTACCTTGATGACTCTTACACTGCAGTGCTAAAACTGAACACAGTACTCAAGATGTGGCCTCACCAGTACAGAGTAGAGCAGGACAGTCAGCATTCTGGTCCTGTTGGGTACACAGCAGGTCCTATATTTTCAACAAAATCCAGTCTCAAAGTAAGCCTGTGAATGTTTTCACTCAAGAAAAATAAAACAAAGCAAAAACACCTCAAAGAGTTCTGAATGAGTATAAAAGGGTATTAAAATTCTTCATTTTATGACTGACACTCTCGTGTTTGACTGAAGGAGCAAATAATGGCTGTTAGTGAAGAAAGTTCAGATAGAGTTACCAACTTTTCAATATCTCTAACACAGTAATATCCATACCCTAACCACATTGGGCTAAGAATACTCCTTCACCTCTAAAAATGAAATTGTTTCTTTTCTCCCAGACACAGATAGCAAGATGTATGTGTTGTTAAAAACAAGTAAGACTAAGGAGAAGAAAACTGCTCATCACTCAGTCTGGGAAATGGGAACATCTAATGGAATCTGTAAGTACTACTGGGGAGGAAAGAACATTCATAATTCTTCCCAAAACACACATGAAAATAGGTATCCCACTGAAACTTCTGTATGGTGTGACTGGATACCAATCTGCAAGGCTGATGCCAGGTACTCATGCCCATTCATTATTCTGGCCAATGGCTACAGGGATGACCACCTCACATGGCTGAATATCATGGTACTAATAGGTGCACCATAACGACATTAAGCTAATGGTTGGGTGAAGAAATGGACAACAAACACCACCCTAGACTGTCCTCAGACGATACCAAGCACCCAGGGAGCCAACTGTTGTCAGCACAAAGCAGAGTATCTTTGCTTCGTAACCTCTCCTTGAAGACCCATTAGTTTTGCTAACCTTGCACCTGCACCCCAAAAGAAACATTAAAGCGATACAAAAGAAACAGATCTTGTATTTCAGCATCACCCATAGAATCACATGTACATTTCATGTAAAATGGTGTTTCTCTAAGCCTAAATGGAAAAGTTACATATTCTGCCCAACCTGCACACCAGAATTCTGGTGCTTGACCACACACAGCGGTGGCTGAAATCAGCTGTTTCTATTCTCTGTTCTGTCTTAGAGAGCAGGGAACCTTAGGAGTAAGGGTTGATTGGAGTGCCTGGGTGAAGCATTGAAGAACTTTTTTAGAACTTGAGCAACAGAAAAGATGAAGCCTTCCATGGTCAAAAAAACCCAAACCCAACCTATTCCCCCTCTTCAAAAACAAGACAATCTAATTTGAGCCACTAACTCAAGTATAGGACCCTGTGAGACAATCAAGACCTGTATTTTTAGGATAATTGATAAAATAATAGCTACTCTCCAAAACATTTTTCTAGCTATATGACTTGGTACTATAACTTATAAGATGAAAAAAAAAAAAAGACCTTTGAAATGAAAAAAAAATGGGAATCTTTCACATCTGGTTCAAGGTGTTTCTTCAAGGAAGGGGTATACATTTACTTTCTCTTTATGAATAGCAAACATCGCTACAAAAAAAAAAAAAGGACATAAAACTTTCTATATTTACCTGTCAGTACTGCCACAAAACTATTTAGATGCTACAGAAGTCACTATCTCAAAGCTGTAAATAGATTAACTAATTATACTTTACTTTCTGCTTCATTTGAAAAAGATTAAAGTTTGCAGCAGGCTTATGTGTATGTGAGTATATTGGTAATTTTTTTGTGTATATTTTATCTGTACTTGAATCCAAGAAGGATTTCAGATCTTTTTTTCACTCATGCAAGTTAGGAACCTTGATTGTCCTTTTGAACTGTTATACTGCCCATGTTGTGACTTCAGGAGGGCCGAATGTTGAAATAACACTTCTTTAGTAGCAGTGTTTTTATTATAGTCCCAAGCGCTTCTTCAATACACATTAAATACAACTTTATTTGTTCATTAAACAAGTAAACACTAGAACATTAACAAATTGTTTTCAGCTATCCTGAAGAATTCTCAGTAGCTATTGTTTTCCTGAAACAGAGTTTGGTTAATCATGGAGTGGAAAACAGGGAGTGTGAGTGAGTAGAAAATGGGGAATGTGAGTTTGAGGCAGACCACAGATGTGAGTAGAAGAAAACACTGCCAACAGCAAGGGTAATAAGGTTCTTAATGAGGTTACAAAATTAAACTGTGCTATGTAGCATTGAACTGACACTGCAACATTTTTATGGCCCTAGGAAAACAAGCCTCATCATACAGACAGAATGGACATTGTCACATCAGCAGTGGATGCCTGCTGTTGGTAGAATTCTCTGTCACTAAACTAGACTTGCTGATGATGTCTCATGCTAGAAAGACATGAAATTAGCTATAACAAGACAGAAAAGTGGATAGTGTAAAAAGCTAAATAGAAGAGAGATAAGAGAAGCAGAACAGAAATTGCCAATGGAAATAAATGAATTAATGAGAAAAAGGGATAGCTCCCAAAGAATAACCTAAAAGTAATAACTAGTGTATAGTGCATCAGCACTGTTGTCTGCTGGCAGAAGCAAATTAGAAAAAGCAGTGTTTCTAAAAACTCCAGAATGCAGAATCTTGCAGAAAGAATAGGTGAGTTTGGCAGACATTAGTAAGAAGAGTATTAATTTGAAATACTCATCCTACCTTTGTTCACTGACACCGTGCCCTTTGAGCGGGTTTCTGACGTAAATCTTCAATTCAGTAAAATATTCAATCAAACCCAGTCTGAGGAACAGCTTTATTTAAACTGCATTTTTATACTCAGTGTTATTAAACAATTGGAAAAGTTCATCATCTCCACTAGACATTTTTGCTTCTCTGAGACAGCTTACCATTTTTAATACTGGAAGTTATTCATGTTTGAAATAATGTTCAGTCATCAACACCTCAGTTTTCATCAGAACCCTGAATCTGTGCTACAACTTGGTCTTCTACAGGTTATCTCTCGAGTCAAATATTTGTTGGGCTACTCATCTCTGCAGGGCACAAAAAGGCATCCAAGGTTCACCTGTAATAAAAACAATGATTCCATTAGTCTGCATTCACCACAGGAGTTTAATTTATTAGACAAAACAATCTTTAATAGAATATTTAGCAATATAATTTTAAAACCGAACAAAACCAAAACATCATCAAGAACAATCATATTCTGAAAAGGCTGATGAGATCCCCAGTCTGATTATCAAAAGATAATCCCATTCTTGAAATTTATGTTCTAGAAAATGCACTAGGAGAATAACACTCTCCAATCAGATTCTTATACTGCTCAAAGGAATGCCCAGGGTCAATTTGAAAAGTCTCCAAAATAAGACTCTTACTGATAGATCTCATCCCTCAGTTCTGCAACGGCTGCACTGTTTACAAAGAGTGAAATAAAAAAAAAAAAAAAAGTTAGTTGCTGTACTCCTTAGATCTTCCAGACCTAATGCAGCCAAGACCGATTTAGCATATAAACATTGGGTTTTCCCTTTTTTCACTGTCATCTTGTTCAGAAAAGTAGGTAACACACATAGGTAAATTTAAGCATGTGTGCAGTCCTAGTGAAGTTAACTGCATCTTGCTGCTGAGGACCCTGGCACCTCACCAATGTTAGGCTTCCTTTCTGCCTTCTTCACTAGTAACAAAACCAAGAGTTTTAGCAGCAAAACAATTGGGTGAAAGACAGGAAAAACTGGTTAAAAGTACAAAAACTCAAATGCATCTAGCACAGAACAGAGATGGATGAGAAGGGAGTGAAAGAGCTTTCTGCCCTAATGTGGTAGGTGCTTGGTTACCAGCTTGGCATAAGTCCTTGGGTTATCCCAACTTATGTCAGGTGTAAGCAGACAGCACAGGCAGAGAAGAGTGAGTGTGAAACTGATGGGGCTCCCTTTTTGCCTGCTGCAGGCTCCCTTCCAACACAGGAGGCTGTTGGAGTGGTAGTCAGGGCACCTTTGGACCTCTGCACATAAAGCACCCAGGAAAAAGCAAAGTCATCAGGCCAAAGAGAATGTTTCAAAAGGAAGAGAAAGAAGAGCAAGAGGTGTAATAGCACTCAAGAGAGTTTTCTTTATTGACCTGAAGAATGGTCCAGTCCTGCAATCAACAAGTACCCAAATATCCCTCATCACCAAAATGCCAGGTGCATGTTAACTGACATTTCAATGTAACAAGTGGTAAACTAATCTCCACAAAGACCTGCAACTGCACCCTCATCTTGTTCTTGATGCATTGTTTTTTCTTGGTGTGGGTAACAACAAAGGCATAAGGACACTAACAGTCACTAAATTTGTGTATATTCCATAAATCACTCCAAATGACCTCTTCAGTTTTCTGAGATGCTTTAATCCAAGTTTCAACTAAAGACTCCACTTGTTGCAAAAAACTACTACTAGTCCTTTAATACATCTTCCCTAAGGCTAGTTGTTTCATGTTTCAGGGTAGAACTGCTGAATGAACTTATTTCTGATCTATGAACATTAGCAACGGAAAATGAGACACATTAGAATGATTTACATCAATTTTTTTAATTATCTTATTTTTTAAAAATTAATTATTCAGGAAAGCACATCAGTTTAAAGTTCAAGCTGTGTGAATGTGCTATCAAGATATGGGTATTAAAATCCTTATGCCTTGAATGTTTCCCTTGAACTTTGTTTCAAAGTTAAAAGATCACAGACATCATAAACCAAATTCAGTCTTTGTGAAGGCCAGCATGAAATTGCAGCTGCTCCCATCAGGACTGAATTGTGTCAGGCGCCTGTTAGATTACAAAGCCACCATTTAAAAAAAAAAAAAAAAAAAAAAAAAAAAAAAAAATTAAAAAAACAAAAAAAAAAAAAAAAAAAAAAAAAAAAAAAAAAAGTAAAAATTAAACCAACCAAAACAAAACAAAAAAAACACCCAAACAAAAAAAACCCAAAACAAACCCAAAAATAAAACAAACAAAACCAGACCAGAATTATGAAACTCATTACAAGTCAAGTACATTAAATAAAAGAGGATCCTACCAGTTGCATCATCAGCTTCTGTGTCTAGAAGAGCATCTACTGAAGCCATGCTTGTGACTATGAAGGAGTCTGTAGTATCAGACACTCCTCGCTTGCTGAGACAAACTTCTTTGAGATACTGACATCTCTGCTTTGATCAGTGTCTTTTACTAACCTTCTGACTGTCAGGAAGGTTTGTTGAGTAGGTTTCTAGGCCTTCCTACTGTTCCCCAGAGCACTTTTTAAATCATAGATCCACAGGTTCAATTTGTAGTTATCTTCCAAAAATATTTATATAATAGAGAGTGGGACAGAGATGAAAGGTGTTTTCCCCCACCAAATCCACATTTTTGGTAAAGTGTTACATACTCCTTATTTCTGTAAGGACTCTCTTGCAAAGAAGAAAATCTTCAGTGAGATACATTTTCTTCAGGAGGTATCTTCTGTTCCTCCCTGACCTTTTTTTCCAGTGGAATTTTCATCCTGTGTCCTTTTTCCTCAATAAATGTGCCAGCAAAAGGCTTATTAATATCAGTTGTAAAATCAGAGGGGTTTTTTTTCTTATTACAGATCAGTAGATAGCTGTAACTGTCTTCATAACTAACAAGTTACAAATTAGTATTGTATGTATAAATCAGATTATTTTCAACATAATCTCTTCCTCAATAATCTGAATTAATCTCAACAAGATTTAGGAAACTTTCTTCTTCATACCTACAAATACTAGGCCAGAATTTCCTATATAGTTATGCCTTGTCATAAATTTACACATCTGATTAGCCCCTTCCTAATTCAACACCAAGCTTAAGTCATGCTCATATAAGTAGTTACACCCAGGCATAGTTTCTGCAGGATTAGTCAAAAACACTTCACACAACTCTGAAGCGTATTAATTATGTTCTTTCCAAAGTTTCCTTTTATCCATATGCTAAAAGTAAAAAATAAAAATCTTTACTTCAGAGAAAACAAATACTTTACAACTTTTAAATTTTGGGGTTTTTTTTGCTTGTTTGTTTTTCCTAAAAGGGAACATAAGCTATTTCCTGTCCTATAGGATGTACCTACTTGTTCTAATTCTTAACTTCAGAGGGTAAACCAGTATCTAGTTCAGGCTCCAGCCTAAAACAATTAATGTTGAGAAGAATGCTCTATTCTCTTAGCTGTGGGAGGTAACTGTTGCCAGTTTGCTGCAGCTCTTAACAACCACTATGACAGAAAAGGCAAGAACAAGAAATGCAGTGTGAGCAAGTGAACACGTGTTGGGATTCAAGAGGGATTACGTGAGATCTACAGCAGAGAATATGCACATGTATAGAGTCCAGTGATTCAGTTATGTTTCCTGAAAACAGGCATCATGTTTCTTTCAGGCTTAGTACAAGACATGTCTGTATTTCAAACTCTTCCCATAAATTCTGCAGTATATATTTAGTAATTAAGGGGGAGCAGAATACCTTCCTTTCCCCTGGAGTAACCCCAGTAATGCACCTATCTCAAGCCTTCCTCTCTCCATCTGAAAATCTCCCAGGGAACGGGGGTAGTAAAGCACTGACTTGGACTTCTGGAGTCTGATCTCCTTTCAAATACAGGGTTGCAGTGTGTAACCCTGCCATGTTCAGTGAATGAATTTTTTTGTCAATGAAAGCAAGAAAAGAATACAACTTTAAGAGTTTATGCAAATGGCAATCATAAGGAAAAAAAGAAATCAATTCGTTAGTCTTTTTTTTTCTGATCCTGGTGTTGGTATTCCACCGTGGCTGAAACGTACAAGACATCTGAATTACCTGACTTAACCTCAGAAAGTAACAAGTGCCACTGTTTGCCAGAGTCCAACAAAAGATACCTTTATTAGGCTAGATTACAGCCAATCTCAGGCTCAGGTTCCCCCTCAAATGATTTTTAAACCATTACCTAATGAACTTAGTGGAATTATAGTGAAGAAGCTGACAGTTG
>VWZE01013868.1:41580-55963 GCA_013396675.1 Eubucco bourcierii | reverse complement strand
TGGGGCTCTGCAGCCTGGAGAAGAGAAGGCTTACAGGAGACCTTAGAGTAGCTTTCCAGGGACTATTTACAAGGTCTTGCAATGACAGGACAAAGGGCAATGGGTTTAAACTGGCAGAGGGAAGATTTAGACTGGATGTTAGGAGGAAGTTCTTTCCAGTGAGAGTGGTGAGGCACTGGAACAGGTTGCCCAGGGAGGTTGTGGCTGCTCCCTCCCTGGAGGTGTTCAAGGCCAGGTCGGAGGAGGCCTTGAGTGAGCTGTACTAGTGGGAGGTGTCCCTGCCTATGGCAGGGGGTTGGAACTAGGTGATCCTTGAGGTCCCTTCCAACCTTACCGTTCTATGATGAGCTTTAAGTTTTTTGCCTCTACTGGTTCTTTTAAAGGAAGGATATTTTTGAGGTAAAGGAATGTCTTTGCAACCAGGGTAACTTTGAAAGTTTCTATTAATTTAAAGAAAAAAATATATTTTTAAAAATAGATTCTCTCTTTTTACTGATCTTATTAGTTCTTTCCTTGCCTGTTTCCTTGTTACCTTTCATATCAGATCCTCAGGTGTATCTGCTTGGTTTTGTAACGATAACTATGGAAATATAATTGAGAATTAGTCAACATCTTGTCTTTTGTTTGCATTCACAGAGTTTTACATGAATTTTACCTTACTGTTATCTTCACAGGTACACAACTTGCTTAAAGGAACCAGAGAAGTGATCTTTTCTGTGCTGGTTTGAGGCTAATTGGAATATTTTAATGAGAGAAAGTAGGTCATTGGATGTAAAAAGAAAACAGTGATAAAGTCCGTATCTTTCATTGGCTAATAGGGATAAAAAGCCAAAGTGTGAAATATTTAGTCCTCGCTGCTTCTGAGCACATGTTCTCTTGTGAACTTTGCTCTGGTCTGGTCTCTTCCACTAACCTTGGCTGACCACATAACACTGGATAATGAACCTTACTGGTTGTTTTTCCTGTCTGAAAGAGCCCTGTACTCTGCACTGGTTAGGCCACACCTTGAGTCCTGTGTCCAGTTTGGGCCTCTCAATTTAAGAAGGACATTGAGGTGCTTGAACATATCCAGAGAAGGGCAACGAGGCTGGGGAGAGGCCTCAAGCACAGCCCTAAGAAGTGAGGCTGAGGGAGCTGGGATTGTTTAGCCTGGAGAAGAGGAGGCTCAGGGAGGACCTTCTTGCTGTCTACAGCTGCCTGAAGGGTGGTTGTAGCCAGGAGGAGGTTGCTTTCTTCTCTCAGGCAAGCAGCACCAGAACAAGAGGAGACAGTCTCAAGCTGTGCCAGGGGAAGTTTAGGCTGGAGGTGAGGAGAAAGTTCTTGCCTGAGAGAGTCATTGACTGCTGGAATGGGCTGCCCAGGGAGGTGGTGGAGTCACCATCCCTGGAGGTGTTCAAGGCGGGTTTGGATGTGGCACTTGGTGCCATGGTCTGGTCTTGAGGTCTGTGGTATAGGGTTGGACTGGATGAGCTTTGAGATCTCTTCCAGCCTTGGTGATACTGTGAGAGAGGGCGGCACTGGCCCCGTCTGGGCTTATTTTGTTTGTGAGAGAGGGAATTTGGATTTCTGTATTATTTCTAAATTGTATGTAATTGTAAATAAGTGTAAATAGATTGTGTATATATGCTAGTAAATTTAACTTTGCTCTAATTATGTAGCTTTATCTTATTTCCAAGCCATCTGAGTAGGTCTGGTAGATTTCAATTGGCAGGGGGAAGTTCCTTAACCTACTACATTTTCTTATAACACTTTTTGAGAAGAGGGAGCTAATTTACATTTATCTACCCAGTATAGTACTGAAATAATTCTGATTTCTGATGTCTTATGATGTATAGAATGATACTTTGTAAATCTTTTTGTAGGGACTGTATTTTCAAAGCCCTATAAACTCGCTTGTGGTACAAATGTGAAGACAAAGGTAGAAATGCTGTTTGAAGAGTGAGATTCAAGAACTGATAAATTGATTTTAATTTATGGAATTCTGAGGGAGGAAAAAAATTGGTTAGGAGATAACAGTTCTACATGTGCCACCCAACAATAAGCACTCAAGGAAAATTAGTGGATGCTGTCCAAAATACTAGCTGTGAAGATTCAGCCTCTTTACTGTTGCTGAAATTGCTTGTTTTGACAGGAAAGGAAGAAGCCAAAGATCTGATAAAAGTGAAAGACTTGCTATTTAAAAAAAGGGCTATCAAGAGAAAGAATTGAGAATAGTGATCTGAACTGGAGATCACTATTGGTGAGGCACTGGAACAGGTTGCCCAGGGAGGTTGTGGATGCTCCCTCCCTGGAGGTGTTCAAGGCCAGATTGGATGAGGCCTTGAGTGAGCTGTACTAGTGGGAGGTGTCCCTGCCTATGGCAGGGGGTTGGAACTAGATGATCCTTGAGGTCCCTTCCAACCTTACCATTCTATGATTCTATGAACTCTGGTCCACTGAGGGTTTGAGGACTTGGGGCCTGTTCACAGTGCCATTAGTGCATGATGAGGATGAGTAAATCTTTAGGTAAAATATGTATGTGCCTGTGTCTTGTATTGAAGTTAATCTTCATGTTTTACTCCGTTTGCTTTCTGTGTCTACTTAAATGCATACCTCTCTGCTAACAGACTCCCAAAGGGAAAGAAGTGCTG
This sequence comes from Eubucco bourcierii, assembly GCA_013396675.1. Taxonomy (NCBI): domain Eukaryota; kingdom Metazoa; phylum Chordata; class Aves; order Piciformes; family Ramphastidae; genus Eubucco; species Eubucco bourcierii. The sequence goes on along the minus strand of VWZE01013868.1, from coordinate 53,333 downwards.
TGTGCTCATGTGATATAGGGTTAGTATTTTGGGTTCCTTACTGCAGGATTCCTATGTGCTGAGGGAATTAAGAAATTCCTTCTTAGAACAGGTAAAAGTATCATCTGTGTTCTGTGAGACTATGTGCTGAGAGGTCTGGAAAAGGAGCAAAATTTGGTCTAATGGCTTAGCAAAGTAGGACAAGAAATACTTAGGCACACCAAGTCTTTAGGAGATTAATTACAGAGTACCGTACTCTCTTTTGATAGTAGGCAGTTGCAGCTTTTAAGAGTCTGATTATCTTGTAAGAGAGCTCTGTGAGAGAAACAGACTTCTTCATGAAGAGTGTACAGCTTTAAAATTCTTTTCTATCCTTAGCCTCACATTTTCTGCATTTCCAGAGCACCCTTAGTGTACGAACATCATGTCTCATAACAGCCTCCACAGTAGGGCATTTGTAGTAACCTCTGTTTTGGGGGAATCTCACTTGAGAGGCAGTGGCAAATTTATTTTAGGGGAATGAAGAAGGATGTTCTCTCTTTTGGATTTCCTGAGGAGGGCCATGAAGATGATCAAAGGGCTGGAGCAGCTCTCCAAGAGGACAGGCTGAGAGAGTTGGGGCTCTGCAGCCTGGAGAAGAGAAGGCTTCCAGGAGACCTTAGAGTAACCTTCCAGTATCTGAAGGGGTCTACAGGATGGCTGGGGAGGGACTATTGACAAAGTCTTGCAATGACAGGACAAGGGGCAATGGGCTTAAACTGGCAGAGATAAGATTTAGACTGGATGTCAGGAGGAAGTTCTTTCCAGTGAGGGTGGTGAGACACTGGCACAGGTTGCCCAGGGAGATTGTGGCTGCTCCCTCCCTGGAGGTGTTCAGGGCCAGGTTGGATGAAGCCTTGAGTAACCTGTGCTAGTGGGAGGTGTACCTGCCTATGGCAGGGGGTTGGAACTAGATGATCCTTTAAGTCCCTTCCAACTTTACCATTCTATGATTCTATTATTCTATGATTCTGAAGTCATCTTGGACACGGGATCATTAATCAAGAATCACACTGTGTAGCCCATGGAAGAAAACAGGATAAATAATTGTGTATGAAATGTAAGGTGCTGTTCTAGAAGTAGAACTGATTTCTGGATTTTTTTAATTCATTCTGTGTTGGTTTCCTGCTCTGTATTTGCATGCTAATTCAAGGCCTTCAGGTGTTTCAGATTTCAACCAAGTTGGTATAAACTATTGTAATTTTTGTTTCCTGTTTCACCACCTCTCACAAAAAAATCAAAAAACAACCAAACAAGAAGCATATACATATATATAGACTGTCCCAAGCTATATGCAAACTTTTGATCTGTTATACATGGTAGCTAGTAGAGCACACGAACTCTACAAATTCTCTGGTTGTGTTCGCTGTGACAGAAGTGCTCCTGAGTTGAACTGTTCTTACAAAATGTTAAGTTTTGATGTTTGCTTGTGCCCAAAATTGATCATTTCAGCAGATCACTCCAGAAAGTTGTTCCAGTGGTGCCTTTGGGGGAGGGAGATATGAAGAACCTGTGAAAATAAGATGACAAGTAGATGGCATGTAGGTTTACAGTGATTGATTTGAAACTGCAGCCTGTAGGATGTTTAAGTGCTGGCTGCTAAGAAACTGAAGCCTTTGAATTTGTTATAACACTCCAGCCCTGCAAGCACTGTGAGAAATATCTGTTGATAGAAAGATGTGAGCATATGGCAGATAATTATCCTGTGCCTTTTTCTGTGAGCAGTTTCCCCACGATGGCCCATGAAGACTATAGAATGTAGGGACTGAAACCAGGTATCTGTTTCTAGACTAATAATGTAACCACTGCAACCATATCTCATCTTACTTATGTGGAGCACAAGTGCTGATATCACAGTGATCTTTTTCATTTCAGGTAAAAAAAACCCAACCCTTATGTTGGTATTGATTTTAAGCCACTGTGGGGTGCAAGTTGTGTGCATGTAGTGTGCAGGATTATAAACAAAATGCAAATGTGTACTTATATTATTCTTTATGATAATTCTGGATGAAAGATGCTATAGAAATGCATTACCACTTTATGGGCTTGGGAGGTTTTGTTTACTGACATTTTCTCCTGAAAGTTAATTTCTTGCTTAGAAATATAAAAGTACACTAACTTAAAATAAGATCTTGCTGTTGTTTCCTGTAGTATAGCCAGGAAAAACAGTTACAATCTGTCTTCTTAAAAATCACATTCCTGGAAGACATTTTGGCAACCTGGCTATTTAAACACATTTCAAAGAAAAACAACTTCAGATCAATTAGAAATTGTTATCTTATTTCTTTCTGATAGCGTAGAACTGGAGCTTGTTGCAGGCATTGCCTGGAGTTATGAAAAAAGCAGTAACATAAGAAGGAGGCTATGAATTAGCTGTTTAAGGAACACACAGTGCTGAAAAAAAGTGGGAATAGGTAGTCACAGACACTGAGTAGCTTGCATAGGTTCTTGATTAGCTTTTTGGAAGGATAAAGGAAGAACTGCAAAGCACAAAATGTTCCAGAACAAAATTCAAGTGTGGCTTGCCAGAAGTTGAATAGTATGTGGCTACTTTGGAAAGCTAAATTCTGCATGTGTTTGCTAGTAGGGATGAGAAGCTACTTTGGGGATTTTTCCACTTGCCTCACCTCTGAGAACATTTCTTAAAGCTGATATTGCCTGGCTGCAAATGTCTGTCTTTGAAATCCAGTTGGTGTTACTGGTATTCATTTAAATGAGTTAGTGGTGAAATGGCTTAAACTGCACGCAGTGGGTGGCCTTATAATATCTTTGCCTCTTTACACGCGCTTCCAAGCGAACTCGTTTTCTCAACACTTTTGCTGTGTCTGATGGTGCAAAAACCTTTTCTTATCAAACTGCTCACTTGCTATGCAGCCAGATCCTGCCAGGAAACAGGATCGAGAGCCGGGGAGCTTGAAGATTGACTTAGCATCCCGACAAAATCTGTAGGGTTATACCTCTTTGTGAAAATTAGGCTCTTTGAGCTTATTTATTATGCGTCAGTTCTTCAGAACAGACCTTCTGAATCACTTTGGATTTCTCCAAACTAGACACATTTTAATCATAGAATCATAGAATGGTAAGGTTGGAAGGGACCTCAAGGATCATCTAGTTCCAACCCCCTGCCATAGGCAGGGACACCTCCCACTAGTACAGCTCACTCAAGGCCTCATCCAGTCCGACCTTGAACACCTCCAGGGAGGGAGCATCCACGACCTCCCTGGGCAACCTGTTCCAGTGCCTCACCAACCTCACTGTAAGAACTTCCTCCTAACATCCAGTCTGAATCTCCCCTCTGCCAGTTTAGACCCATTGCCCCTTGTCCTGTCGTTGCAGGACCTTGTAAATAATCCTTCCCCAGCCTTCCTGTAGGCCCCCTTCAGATACTGGAAGGCTGCTGTCAGGTCTCCTGGAAACCTTCTCTTCTCCAGGCTGCAGAACCCCAACTCTCTCAGCCTGTCCTCATAGCAGAGCTGCTCCAGCCCTCTGATCATCTTTGTGACCCTCCTCTGGACCCGCTCTAACACTTCCATGTCCTTCCTGTGCTGAGGGCTCCAGAACTGCACACAGTACTCCAGGTGTGTGCCTGGATGCCTCTGGTCCAATAGTCTATGTACAGTCTATGTACAGTAACTGAGAATTACCTTTTCATTTATACTGCAGTGTTGCAAGGTGGAGGGCAAAAGCTGGTGGGTGTACATATTGTCTAAGGTCTAGATAATTATTTTCTTAAAAGACCTTTCCTTGAAACTTCACAAAATACAGCGCACTGATTCCTATTTGCTTCAAAACCTGGGGTTTAATGTTTTGGTAATCGAAACAAATTCTGTAGTCTAATAATAAATATAATACTGCATTGCTAAATAAAATTTTATTCAGGGGATCCTTTCGTGAAGGAGGTCAGCATACTGTTGCATGGATGCTGTTCTCGGTGAATGCTGTGACAAATCTTTGCACGTTCTTGGAAGAACCATTATAATGCTGAAATTGTTACAATTAAGCCTTTCAGCAAGGGATCGACCTGATAAACATAAAATTCTGCTAGTTAGATTTCAACAGTGTATGTTATCACTAGTTGCTTACTTTGGCTTTGATGTGAGAAGTAGAAGGAAACTTAAAGAAGGTACCCCTTGAAAATGAGAAAGCAGTTTATCATGTGTTTTTGACATGTTGTAGAGACTGGATCACAGTAAAGTCACAGAATCACAGAATGTTAAGGGCTGGAAGGTACCTCGAAAGATCATCGGATCCAACCCCCCCTGCCAGAGCAGGAGCACCTAGAGCAGATCACACTGGAATGCATCCAGGCAGGTTTTGAATATCTCCAGAGAGGGAGACTCCACAACCTCCCTGGGCAGCCTGTTCCAGTGTTCTGTCACCCTCACAGGGGGAAAAAAAAAAATTATTCATGTTTCCATGGAGCCTCCTATGCCTCAACTTCCACCCATTGCCCCTTATCCTGCCATTGGACATCACCAGAAAGAGTCTGGCTCCATCCTCCTGGCACTCACCCTTTACGTATTTATAAACATTGCTGAGGTCACCTCTCAGTCTCCTCCTCTCCAGGCTATCAAGCCCCAGCTTCCCTCAGGCTCTCCTCATAGTGAAGATGTTCCACTCCCTTAATCATTTTTGTGACTCTGTGTTGGACTCTCTCAAGCAGCTCCCTGTCCTTGAACTGAGGGGCCCAGAACTGGACACAATAGTCCAGATGTTGCCTCAGTAGGGCAGAGTAGAGCGGCAGGAGAACCTCTCTCAACCTACTAAGCATATGCCTTCTAGTACACCCCAGAATGGCATTGGCCTTCTTTAACACAAGAGCAGACTGCTGGCTCATGGTCAACCTTCCATCCACTAGGACCCCCAGGTCCTTTTCCCCTTCACTGCTCTCCCAAACAGGTCAGTCTCCATCCTGTATTGATCCCTGGGGTTATTCTTTCCTAGGTGCAAGACTCTACACTTGCCCTTGTTGAACTTCGTTCAATTTCTCCCTTCCCAACTCTCCATCCTAAGTCTGCCTGAATGGCAACACAGTCCTCCTATACGGCAACCACTCCACCCAGCTTGATGGCATCAGCAAACTTGCTGACAGTTCACTCTGTGCCCTCATCCAGGTCATTGATGAATATGATGAATCGTGCTGGTCCCAGTGAAAGATTTAGAAGCATTTTCAGATGAATAAGCCTAATGCTTAGAGCAACTAAGTAACACTTAAAGATAGGTAAAAAGAAATTTCATGCACAGGTGTCGTTGTCTTCAGAAGAGTTTGTGTTAAATTTCATGAATTTAGATCTGGAAAGAACAGCACTTTTGCAAAGTTAATAAAATACCTAGGAATGCAGTGGGCAATTGCCAGGTAACAAATGCTACAAGTATACAGTTATTATTGAAAATTATTACTTATATCAGAACTTGTGCTACAAAAAAATTGTGTAACCGTTGGATATTTACTCTTCCACCAGTGAGCATCTGTTGTAATTGCTGTATGTGCTGGGTGGGTAGTTGCATTTTTCTCCAGGTGATTTGTTTTCATAACCAGTTCATTCTTTGTTTGACTCTTTATTTACTGAATGAAAGGTATTTAGAAAAAAAGATCCTACAATCAAGTAGTTGGTTTAAATTCCTGTGTCTTTAATGCAATACAGCATGAGCACAGTTTTGAAGCAGTGTTCTTGAAGGCTTTGAAGAGAGCAATATTCTAGTTCTGTGCTCGACAAATGACAATGGATTTCCTCTTGCTCTTTTTTTGTTCCGTGGTGTAACATTATTTTTAAAAAACAAAGGTTTGGTTGCATTTAGGTCAGTTATTAAAATATTGTAGGTCATTTCCTTTGACAGAACATTTCTATTGTGTTATGCTAATGTCATTAGGAGGAAAGGTTATTCCCACTTGTCTGGCTGATATCAGTACATACTGGCATATTACATCCTCTGCCTTTCTGGAAATGCTTTGAGTAGCAGCTTGAGAACAGGAAATGTAAGGTTTCACGCAGCCTTATTTCAAGCAGCATGTTACAAGATGTGTTTCCTAGAAGACACTATCTACCTGATGTATTGTCTCTGGTATTTTGTAGAATTGGACAAGCTTAAATGAGTTCAACTTGGGAGTAAGTTTTTATCAGTTGTAGATGGCAGACAATGTAGAACAAGGCTTTCAGTCCCTCTGTGGTATGCATTTGAGAAACTAACATGAACCATGTTGTTTTCTCACCCATTAACACTGTGGTAGCTTCTAAAAGAAGAGTTTCAAGAATAGGATCTTAGCCATGCTGAATAACCCTTTCTACCAGAATGCTACTGTGCTCTGCACTGGTGAGGCCACACCTTGAGTCCTGTGTCCAGTTCTGGGCCCCTCAGTTTAAGAAGGCCATTGAGGTACCTGAACATGTCCAGAGAAGGGCAACGAGGCTGGGGAGAGGCCTGGAGCACAGCCCTATGGAGAGAGGCTGAGGGAACTGGGATTGTTTAGCCTGGAGAAGAGGAGGCTCAGGGAGGACCTTCTTGCTGTCTACAGCTACCTGAAGGGTGGTTGTAGCCAGGAGGAGGTTGCTTTCTTCTCTCAGGCAAGCAGCACCAGAACAAGAGGAGACAGTCTCAAGCTGTGCCAGGGGAAGTTTAGGCTGGAGGTGAGGAGAAAGTTCTTGCCTGAGAGAGTCACTGACTGCTGGAATGGGCTGCCCAGGGAGGTGGTGGAGTCCTTGGAGGTGTTCAAGGCAGGTTTGGATGTGGCAGTTGGTGCCATGGTCTGGTCTTGAGGTCTGTGATATCGGGTTGGACTTGATGATCTTTGAGGTCTCTTCCAACCTTGGTGATACTGTGATACTGAGCAGGAGTACAAATTAATCGTCTCATTGTTCACTGAACTGTTCATTCATCCATGTAAAACAAAGGAAGTTGTAATCAGTTGAGCCTGTCAATCTTCAGTGAATCTGACCACCAGGTCGTCTTCAAATCTGTACTCTAAAGACAAGTGTTCCCCTTAGTGCTCCATCTGCACTCCTAAGTTTTCCTTTTTTTCTATCAAAGCACACACAGAGTGTCCAGGTTGCTGAAGAATGAGAGCACCACCTTCTGAAACTATCCCCCAACCATCCAGGAATCTGGTTTTCAATCAAGTCACAAGAGTGATGCTTAGACAGTTAACGCAGCACTGCCTTCAAGTGTTACTCAGAAATCATGAATCATGTTGGTGAAAGTCATGACAGTGGTCATGTCTCTGAGATAGAGAAAGGATTGTATTCCTAAATTGTGTTTCTTTTGTGTCCTTTCTTGTAAGTAAGTAGTGCATACACAGATTTCTTTGACTCTCTGTTAACAATTGACTTAAATGAGATGGAGAGGATGGAGTAGAATATATTTAGATTGTCTTAAAATGAATCTCTCCAGGATTGGGAACTTCAGGAAAAACAACATGTAGTAGTATTTGAGTTCATGTTGTCTTAGTGGACATGATTGACTTTTTTTTTTTTTTCCAAATTTATTTATGGATTGTTTTTATTTTTTCTCAAAAAGCAAGGATACACAAGGTAGTAACACATATTCCATGTCCCTTTCAGTGACAGATTAGATTTCTATCTTTTAAGTGATGATAATGAAAATGAGAAATTAATTTTTATAAGACCTGAATATACATCTCTAGCTTCACAGAATCACAGAATATCAGGGACTGGAAGAAACATCAAAAGATCATCTGGCCCAGCCCCTCTGCCATGCCAGAGCAGGATCCCCTAGAGCAGATCGCACTGAAATACATCCAGATAGTTCTTGAATATCTCCAGAGGGAGACTCCACAGCATCCCTGGGCAGCTGGTTCTAGTGCTCTGAAGGAAACATATAAAGTTGTGGAGAGAAAAATGCTTGAAATATTAAGCTACCATACACTTATATTGAATTCTATATAAGAGCATTCCAGAGGGATAAATCATGAGTTGCAGTCATCACAGACAAAAATTAAAAGCCCTTTCAGCAGTAATGCTGATGTAATTGGAGATTAGGCTACATCTAAATTTCATTGCAGAGCTGAGGGTATGGTGTCTGGTGAATAGGTGTTTATAAGCTTTCTGTCTGCCTGTCCAGACTATCAGGAGATAAAATTTATACATATCTTGTTCACTGATTTATTTTTTTTTCTTCACTTTCATAGATACTATGTTTCAGTGTGAGCTTTTTGTAAACAGTCTGATAGATTAAAAAAAATAGCTGAGTTTGAAAAAAAACCTTTGGAGGACATCTAGGCTAAGCTCCCTGCCTGGGCAGAGTCAGGTTTTGAGTATCTCTAAAGACAGAGGCTTGACAAACTCTCTTTGCAACTCATTCACTCATATTTATTGCTTTTGGCATTACACAAAATACGAAGAGCTTGGTTTTTATCCAGTTTCATACATTTACTTGACCTAGGTTAAGAAACATAATGCTAGGCAGTTGTGACACAGCTACTTTCAAGTACAGAAATATTTTCTGTCTTTCATAATAAAAAATGCTGTGTAGCAAAGGAGTTCTTCCACTGAAGAGGTTAAAAAAAAAAAAAAAAAAAAAAAAAAAGCTTTTCTGNTAAAAAAAAAAAAAAAAAAAAAAAAAAAGCTAATGCTTTTTGTGTCCTTGCTGAAGAATATTAGTTCTGCAGATAACCTCTTTATATGTCTGCAGCTTTCAGGACAGAAGTAACCATGCCATCTGTAACTACTTGAGGTTCAGATACTGATATATGATTTTATTTGAAGCTAGTCTATTACTACTTCACAGGATCACACATCACAGGATGTCAGGGGTTTGAAGGGTCCAAAAGAGATAATTGAGACCACTGCTCCCCCCCCCAACTAGAGCAGGACCATACAAACTAGCTCAGGTCACACAGGAATGCGTTCAGACCTCAGAAGTCTCCAGAGGAGACTCCACAACCTGTCTGAGGAACCTGTTCCAGTGCTCTGTCACCTTTACAGTAAAGTTCCCCCTTGTGTTGAGGTGGACCCACCTGTGCTGCAGCTTCCATCCATTGCTCCTTGTCCTATCCCAGGGAGCAGGTGAGAAGAGCCTGTCCCATCCCTCAGATATTTATAAACATTTATTAAATCCCCTCTCAGTCTTCTCTTCTCCAGACTCAAAAGCCCCAGCTCTCAGCTGCTTCTTATCAGGCAGTGCTCCAGTCCCCTAATCATCCTCATAGCCCTCCAATGGACCTTCTCCAGCAGATCCCTGTCCCTCTTAAACAGGGGGAGCCCAAAACTGAACACAGTACTCAAGATGAGGTTTCACCAGGGCAGAGTAGAAGGAGAGCAGAACCTCCCTTGATGTGATGGACACACTCTTCTTAATACACCTCCGGATCCCATTGACCTTCTTGGCCACAAGGGCACATTGCTGTCCCATGGCTAACTTGCTATCCACCAGCACTACCTGGTCCCTCTCCACAGGGCTGCTCTCCAGCAGATCACCTCCCAACCTGTAATAATAAACTTAGTAATAAAATGCAAACGACTTTACCAGTTCAAAGATCTTAATGTGCAATCCATGACATTTTAAACCCTGTTACACTTAGTACATCTGTTTGATATACAGAAATTTTGCTCATACTCAGAGATGACAGAAAGCCACATGACTATATTAACATGCTGAACTTGTACCAGGAAGACCTATTGACAATCTAAGTACAAGGCACATGAGGACTTCTGATGGAGGATTTTTCCATCAGAACTGTCCTAGAAGTGTGGAGTACTGGATGAGTCATCATCTTCACTTAACAGGAGGCACTGGAACAGGTTGCCCAGGGAGGTTGTGGATGCTCCCTCCCTGGAGGTGTTCAAGGCCAGGTTGGAGGAGGCCTTGAGTAAGCTGTACTAGTGGGAGGTGTCCCTGCCCATGGCAGGGGGTTGGAACCAGATGATGCTTGAGGTCCCTTCCAAACTCACTATTCTATGATTCCATGAACATAGTTCATAGGTCAGCCAGATGTAGGCATGTGACATCATTTCAGGTGAACTTCCTGAATAAAGCTTACTGTGGTACACAAAGAGTAGTCTAAACCAATGCTAGAGTAGTTAAACAGAGAAATAACATTGCTCTTGTACTTGCTGCTAGTTGTCTTCATTGTATTAACATTTATTTCCCTTAACTTTGTTTTTTGATACGTAGTCAACTTGTAATAAAACTTTGTGCCAGGCACGTTGAAGAGACTTGTGTATGACTGGCATTTGTGTTAAAAGAATGAGTCAAGGTAGCTCTAGAGAAGGCACAGTCAAAGTGAAGTAAAGCACAAGACTGAAGCAGCTGTAGAGAACCCATTTGCTCTGTCACTGTCAAGGCTATATCCAGTATTTGAATAGTGGAGTGGGGTAGTTTCTGTAGTTGGTGTTAATTTGACCATCTGCTTTTTTAAGTCCAATGCAGAAGAGGATTGTACTTACCTGATCCCTGCATGTTTCATATTGTTTTTATTATTTTTAATTCAAACTTTTCAAATTCTTGAATGCAACAATCTAATTTTAAGGGAGAACAGAATGCTAATTTGGATCAGATGTAAGTGATCCTGCTTTGATAGGGGAATTGGACTAGATAATCTCTTGAGGTCCCTTCTATCCTCTGACATTCTGTGATTCTATGCCTGGTAGTAACCCAGTTACCAGTTTCCTGGTAGGGCCCCTGTGGACATTTATTTGATGTTAAAGACTTTCTTCTGCTATTAGAACTGGTTCTCTTCCAAAGCTTNTTGTTGTGGCCAAAGTGCAGCACCCGGCACTTGGATGTTAAAGACTTTCTTCTGCTATTAGAGCTGGTTCTCTTCCAAAGCCAGATAGAAACTTTACATTTTATATTACGGTTTAGCTTCGTCACAGATCTTCCACATGCATGTATGCCTGTTATCAGTGTGGAAAGGGAAGCTCTTGTAATACAACTTCAGTCTCTATTCTTTTCTAATTTTACAGAATTTAGCTTCTTGGAATCCTTCAAACCCTGAATGCCTCCTGCTTGTTGTGAAAGAGCTTGTGCAGCAGTATCACCAATTTCAGTGCAGCCGCTTACGTGAGAGCTCTCGTCTCATGTTTGAGTATCAGACTTTACTCGAAGAGCCCCAGTATGGAGAAAACATGGAAATCTATGCTGGCAAAAAAAATAACTGGGTAAGCTATTAAAAATACTTCTGCTAAATTATTTCTAGTGACCTATTCTCTTTAATAAATGCAACTCTTGAGTCGTATCATGTTTTGTCAGCATGTTTTACGTTTCAAATGGTGAAAAGTTCTGCTTGACCCCAGTTCACTTCCTGTACTCCCTGTTTTGTACATCCCTGCTGTTCCAATGCCTTGAGAATTTGGTGGAGCCAAATTTCCAGGTGAGTTACTGTTTTTCAACCTGATGTTACTTCATCTGATTTATAGATGAAAACTTCAAAAACTGTCAATGTCTGTACAGTATTTACAGGACACAGTACAACATTGTGTGGAAGTTTGCTCAGAAGTTTTGAGAGGCAAAGTAAGACTGTTGGTATGACACCTTACCCAGGCAAATCAGCCTGCTTAAGGGCAGGGTGTATTAGGGTATGGTTCCACATTACAGTTCATAGAATCATAGAATGGTAAGGTTGGAAGGGACCTCAAGGATCAGCTAGTTCCAACCCCCTGACATAGGCAGGGACACCTCCCACTACTACAGCTTGCTCAAGGCCTCGTCCAGCCTGGCCTTGAACACCTCCAGGGAGGGAGCAGCCACAACCTCCCCGGGCAACCTGTGCCAGTGCCTCA